>NC_069422.1:3201265-3216265 GCF_026875155.1 Cherax quadricarinatus | reverse complement strand
GGTAGTACCTCCCTATATATATAAATATAAACACTGATCTATGGCTGAAGGAGACTCGAACCTACGCCTGCTCTTGCGAATTCCTTGCATTGTTAATATTTCTAGTAAGGCTGATGCATGCAGGGGATGAGATGAAAAGCTGTAAGCCTACTCCCTGGAAGCTGGCTGCCTTGGATCAAAGTCTAGCGCAAGCTCGACTCCAAGGTATTGGTCCAGTGTGGGTAGATTGGTAAAGCACTGCGTACCTTGTTCCAAGGTTCGTAGGTTCGAGTCTTCTTCAGCCAGAGATCAGTGTTTGTGTATATTTCGCCTGCTCTTGCGAATTCCCTTGCATATATATTATATATATAAAATATATATATATATTTTATATTTATATATATATTATATTATATATAATATATTTATATATATATATATATATTTTTATATATATACATATATATGTATAAAGTAAATACCAGCTTGTTTTGGTGATGAAAATACAATTAATTACTCTCTCTCTGCTGCCTTTTTGCTCGTTCCTAATTGGTTATCGTGTTATAACCAGGTGTGCTGGACAAATAGTCAACACCTGTGCTCCTAATATTAGTTTGTCTGTGGGTGGAGTTGTTAGCTTGACTGTGGGGGTAGGTGTTAGTTTGTATGTGGGTGTAGTTGTTAGCTCGTATGTTGGTATAATTTTTAGCTTGTCTGTGGGTGAGGTTGTTAGCTTGTCTGTGGGCGTAATTGTTAGCTTGTCTGTGGGTGCAATTGTTAGCTTGTCTGTGGGTGTGGTTGTTAGCTTGTCTGTGGGTGCAATTGTTACCTTGTCTGTGGGTGTGGTTGTTAGCTTGTCTGTGGGTGTAGTTGTTAGCTTGTCTGTGGGTGTAGTTGTTACTTGTCTGTGGGTGTAGTTTTTTAGTTGTCTGTGGGTGTAGTTGTTAGCTTGTCTGTGGGTGCAATTGTTAGCTTGTCTGTGGGTGTGGTTGTTAGCTTGTCTGTGGGTGTGGTTGTTAGCTTGTCTGTGGTTGTGGTTGTTAGCTTGTCTGTGGGTGTAGTTGTTAGCTTGTCTGTGGGTGTAGTAGTTAGCTTGTCTGTTGGTGTAGTTGTTAGCTTGTCTGTGGGTGTAGTTGTTAGCTTGTCTGGGTGTAGTTGTTAGCTTGTCTGTGGGTGTAGTTGTTAGCTTGTCTGTGGATGTGGTTCTTAGCTTGTCTGTGGTTGTAGTTGTTAGTTTGTCTGTACATGTAGTTGTTAGCTTGTCTGGGTGTAGTTGTCAGCTTGTCTGTGGGTGTAGTTGTTAGCTTGTCTGGGTGTAGTTGTTAGCTTGTCTGTGGGAGTAGTTGTTAGCTTGTCTGGGTGTAGTTGTTAGCTTGTCTGTGGGTGTAGTTGTTAGCGTGTCTGGGTGTTGTTGTTAGCTTGTCTGTGGATTTGGTTTTTTAGCTTGTCTGTGGTTGTAGTTGTTAGTTTGTCTATAAAGTTTTTTTTAGCTTTCTGGGTGTAGTTGTTAGCTTTTCTGAGGGTGTAGTTGTTAGCTTGTTTGTGGGTGTAGTTTTTAGATATATGAAAAAAAATAAAGATTTTCAGCAAGTAGCATTAATAAAATCTTTGGTGTGCCTTCACCATTTTAAAAGATATCTAGGTTTGTTGTGATTTTGGTTTAGCAGGTAACTGACTGGGTTTGTTGTGTGCTGGTTTAGCAGGTAATGACTGGGTTTTTGTGTGTGGTTTAGAGGTAATGATGGGGATGTTGTGGTGGTTTACAGGTAACGACTGGGGTTGTTGGTGCTTTTTTAGCAGGGAACTGACGGGGGTTTTTTTTTGTGCTGGGTTTAGCAGGTAAAATGTGGGGTTTGTTTTGGGGCTGGTTTAGCAGAAACTGAGGGGGTTTTTTGTGTGCTGGGTTTTTGCAGATAACGACTGGGTTTTTTGTGTGTTTGGGTTTTGCAGGGAACTGACTGGGGTTTGTTGGGCTGGTTTGAGGTAACTGACTGGGTTTTTTGTGGTGGTTTAGCAGATAACGTGGGTTTTTTGGTTTTTGGTTTAGCAGGGAACTGACTGGGTTTGTTGGTGTTTTTTAGCAGATAACTGACTGGGGTTTTTTGTGTATGGTTTAGCAATAATGATGGGGTTTTTTTGGTGCGGTTTTGCAGAAAACTGACTGGGTTTGTTGTGTGGCTGGGTTTTTTTAGATAACTGACTGGTTTTTTGTTGCTGGGTTTTGCAGATAAAGATGGGTTTGTTTTTGTGCTGGTTTTTTCAGGGAACTGACGGGTTTTTTGTGTGCTGGTTTAGCAGAAAACTGACTGGGTTTGTTTTGTGCTGGTTTTCGATAATGACTGGGTTTTTGGTGCTGGTTTAGCTAAATGCTGGGTTTGTTTTGAGTGGTTTAGCAGATTATGAGGGTTGTTGTGTGTGGTTTAGCAGATAACTGATGGGGTTTTTTGTGTGCTGGGTTTGCAGACAACGACGGGTTTGTTTTTTTGTGGTTTAGCGATAATGACTGGGTTTGTTGTGTGCTGGTTAGCAGACAACTGACTGGGTTTGTTTTTGCTGGTTTAGCAGTAATGAGGGTTTGTTTGTTTTGGGTTTTGCAGGGGAACTGAGGGGTTTTTTTTTGTGCTGGTTTAGCAGACAATGTGGGGTTTGTTGTGTGATGGTTTAGCAGATAACTGATGGGTTTGTTTTGTGCTGGCATAGCAACAATGACTGGGGGTTTTTTGGTGCTTGTTTAGCAGCACTGTTGGGGTTTTTTTGTGTGCTAGTTTAGCAGTAACGATGGGTTTGTTGTGTGTTGGGTTAGCGACAACTGACTGGTTTGTTTTGTGTGGGTTTTGCAGAAACTGTGGGTTTTTTTGTGTGGTTTAGCAGTAAATGCTGGGTTTGTTGTGTGCTGGTTTGCAATAAATGACTGGGTTTATTGTGTGCGGTTTTGCAGATAACGACTGGGGTTTGTTGTGTCTGGTTTGAGATATGATGGGTTTGTTGTTTGGGTAGTTTTCGTAAAATGATGGTTTTTTGTGTGCTGGTTTAGAGATAACTGACGGGTTTGTTGTTTTGGGTTTTGCGTACTGAGGGTTTGTTGTGTGCTGGGTTTGCTAAAGAGGGGTTTGTTGTGTGTGGGTTTAGCGATAACTGATGGGGTTTTTTGTGTGCTATTTAGCAGAAAAAACTGGGTTTGTTGTGAGCTGGTTTAGGGAATAAGACTGGGTTTTTTGTGTTTTGTTTAGCGATAACGACTGGGGGTTTTTGGAGTGGTTTAGCAGTAACTGCGGGTTTGTTGTGAGCTGGTTTTCAGATAACGACTGGGTTTGTTGTGTGCTGGTTTAGCAGGTAACTGACTGGGTTTGTTGTGTGCTGGTTTAGCAGGTAACTGACTGGGTTTGTTGTGTGCTGGTTTAGCAGGTAACTGACTGGGTTTGTTGTGTGCTGGTTTAGCAGATAACTGACTGGGTTTGTTGTGTGCTGGTTTAGCAGATAACTGACTGGGTTTGCTGTGTGCTGGTTTAGCAGGTAACTGACTGGGTTTGTTGTGAGCTGGTTTAGCAGGTAACTGACGGGGTTTGTTGTGTGCTGGTTTACCAGGTAACTGACTTGGTTTTGTTGTGCTGGTTTAGCAGGTAACTGACTTTTTGGGGGTTTGTAGTTTGTTGTGGCTGATTTAGCAATAACTGACTGGGTTTGTTGTTAGGTGGTTTAGCAGATAACTGACTGGGTTTATTGTGTGCTGGTTTAGCAGGTAACTGACAGGGTTTGTTGTGTGCTGGTTTAGCAGGTAACTGACTGGGTTTGTTGTAAGCTGGTTTAGCAGGTAACTGACTGGGTTTGTTGTAAGCTGGTTTAGCAGGTAATTGACTGGGTTTGTTGTAAGCTGGTTTAACAGGTAACTGACTGGGTTTGTTGTTAGCTAGTTTAGCACATAACTGACTGGGTTTGTTGTGTGCTGGTTTAGCAGGTAACTAACTGGGTTTGTTGTGAGCTGGTTTAGCAGGTAACTGACTGGGTTTGTTGTGTGCTGGTTTAGCAGGTAACTGACTGGGTTTGTTGTGTGCTGGTTTAGCAGGTAACTGACTGGGTTTGTTGTGAGCTGGTTTAGCAGGTAACTGACTAGGTTTGTTGTAAGCTGGTTTAGCAGATAACTGACTGGGTTTGTTGTGAGCTGGTTTATCAGGTAACTGACTGGGTTTGTTGTGAGCTGGTTTAGCAGATAACTGACTGGGTTTGTTTTGAGATGGGTTTTTAAGCAGATAACTGATTGGTTTGTTGTTAAACTGATTTAGCAGATAACTGACTGGGTTTGTTGTTTAGCTGGTTTAGCAGATAACTGACTGGGTTTTGTTGGTAAGGTTGGTTTTAGTTCAGATAACTGACTAGGTTTTATTGTGAGCTGGTTTAGCAGGTAACTGATAGGGTTTGTTGTGTCTGGTTGAGCATAATTGACTGGGTTTGTTGTGTGCTGGTTAGCAGGTAATTGACTGGGTTTGTTGTGTGCTGGTTTAGCAGGTAACTGACTAGGTTTGTTGTAAGCTTGTTTAGCAGATAACTGACTGGGTTTGTTGTGTGCTGGTTTAGCAGGTAACTGACTGGGTTTGTTGTAAGCTGGTTTAGCAGGTAACTGACAGGGTTTGTTGTGTGCTGGTTTAGCAGATAACTGACTGGTTTGTTGTGGCTGGTTTAGCAGGTAACTGACTGGGTTTGTTGTGAGCTGGTTTAGCAGATAACTGACTGGGTTTGTTGTGTGCTGGTTTAGCAGGTAACTGACTGGGTTTGTTGTGTGCTGGTTTAGCAGGTAACTGACTGGGTTTGTTGTGAGCTGGTTTAGCAGGTAACTGACTGGGTTTGTTGTAAGCTGATTTAGCAGATAACTGACTGGGTTTGTTGTTAGCTGGTTTAGCAGATAACTGACTGGGTTTGTTGTGAGCTGGTTTAGCAGATAACTGACAGGTTTGTTGTGTGCTGGTTTAGCAGTGTAACTGACAGGGGTTTTTTGTAAGCTGGTTTAGCAGTAACTGACTGGGTTTGTTTGTAAGCTGGTTTAGCAGTAACTTTACTGGGTTTGTTAAGCTGGTTTAACAGGTTAAATGACTGGGTTTGTTTTAGATGGTTTAGCAGATAACTGAATGGGTTTGTTGTAAGCTGGTTTAGCAGATAATGACTGGTTTGTTGTGAGGGTGGTTTAGCAGATAACTGACTGGGTTTGTTATACTGGTTTATCAGTAACTGACAGGTTTGTTGTGTGCTGGTTTAGCAGTAACTGACTGGGTTTGTTGTGAGCTGGTTTAGCAGGTAACTGACTGGGTTTGTTGTGTGCTGGTTTAGCAGATAACTGACTGGGTTTGTTGTGTGCTGGTTTAGCAGTAACTGACTGGGTTTGTTGTGAGCTGGTTTAGCAGGTAACTGACTGGGTTTGTTTTGGCTGGGTTTTGCAGGTAACTGACTGGGGTTTGTTGTGTGTGTTTAGCAGATAACTGACTTAGGTTTGTTGTTAGTGGTTTAGCAGATAACTGACTGGGTTTGTTGTGAGCTGGTTTAGCAGATAACTGACTGGTGTTTGTTGTGAGCTGGTTTAGCAGTAACTGAATGGATTGCTGTAAGCTGGTTTAGCAGGTAACTGACTGGGTTTGTTGTGAGCTGGTTTAGCAGGTAACTGACTAGGTTTGTTGTAAGCTGGTTTAGCAGATAACTGACTGGGTTTGTTGTGTGAGGTTTAGCAGTAATTGACTTGGTTTTGTGTAAGCTGGTTTAGCAGTTTAAATGACTAAGTTTGTTGTAAGCTTGGTTTAGCAGTAACTGAACTGGGTTTGTTGTGGGCTGGTTTAGCAGGTAACTGACTGGGTTTGTTGTAAGCTGGTTTAGCAGGTAACTGACTGGGTTTGTTGTAAGCTGGTTTAGCAGATAACTGACTGGGTTTGTTGTGAGCTGGTTTAGCAGATAACTGACTGGGTTTGTTGTAAGCTGGTTTACAGATAACTGACTGGGTTTGTTGTGTGCTGGTTTAGCAGGTAACTGACTGGGTTTGTTGTGTGCTGGTTTAGCAGGTAACTGACTGGGTTTGTTGTGAGCTGGTTTTGCAGGTAACTGACTGGGTTTGTTGTAAGCTGATTTAGCAGATAACTGACTGGGTTTGTTGTGAGCTGGTTTAGCAGATAACTGACTGGGTTTGTTGTGAGCTGGATTAGCAGATAACTGACTAGGTTTGTTTTGTGCTGGTTTTAGCAGATAACTACTGGTTTGTTTGTTAATGGTTTTAAGATGTTGACTGTGTAAATTTGTTTGGAGCTTTTTAAATTTTTTTCAGTTAACTGACTGGTTTGATGATGGCTGGTTTAGCGTTAGCTATCAACGACTCAGGTTTGTTTTGAATTTATTTGAAGCCCCTATTTAAATTAAGTCTGATACGTTGAAGCGTTGTTTGACCCCATCATTACTGACGGGTTTGAGCGAACTACCGGTTCCTTATTCAGCAACATGCAAGCTGAGGTTTGTTTATAAACAAAGGTTTAATCATTCAACCCCGACAGGTTTTTGTTGTTGCTGTTTAACAGATACTGACCGGTTTTTATGTAAATGTGCTGTTTTAGAAGATAACTGACTGGTTTGTGTGACTGGTTTACAATAACTAACTGGTTGTTTAGATGTTTAGCAAATAAAATGATTGGGTTTTGTTTTTTAGATGGTTTAGCAAAAACTGACTGGTTGTTTTGAGCTGGTTTATCAGATAACTACGGGTTTGTTTAAGTTGGTTTTGCAGATAACTGACTAGGTTTTTTTGTGAGGTGGTTTGCAGATAACTACTGGGGTTTTTTGGAGCTGGTTTAGCAGAAACTGACGTGTTTGTTGTGAGCTGGTTTTTTTCAATATCTCTAGTTTTTTGGAGCTGGTTAGCAATAAAGACTGGGTTTGTTGTGAGCTGGTTTAGGAATAACTGACGGTTTTTGTGAATGGTTAGCAAATAACGATTGGGTTTTTTTGTGAGATGGTTTAGGGAATCTGACTTGGTTTGTTGTGAGCTGGTTTTCAATAACTGCTAATTTTTGTAGCGGTTTAGCAGGTAATTGAATGGGTTTGTTGTGAGCTGGTTTAGCAGATAACTGACTGGGTTTGTTGTGTGCTGGTTTAGCAGATAACTGACTGGGTTTGTTGTGAGCTGGTTTAGCAGATAACTGACTAGGTTTGTTGTGTGGTGGTTTAGCAGATAACGGACTGGGTTTGTTGTAAGCTGGTTTAGCAGATAAATGACTGGGTTTGTTGTGAGCTGGTTTAGCAGATAACTGACTTGGTTTGTTGTGAGCTGGTTTAGCAGGTAACTGACTGGGTTTGTTGTGAGCTGGTTTAACAGATAACTGACTAGGTTTGTTGTGAGCTGGTTTAGCAGATAACTGACTAGGTTTGTCGTGAGCTTTTTTAGCAGATAACTGACTAGGTTTGTTGTGAGCTGGTTTAGCAGATAACTGACTGGGTTTGTTGTAAGCTGGTTTAGCAGATAACTTGGTTTAGCAACCTCCTAAGTACGATATAAATGTCTCTAATAAGATTGTTCGCTGTGTGGAAATTTGTGTCATGGTAGCTTATTTAACATTATTTTCTAAGCAAAACAGATACAGTGGAAGTTGAATGATGGGCTGGGCCTTTCGTGTTGCTATCAACGCATCATCAGGAGCTTCCAGTATTGAAATTATTTGGAAGCCCAATTAGATTACGTCCTGACTACGCATCTTCCCAGAATGCGATTGCTTGACCTCCATCTCATTCTAGCTCAAGGCGTTCCCCTGAGCGAATCTACCAGGACTTCCTACTTATTTCAGCAACATTGCAAGCTCCTGAAGTTGTGTTTATTGCAACACGAAAGGCCTGGAGCTATCATTCAACTTCCCCTGGGGTTGTTTTTGCATCTTTCATTGCTTGTTTGCGATTTTTGCGTTATTTTCCTAATTAAATGTTTTCTGGCGTGTTTTAAGTAAAAAATTACCTCATCTTCACATCATTTCACCCTAAATCAAATAGTCCTAGAGTAAATAGTGTTCCAAAATATTCAGAACAGCATTACAATAACAAAATCATGATTCAAAAACTGTACGAACTAATATTTAACTACTAATGACATCGTCTGTAGTTTGTGTATATTTGATAATTTGGCAGCGTACTGTAGCTTACACTATTTCTGAAGATTGAGTCACTTTTGCAAGATATGAGAATCTTTATTGAAGAAACGTTTCGCCACACAGTGGTTTCATCAGCCCAATACAAAGCAGAAGGGTGTAAGAAGATGAGTAGTTTGAGGTAATCAGTCCCTCAGCCTGGAATCGATGTGTTCAGTCAATCACTCTGAACACATCGATTCTAGGCTGAGGGACTGATTAGCCCAAAGTCCGCATCTCCATACACCTTTCCGCTTTGTATTTGTTGGTTTTCAAAAGCATTTATCACATACAGAATATCTGTTCTTACTAATCACATGACGGGTGGGCAGTGATAGGCCTCTCGTGATGTGCAGCGCTCCTACTTTCAACACGTATTTGCTTGAAGACGCTCGTATATGATTCTCATATTGGCTAGAAAAAAAGGCGCTCGTTTGTTGACGTTGGGAACTAAAGAAAGATACTCGTATGGCGAAATCTCGTATCTGTGGGGATTGCTGTAGTTTGTTTACGTAGGACTGTTATAACCTAGCATAAATAATCTGTTAACGCAGGCTTATGATAACCAAGAATAAATATTCAGTTTAAGTAGGCTTATGACAACCTAGTGTAAATAATCTGTGTACGTAAGCCTATGATAACCTAGCATAAATAATCTGTTTACGTAAGCCTATGATAACCTATCATAAATAATTTGTGTACGTAAGCCTATGATAACCTAGCATAAATAATCTGTTTACGTTAGCCTATTATAACCTAGCATAAATAATCTGTTAACGTAGGCTTATGATAACCTAGCATAAATAATCTGTTTACGTAAACCTATGATACCCTAGCATAAATAATCTGCTTACGTTAGCCTAGGATAACCTAGCATAAATAATCTGTATACGTAAGGCTATGATAACCTAGCTTCAGTAATATATGTACGTAAGCCTATGATAACCAAGCATAAATAATCTAAGTAAATAAGCCTATGATAACCTAGCATAAATAATCTATGTACGTAAGACTACGATAACCTATCATAAATAATCTAAGTACGTAAGCCTAAGAAAACCTAGCATAAATAAACTATTTACGTAAGCCTATGATAACCTTGCATAAATAATCTGTCTATGTAACCCTATGATAACCTAGCATAAATAGTCTGCTTACGTTAGCCTATGATAACCTAGCATAAATATCTAAGTACGTAAGCCTAAGATAACCTTGCATATATAATCTGTGTACGTAAGCCCATGATAACCTAGCATAAATAATCTGTGTACGTAAGCCCATGATAACCTAGCATAAATAATCTATGTACTTAAGCCTATGCTAACCTAGCATAAATAATATATGTACGTAAGCCCATGATAACCGAGCATAAATAATCTATGTACTTAAGCCTATGATAAAGTAGCATAAATGATCTATGTACGTAAGCCTATGACAACCTAGCATATATAATCTATGTACATAAACCTATGATAACCTAGCATAAATAATCTGTGTACGTAAGCTTATGATAACCTAGCATAAATAACCTATGTACGTAAGCCTATGGTAACCTAGCATAAATAATCTATGTACGTAAGCCTATGATAACCTAGCATAAATAATCTGTGTACGTAAGCCTATGATAACATAGCATAAATAATCTGTTTACGTTAGCCTATGATAACCTAGCATAAACAATTTGTTAAAGTAGGCTTATGATAACCTAGCAAAAATAAACTATTTACGGAAGCCTCTGATAACCAAGCATAAATAATCTGTGTACGTAATCCTATGATAACATAGCATAAATAATCTGCTTACGTTAGCCTATGATAACCTAGCATAAATAATCTCTGTACATAAGCCTATGATAACCTAGCATAAATAATCTCTGTACGTAAGCCTATGATAACCTATAATATATATTCTGTGTACGTAAGCCTATGATAACCTAACAAATATTCTATGTACGTAAGGCTACGATAACCAAGCTTCAATAATATATGTATGTAAGCCTATGATAACCTAGCATAAATAATCTGTTTACGTAAGCCTATGATAACCTAGCATAAATAATCTATGTACATAAGCCTATGATAACCAAGCATAAATAATCTGTACGTAAGCCTATGATAACCTAACATAAATAATCTCTGTACACAAGCCTATGATAACCTAGCGTAAATAATCTCTGTACGTAAGCCTATGATAACCTAGCATAAATAATCTATGCACCCAAGCCTATGATAACCTAGCATAAATAATATATGTACATAAGCCTATGATTACCTAGTATAAATAATCTGTGTACATAAGCCTATGATAACCTAGCATAAATAATCTATGTACGTAAGCCTATGAAAACCTAACATAAATAATCTCTGTACCTAAGTCTATGATAACCTAGCATAAATAATCTATGCACGTAAGCCTATGATAACCTAGCATAAATAATATATGTATATAAGCCTTTGATAACCTAGCATAAATAATCTGAGTACGTAAGCCTATGATAACCTAGCATAAATAATCTATGTACGTAGGCCTATGATAACCTAGCATAAATAATATATGTATATAAGCCTTTGATAACCTAGCATAAATAATCTGTGTACGTAAGCCTATGATAACCTAGCATAAATAATCTATGCACGTAAGCCTATGATAACCTAGCATAAATAATATATGTATATAAGCCTTTGATAACCTAGCATAAATAATCTGTGTACGTAAGCCTATGATAACCTAGCATAAATAATCTATGTACGTAGGCCTATGAAAACCTAACATAAATAATCTATGTACGTAAGCCTATGATAACCTAGCATAAACAGTCTGTGTACGTAATATACTATTTCAGCAGTTGTTGGATAAACATTTAGATCGAGCTTAGACTGACCAATAAACTTACAGTACAAACTTTATCTTATATTTCCGTAGTTTATGTTTCAGCACAGTTTGAAAATCCTGAGAACAACATTTTTGGTGCCAAAAAGTAATGCTCAGGGTGGTGGCAGGTCTCAAAATTTATAATATTCTTTGTTACCAACTGCTCACAAAAGAACTAATTATTTTTACCACATTATATTTTCTCATTTATTGTGATCAACAGTTAACTAATCAGTGTAGACAAAATTAGTTTAGTCACAATGTTCTCACCAGTTTAGTCAGTGTATGTTTTTTTATTACGTACGATTTCACATACATATTTTTCTGAACAGTGTGGCGAGATTATCAATAACTCAAAATACAACGGAATTTTAAAAGGAAAAATAATCAGAGTTTTTTTTTTGTTAGAAATGTGTCAGAAAGTTATTCCTTGACTAATAATGTCAGGGTATAGTGTGAGATATTTGCAAGTTGATAGGGTCTGTAAGCATCACCTTTTCCGCTCCAACGAGATCAGTGAGACCAAGATAATAATAGCAGTCAGGCTGATGCTTCCCATCTGGCCAGGCTGGTGTTCCTGGCCAGGCTGGTGTTTCTGACCAGGCTGGTGTTCCTGGCCAGGCTGGTGTTCCTGGCCAGGCTGGTGTTCCTGGACAGGCTGGTGTTGCTGGCCAGGCTGGTGTTCCTGGCCAGCTGGTGTTCCTGGCCAGGCTGGTGTTCCTGGCCAGGCTGGTGTTCCTTTACAGGCTGGTGTTTCTGACCAGGCTGGTGTTCCTGGACAGGCTGGTGTTCCTGGACAAGCTGGTGTTCCTGGCCAGGCTGGTGTTCCTGGCCAGCTGGTGTTCCTGGCCAGGCTGGTGTTCCTGGCCAGGCTGGTGTTCCTGGCCAAGCTAGTGTTCCTGGCCATGCTGTGTTCCTGGCCAAGCTAGTGCTCCTAGCCAGGCTGGTGTTCCCCTTCTGTCTGAGCATTTCTGACAGAAACAATTTTGTTGCACGAAAAAATATGCAAAGGTTCTGTAAATATTAGCAAGAGTATTTTTTCTGACACTGAAAACACAACAACCAACATTTCCAAGCCGCTGGAACCAGATGGACCAGTAAAGCATTTTGCACATCCTTAAAAACCTTGAGAATGTTTCAAATGAGAGTCTGGCACCAGTCACCTTCCCTCCCTAACTCACCCGAATTATATTTACAATGTATAGATAGATATGTAGATAGATAAATAGATAACTGAAGTGTAATTAACACTTGTCAATGTTCAATAAAGTCCCACATGGAGAAAGAAACTCAGAAGATTAATTGATCTGTATATTTCCATCCCTTACTGAGATCCTCTTCATCTACCGAAGAGAATCCCAGAAAGGGATCGAAGGCGAGACACAGACAATAAAGCTTCGACAGAAAATGTTTGGATTTCTCTCTGAAGTTGTTTGAATATTCCTCTTCCTTTATCACCACATCTTTTGTTATTTTATCACTGGAAAGAACATTCATTGTGTAATATTGTCGACAAAGATACATTGATGGTAATAGTATCCATAATATGTAATAAAATAAGCAGTGAAAATAAATTTTATGCAATATACCGTCAAAAATCAGATTAAACATATAGAAAAATATGTATCATTGATTTCATTGATATTCAGTAAATTAAAATTGATCTATTATACTTATATATTAGAATTATTCAAAAATAAATTACGTTAAGTTAGGTCACGTTAGGTGAGGTCTCTATGTTACGTTATATGAGGTCTCTATGTTACGTTATATGAGGTCTCTATGTTAGGTTAGGTTAGGTTTCTATGTTAGGTTAGGTGAGGTCTCTATGTTAGTTAGGTGACGTTTCTGTGTTAGGTTAGGTTAGGTTTCTGTGTTAGGTTAGGTGAGGTTTCTATGTTAGGTTAGGTGAGGTTTCTGTGTTAGTTAGGTGAGGTCCCTATGTTAGGTTAGGTGAGGTTTCGTGTGTTAGGTTAGGTTAGGTTTCTGTGTTAGGTTAGGTGAGGTCTCTATGTTAGGTTAGGTTAGGTTTCTCTGTTAGGTTAGGTTAGGTTTCTATGTTAGGTTAGGTTAGGTTTCTATGTTAGGCTAGGTTAGGTTTTCTCTGTTAGGTTAGGTTAGGTTTCTATGTTAGGTTAGGTTAGGTTTCTATGTTAGGTTAGGTTTCTATGTTAGGTTAGGTGAGGTTTCTATGTTAGGTTAGGTTAGGTTTCTATGTTAGGTTAGGTTAGGTTTCTATGTTAGGTTAGGTTTCTATGTTAGGTTAGGTGAGGTTTCTATGTTAGGTTAGGTGAGGTTTCTATGTTAGGTTAGGTTAGGTTTCTATGTTACGTTATATGCGTTCTCTATGTTAGATTAGGTGAGGTCTCTATGTTAGGTTATGTTAGGTTTCTATGTTAGGTTAGGTAGGTTTCTATGTTAGGTTAGGTGAGGTTTCTATGTTAGGTTAGGTGAGGTATTCTATGTTAGGTTAGGTGAGGTTCTATGTTAGGTTAGGTTTGAGGTTTCTATGTTAGGTTAGGTGGGGTTTCTATGTTAGGTTAGGTGAGGTTTCTATGTTAGGTTAGGTGAGGTTTCTTTGATGGGTTTTAGGTGAGATCTCTATGTTAGGTTAGGTGAGGTTTCTATGTTAGGTTAGGTTAGGTTTCTATGTTAGGTTAGGTGAGGTTTCTATGTTAGGTTAGGTTAGGTTTCTATGTTAGGTTAGGTTAGGTTTCTATGTTAGGTTAGGTGAGGTTTCTATGTTAGGTTAGGTGAGGTTTCTATGTTAGGTTAGGTGAGGTTTCTATGTTAGGTTAGGTGAGGTTTCTATGTTAGGTTAGGTGAGGTTTCTATGTTAGGTTAGGTGAGGTTTCTATGTTAGGTTAGGTGAGGTTTCTTTGATAGGTTAGGTGAGATCTCTATGTTGGGTTTTAGGTGAGGTTTCTATGTTAGGTTAGGTTAGTTTCTATGTTAGGTTAGGTGAGGTTTCTATGTTTAGGTTAGGTTAGGTTTCTATGTTAGGTTAAATGAGGTCTCTATGTTAGGTTAGGTGAGGTTTCTATGTTAGGTTAGGTTAGGTTTCTTTGTTAGGTTAGGTGAGGTTTCTATGTTAGGTTAGGTGAGGTTTCTTTGTTAGGTTAAGTGAGATTTCTGTGTTAGGTTATATGAGGTCTCTATGTTAGGTTAGGTGAGGTTTCTGTGTTAGGTTAGGTGAGGTTTCTATGTTAGGTTAGGTGAGGTTTCTATGTTATGTTATATAAGGTCTCTATGTTAGGTTAGGTGAGGTTTCTGTGTTAGGTTAGGTGAGGTCTCTATGTTAGGTTAGGTGAGGTTTCTATGTTAGGTTAGGTGAGGTCTCAATGGACAACTTTCTTTGACTTCACAGACTCCTCCATGCATCACCCATCTGCTGACAGGTTCACTGCCAAATATCTAATAACATTCACATCCTCCATACTCCCTCCCTCCCTCCTCCAATCTTTAATTACCAAATATTTTTTATCCTCATCGCCTTTCTCTTTCCCGTGTTAATTTTTAATATCCTTCTATTACATACCCTTGCAAACTCGTCCACCAAGCTCTGCAACTTCACTTCAGAAACTCCCAAAAGCACGGTGCTATCAGTAAGAAACAACTGTATCAACTCCCACTGTTTGTTAGATTCTTTATCTCTTAATCCCACATTTTTAGCAACACCCGACCATTCACTTCTCTTACAAATCCAAAGTGACAACACGCATCCCTGTCTAAGGCTTACTCTTAATGGGAAATAATCTCACTCTCTCCTACATACTCTAATCTGACCTCAGTGTTCTCGAAAAAACTCTCAACTGCTTTCAGTAACCTACCACTTATTTCATACACTTGAAAAAATTACCATATTGCTCCCCCTATTCACCCTATCATATGTTTTCCAAATTCTTAAATGCAACGAAAACTTCTTTACTCTTATGTAAATGCTCTTCTCTTATATACTTCTCTGGAAATACGTACTTGGTCTACACACCTCTTACCCTTCCTAAAGCCTTCT
>NC_069422.1:3158765-3196265 GCF_026875155.1 Cherax quadricarinatus | reverse complement strand
AAGGGGAAATTCAGGAAACCCCTCCCATGCGAATTTTTGGGGTATAGGGGTGGGGCCAAAGAACGAAGTTGCTTTACCTGCTTTTCTGTTTTTCGTGTTTGGCTTCCAGTGCATTATTCAAAAAGTTTTTTCCCGAACGCTTTTGGGGACCCTGGTAGGGGGGGGCCCCAAGACCCCCGGTTTTTTCTGAAGCAGCGATTCGGTGGGGCACCCTTTTCAGATTCCTCCATAGACCAAAACTCCTCCCAAAGAACAAAAATTTTTTTCCCCCTGGGGCCAAAACCCATCATGGGGAAAAAAACGCCAAAAACATTGCTCTCCAACCCCTCAGGAAAAAGGGCAAAAAATCGTCTCCTGGCAGAGAGGCAAACCAAAAACTCAGGAGAAATTTTTTTTTAGCTGGTTTCCCAAATCCTCCTTGGGCACTTTGACTAGACCCACAGGCCAATTTTGGGGAGGGCGGCAGCTGATCAATTCGGAAAATTCAAAGGTCCCCGTGTGCACTCAGCAGAAGGGGAAATTGCCAGACATGAGGAGGTTCAAAAGAAAATCATAAAAAAGCCTCGCCCCCAGCCCGTTGCCCAGCTAAAGGGAACCCCCCAATTTCAGAGGGCTGACGAAAGTTTAAAAGGGGGGCCCCCGAAAGGAGCCCTATGCTACCTTGGAAAGGGTGGAAAGCAGATTGCCCGGGCCCACAAAGGCTGCCCATTGGCAGGGCACCTTTCTTGCCCTACTCCGTAGTTTGGGAAAGGGGGGGGAGCTGCCACCACAGGGAGACCCAGAAGGAAACCCGCAAATATAAGACCTTCCCTCTTGCTTTAACTTCATCCCAATAGGGGCGGAGAACCCTTTTTGAGCAAAGGGGGAAGTGTGGCCCCTAAAAGTTCCCAGTAGAGCGGGTGAAAAGCTCATCATTAAAACCCAAGGGCCACAGGGGGACCACTTCCTCTTTAAAGATCCAGTAAGCGATCCAAAAGAGGAAAAGCCTGCAGCTTTTTGGGGACCGGGGGCCCACTGGGCCCGGGGGGCTGGAAAGAAGGTTTAAAAAATTTTTGATGTAGCTCTGATTACCTATGTTGTTTTACTTTCCATTGTTTTTTGTGAATGATTTTGTCAATGTATTTTGTCTTTAAAAAAAAATATAAATAAAAAAAATTTGGGGGTGGGTTTTGGGAAAATTCCTCAAACAAAACTTCAGGGAGAACCTTGAGTTTTTCCCCCGAAGCAAGGTTATTCTTTTTTCTGAGGTTTAGGGTCCCTATAAAATTCTAAGGGAGGTTAACCCCCCTAAATTTTTATCTTAAAATATATATATATATATTATATAAAATATATAATATTTATTTTATTTTTTTTGGTTTTAGGTTTGGGAGACAAACCCCCCAGGGAGGGGGGCTACCGTCCTGGGCCCAAATGAGTGTAAAGCAAAGCCTGTAATTGGGGTTTTCATGGGTGGTAAAGGGTTGGGGGGAGTCATTTTTCCCCGTTCATTTAAAAATGCAATATTTTTAGGTTTCTCTTGCTTAAATTTTACTTACACTTTGGTCACACTACAACCCTTCAAGTACAAGCATATGTTTTACACACCCCTCTGGGGTTTTTTTCTATTTTCTTTTTAGTTCTCGTTCTTGTTTATTTTTCCCCTTATCTCCCTAGGGGAAATGGGAAAAGAATTCCTCCGTAAAGCCATGCGTGTTGTTTTTGAGGCGACTAAAATGCCGGGGGGCAAGGGGCCCAAATAACCCCTTCCCTGTAAAGTATGACTAAATTTGAAAGGGAAAAAACTTTGTTTTTTTCTTTTGGGCCACCCCGCCTCGGTGGGATACGGCTGGTTGTGTTTTAAAGAAAGAAAATATTTTATATTATTATAATTAAAAATTTTATATAAATATATATATATAAAATATAAAATATATATTTATATATATAATTTTAATATAAATATATATATATATAGATATATTTATGAAAGTTTGCTGTATGTATGTAAAAAAATATGTATATTTATATTTTAATATATATATATATATATAATTTTATATTCATATATAATATTTATATAATATTTTACATATTTTTTAAATTTTATATAAAATAAATAACGAAAGGGAATTATTTAATTTTTATAATATTTTAATTATTTTTATATATATATAAATATTTAAAATATATATAAAATATAAATATATTTATATATATATATAAATGATATATTTATATATTAATATAAAATTATATATATTTTATATAATATATATATATATTTTATAAAATATTTTTATATATATATATTTATAAAAAACATATATATTTTTTTTTTTTTTTTATTTTTCCCCAACCGGCCGTTCCCCCCAAAAGGGAGGGTTTTGGGCCCCAAAAAAAAAAACTTTCACCCTCATTTTTCCCCCATAAATGTCTTGGGCCCGAAGGGGGTTTTCTTTACACTTAAAAGTTTTTTAAACCCGCAAACATTTAAAACCCTCCTTCAGGGGTGCAGGCACTGTACTTCCCAACCCAGGAAATCAAAGTCCGGCTCCGGTTTCCCCCCGGGAAACCCTTCATAAATGTTAAATTTTTCTCACACTCCCCAAAAGCACGTTAAAGGGATTAAAAAACCATTTGTCTCCTTTACTCCTTTTCAAACACGCTCACGCTTTCCTGCTGGGGAAATCCAAGGGCCCCCCGCACACAAAACCTCCTTTAAACCCCCTCCCTCCAAAACCCCTTTCCCAAAAGGCCCCCCCCCCCCCCCCCCCCCCCCCCCCCCCCCCAACCCCCCCCCCCCACCCCCGCCCCCCCCCCCCCCAGCCCCCAACCCCCCCCCAACCAAACCCCCCCGCCCAGGGCCCCGGGGGTTAAACCCCCCACCCCCCCTTTAACCCCTTTCCCCTAAACTAACCCCAAATTTTTTTTCCTTTCTCTCATTAAAAAAATTCCACCCACAAAATTTTTGCCCCCCTTTCCCCCGAACCCCTTAATTCCTCCACTTTCCCTCCAGCCCCCCCTCCCCCTTTTGCCCCGCAACATTCATCACCCACGCTTTAACCCCAAAATAAGAGCGGGTTGGGAAAAAAATATACTCTCATACATTTTCCCCCCTTTGCCTCCAAGGACAAAGTTCTTTGTCTCCACAGACTCCCAAGTGCACCCCCTCAATCTTTTTTCCCCCCCTCAAATTTTTATGATTCCCCATCTTTCATTTAAACCCCTCCGCTGACACGCCACCTTTCCCCAAAAATCTGAATACATTTACCTCCTCCATACCCCTCTCCCTCCAATCTGATATTCAATCTTTCATCACCTAATCTTTTTTTACCTCATAACCTTAAAATTTTCCGATTATGTATATAAATATATATATTACATATTTTAAAAATATGAAGTTAATATTATTATATTATATATAAATTATTTTATATATATATATAATATATATATATATATATAAACATAAATTAAGAATGTAATATATGTATATATATATATATATATTTATAAAAAATTTTTAAATAATATATATATATAAAAATTTATATATATATTTAATATAATACTGTAGTTATATAATGTATAATATCGGGGGGTTTTTAAATGGAGATACGAGGGTTGAAGGTAGACAACTTGTTGGGTGGTAAAAATATATTGTCGACTGTATGAGATGTGGACCCCCAGTCCTCCCTGTCTTCCCTGTAGTTTTTACCCGACTGAGAGTGGGGCAGGGGTACGACCCTACACATGGACCCCGGGACGTCACACAAAGTCACAGGCCTAAAAGGGGATCTCCTATCTAAAGCACATGGATGATACAAATATGCTATGCAAAATTAACAAGGGTCAGAAACTATGCTGACAGCCGGCATTTACGTAGTCCCCGACTACACTACTGTCTATGGGCTAACAGGCGGCGGTTCGGGGCTGTTCTATACAATAACAAATTCATATATAACTTAGAACTAATGGAGGGTATCATAAGGATGTTACAACATATTTTTACGTAATGGGTGTTTAACTAATGATTTTTTTAACGAATGCTTTACAAACTATAAGAACAAATCATTGAAAAATAGATGGAATGTCGATGATCGTATTAGCACCTAGGTTTGAGGCAGAATAAATATTTATATGTAACGGGGAAAATTTAACAGCAAAGCATTGGTGCACCAGACTATTACTGTCAAATTCCAGAATACGGAGGGAACGTGAACACAAAATTTCTGACAAACGATCAGCTAATAACAAAAAACAAGTTGATATTTCATTCATCTGGGACATCAAATTATACAGACTATGTAATTTAAACCCCAATTCGCGAGGGTGAGGTCTACATATGCAAAGGTTATCATCTCGGAGGATCGATTCCTCCAAGGCAACACACCCTTGACTGAGGACATCTGAACGAATCTACAAAAGATACACTACAATCACTAGTGACTGGGGAATTACAAACTCTTGCTAGGATACTCAGCTGACATTCGATACAGTAATTCTTGCTCATTCAAAGACACAATGGGTGCTGGTGGCTTCACCAAAGAATAAGATTTTCCTGGAGCGGGAATCGAACACACCAGACCAAGGGGATCTGTTCTTTGGGCATTTTGCATCCTCGACAGTAAAGGGGATCGCAGTAATACACTAACATTCGCGAAAAAGCACTGCGACACATCGATTGCCAGGAAAATGTTCAAAAGTGGGATTGAACTTTTGGATAGTCAAGGTCCTTTGGGCTAACCTTCCATAGGCTGTTTGTTCGGGAATAAGGTATCATTCTTTCTTACTGGGGGAATAACAAACTCGTGGATGGATGCCCCCCCCGTTGAAAAAATAAAACGCAAAAACACGCAGTATGAGCAAGGGAGAACGAATCTACTATTCAAACTGAAAGCACAGAAAAAAAAATGAACACGGTGAACAATGTAATTTTCAATCTGAATCGCACACAGTGAACGAGGTATAACTATAAAAAACACACTTACAAACTTAACAACACGGAAATTTACTCGAGAAATAACTCTTACAATGCACTGAACTGTCAACTAGGATGGGATCACCAATCTGGAACATTGGAACAACAACAGACATCTAGTGAGAACCTAGCTGAAAACAGAGAGTCTTTCGCATACGGCATGGACATCAGCAAGAGATGGCTTACTATTCCAAGTAATCGTTTTCGACGGGCCCATCCCCTTGGGAAACTAATCGAACTACCCGTCTTTTGCGGGGGATAGCTGTGCATAAAGGGCAGTCTGAGTGTCCCCGGACATTTGAGGCAACGGAACATATCCTGCAAGTCTAAAGGGTGTGGTGGAACACGGGGGGAGTGACAGAGTTACTAGTGCCTGACCGTCGGCTATTTAAATAAGAATGAACAATCTATGGGAACAAATCTGACTTACAATTCGCAATTTAACAAATTAGATAAAACGTGAGAAAAAACACATGTCAAGGCTAGTATTGCTTTCAGCATGGGGGAATGTTGGACTCTGGACTGTTTCATTTTGACTTTGACTGGCATTACGCAAAGTAAAATTTAAAAAGTGACTGGGACATTTCTCGGGGAACTTACTCAAGTGCATAAACAAGAAAATAGAGAGAATAACCAATAAGCTTAAGTGGAAGAAAATGTTTTAACAATTTTGCATAAGAAATTTAAAAAATTGAAGGTCACACAGAAAGCAAAGACTCACACAAAAAAATATTCAACTTAATAAACAACACTTTGAAAATAAAGAAAACTTGTACTTTACTCAAAATGATTTTTTAAACTTTTATTTTAAAATTGAATAAATGGACGTGAGTTGTCTTTTTTTCAAGCAACAGGGAAATACACAATAAAATATAAAAAGGACTCAATAAAAACTGTGCAAAAAAAAAAAACAGAGGCACAAATTTACTGAAATAAAAAAAAAATGACACAGACAAATAAAAATTATGCACAGCAGAGCTATAAACTGCACTGAAAAAACTGTAGCAAAATTCAAAAAAATTTTCAAAAAAAAAAAACACTGTTAAATCTCTGCAAGAAAATCTTAATGGGAACACAATATTTGCACAAGAAATTTTTTGCAAAATAATCAATGGCAAAAAAAAAATTTATTTAAACCCCCAAGAAAAAAAATATATCAAGGGAAAGAAAAACTTTAACTCTTAATGCAGCTTAAACAACACTTAACAAGCAAAAGAACAAATTTACTTTAAAGGAAGAATTAAAAAAATTTCACTAAGAGTGGGGTTTGTTCAATAAAAATAAAAAAAAATTTAAAAGTAGATACAAAAACAGAACATAAAAGTTTTTAACACTTAAGTGATGCGAACAAAACCAACAATATGAACACAATACTAGGTTACTTGCTTGCACAAAAAAATGGCACTATTGTCTGTGGGGAAAAAGACAAATTAGACACTGGCAAATGAAAGAATATGAAAACAAGAATGTTCAACACACAGGGAAAAAACAAAAAACACAAAAGCGGGGAAAGAAAAAAATAACAGACAACCCGAGTTGTGAGCAGAATAGGGAAAATGTACTAAAACTTCACTGGGGAAAATGAAACACAAGGTGATTTGAAGTGAAAAAACAAATTCATACTGCTCATATTTGCACACACAACAAAGGAAAACCTAAGACTTTTTCAAATTATAAAAAGACACACAACAACGACATAAAATAATCACGAAAAATTAACATGAATTAAAGGGGATTAAAAAAATCAAAGCAATCAAACATGAGCCTGATCAAGAGTCATGAATGTCCAAAAAAAAAAAATCATGGGAACACAAAAAATGTTCAACACTGCAAAAGTCTCTATGAAAAAAAAAATTATCGCTGAACCCACTTGGGGAAGAATGAGTTGATGGTGGAAGGTTTGAGGGGGGAGGGTAGAGAGAGGTGGTGACTACGATCCTGATTCTCTCCACACTCGAAGAATTTTGGGTTAAATCGACGATAGACACACATAGGAGGCTTTCAAAAAGGTTGGCGCCCCTGTCAAAGCCACTCTAGCCTTTACCCCCCAGTGGTCCTTAAAAAATTTGGGGTACAACCCCTTTGTAGCGGAGCACCAAAACACTGAAAAGTGGGGAGTGGGTAAAGGGTTTATGACTCTGAGGCCGCGTGGGGAATGTAGTTGGTTTTTTGGGGGGGAACAGGGCTGAGAGACAATGGGGCGACACACGGGTCGGGGTGGCTGGGGTTATGGGGGGAAAGTTGTAAACCTCACTGAGAAAAGCCACACTGCCGCGAAGAAAAATTCTAAGCCGACTGGCTAAAAAAAAACCCGAATTCTACAACACCCAAGGATGAAAAAAAAGCATCAGAATGCTTGGAGCTTGAAACACAAGCGATAAGACTACTCACGGGCTTGCCGGGTGGGGTAAGACACCTGGGTTAGTTGCTACTGGCTTACTTAACCCTTCAACAGAAAGGCTTGAAACTTCACACAATGAGCCAGCAGAGGGGGAAGCGGCTTTGGGAGGCAAAAAAATTGGATGGGGTAGACTAGGCCGACTGGGCTTCCCCCCACACACTGGAAGCTGGGTTATTTTGCAAACTCGGGGCAACCCCCGGGGGAGATGCAAATAAGCAAAAAAAAAATACAAAGAGACGACCAGTGAATAATTGAACTGGGAGGAGCTTGGGGGAGTAGCTGACTTTAGGTAGCGGCTGGGGTGAACCACGTAGGCCTACTGGGACACGAAATGGCCGTCCCCTTTTGGTCAAATTTATCTCCAGAAATCGCTGTAATCGTCAGAATTACAGGCCCTCCGTGCCACCATTTAATGTAGGGTTTTAAAAATGGAATATCGAGGGTTTGAAGGTGGCACACTTGTGGATGGTAACTATTATAATGGCAGACTATGATGATGAATGTGGAGCCCAGCCTCTACCTGTCTTCGCCTGTAGGTTTCGCCGACTGAGAGTGAGGCAGAGGTACGAGCCTACACATGCGCATCCCGTGACGTCACACAAAGTCACAGGCCTACAAGGGATCTCCTATCTAAAGCACATGGATGATACTAATATGCTATGCTATATAACACAGGGATCAGCAACTATGCTGACATATATATATATATATATATATATATATATATATATATATATTATATATATATATATATATATATATATATATTATATATATAAATATATATATATGCCAAACAACCACTGTGAAAGAATAGTGAAATTCCAAGGCTTTTGTGACTACTCTCATTGTGAGTAGTCACGAAAGCGCTTGGAATTTCACTAGTCTTTCACAGTGGTTGTTTTGCATATTTTAAAATCACCTGTTTGCTGTGATCTTATTGCATATATGTATAAATATATATATATATAGTATATTTATATATTTATATATATATATATATATATATATTATATATATATATATATATATATATATTATATATATATATATATATAAAAATAAAAATATATTATATATATTATTTTTTTATTATCACACTGGCCGATTCCCACAAGGCAAGGTGGCCCGAAAAAAGAAAAACTTTCACCATCATTTACTCCATCACTGTCTTGCAGATGGGTGCTTTACACTACAGTTTTTAAACTGCAACATTAACACCCCTCCTTCAGAGTGCAGGAACTGTACTTCCCATCTCCAGGACTCAAGTCCGGCCTGCGGTTTCCCTGACCCCTTCATAAATGTTACTTTGCTCACACTCCAACAGAACGTCAAGTATTAAAAACCATTTGTCTCCATTCACTCCTATCGAACACGCTCACGCATGCCTGCTTGAAGTCCAAGCCCCTCGCACACAAAACCTCCTTTACCCCTCCCTCCAACCTTTCTAGGCGGCCCCTACCCCGCCTTCCTTCCACTACAGACTGATACACTCTTGAGTCACTCTGTTTCGCTCCATTCTCTCTACATGTCCGAACCACCTAAACAACCCTTCCTCAGCCCTCTGGACAACGTTTTGGTAATTCCGCACCTCCTCCTAACTTCCAAAACTACGAATTCTCTGCATTATATTCACACCACACATTGCCCTCAGATATGACATCTTCACTGCCTCCAGCCTTCTCCTCGCTGCAACATTCATCACCCATGCTTCACACCCATATAAGAGCGTTGGTAAAATTATACTCTCATACACTCCCCTCTTTGCCTCCAAGGACAAAGTTCTTTGTCTCAACAGACTTTCTTAAGTATGCACCACTCTCCTTTTCCCCTCATCAAAATTCTATGATTACCTCATCTTTCATAGCCCTTCCTCTGACACGTCCATCCCAAATATCTGTATTACATTCAACCTCTTCCATACTTCTCCCTCCAATCTTGAATCCAATCTTTCATCACTAATCTTTACTGTAATTCACTTTTAATTTTCTTCTTTTGCACACTTATCAATTCATCACCAATCTCTGCAAACTTCTATTCAGAATCTCCCAAGAGAAAAGTGTATCAGCAAAGAGCAACTGTGACAATCCCACTTTATGTGTGATTCTTTATCTTTTAACTCACGCCTCTTGCCAAGACCCTCGTATGTATATATATATATATATATATATATATATATATATATATATATATTATATTATATATATATATATATATATATATATATATATATCACATTCACAACGGTCAACATGGGGATGATAAGATTAAAATATAGAACAACAGGTATTTTGAGCTGTTTCTAATTATTTTTTTTTTTGTCTTTATGAACTACAAATTGTCTGTATTTCCATTCCATCTTTCGCATGATCCTCCTCACAGCAAAGCTGCCACGATCTATGTAACACTTTCACCAGTAGGGTTCAACACCACGTATGGTTACATAATACTTTCATCACTCTGGATGTCTTGTTACACTTGCTACTTTTGTGAATCCGTCTGAAAATACGATAATTGTTGTTTTTCTGTTGTTGTTGTTGGCTGGAATTATCCTCAGTGGAAGTGAATCATACTATTTAACTTTATTTTTTATCCCATGGTTCAAAGCAAAACTAAATCCTTGTACTTTTGTTCATACAAGCCGAGTTTGTGTATTGTCTAGTGGACTAATCTCCCTCTCCTTGTAACTTTACAACTAGCCGCTTTCGCAAGTAATAACCAGCGTCACCCACACGAAGTAGTTCAAATACGAAAATGCAAAGTTACCGAGAAGTTCGTACTGTAGAAGTTTGGTCATTAGAGAAGCAGATGGAGAGGCAGAGTTCCTGCTGTCGGTAATGAGGATCATTTGGCACGTCTAGGCGACTAGTTCTCTAAACGGCTTGTTAGCGGAGAGTTGTGATGGTAGTAGCGTCAGCCTTGACGAAGGTCAGGCTGCTTGAAGGAGATCAGGAAGCAGAAAGTGAAGGAGGAAGATCTGGAGGATGAATAAAAGAATAAAACTAGGATCTAGTAAAACCAGTGAGAAACTGTCCGTCCTTCTTCTTTACGTGATAGAACTCTGTTGTTATCGCCATTACATCCAAAATATAATTTATGACAAATTGTTTGTGGATGTCAACAACATTCAGCAGATAAAATTAATTGGAATAAGTGGCACCTGGAGACGGTGGTTACTTTTTTTTGGCTACAATGTTTCGAACACTCAGAACGGTCACCAAGTAAGTAAAGTATACATAAACGCAGTCAAAGGATGGTGATAAGACACATGTTAAACACCTGGGTATCATTGTTGATAAGACGTTCCTCCAACAGTATTTTTCTCACTCCAATACTGCGAATGAAATCGGTAGACGTTAGAATGTGAGAAGAAATTTGGAAATACTCAGTTCCTCAACCATGATATAATGTGTTCAGCTACGCTGTGGAGTTTTGGTACAGAGAATATCTTATAGAATTCTAGTGCAGCTTCTAGCACACGTCTTGGAAATGACTTCCACCAGTTGGTTCCGTTCACCTGTGATGTTGTCTTCAACTGCTGTACGTCTTCTCTGGCTTCTGTATATAAGTTCTCATCCTCATACCTCTGATTTATATTTATCAAGACTGAGAGAGTGAACACTTATGGAGGTTAAGGAACTGAGCAACTTAACATTAACGTTTTTCTTCAGTCACTGTCTCCAGTAATTATTTTCTGTATTGAATGAAAAAAAAATGGGATTTTACCACTCACTTGCCATGGTTTCAAACCCCACGCGTTCCGTGGTTTGCAATGGTGTTATTATTAATGAAGACACTCTAATGTTGAACATGTGTCTTAATGAATAACTGAAGTGTAATAAACACCTATCAATGTTCAGTAATAACCCACTGAGACAGAAACACAAGACGTTGATCTGTATATTTCTAGCCGCTTCTGGGGTCCTCTCAGCTGAAGAGAATCCCAGAAGGGGATTGAAATATCCCATGTAGGTCGTCAACTTGTCTGCACTGAGGTGTAAGAGTAAAGCCACAGTACCGTGACTGGAACAATGTACAAACAGCCTGTAAACTTATGACTAGTCACACAGAAACACGAAGGGAAGTGAACCAGAATGTATATGATAGGAGGCGGGGGGGGGAGGGGTCGGCGGAGCTGGGAAGGGCCGGGAGTAGAACCAGAGGAGGTAGTTTTACTCCTGGCCCCGTCCACCCCTCTCATATATAATACTGGCTCCCTTCTCTTCACGCTGCCATAATTTTTAAAGGGGTGGACCGGTAAGCCAGCTGAAGGCTTCTGTCAGATGCCCAAAAGCTCCAACGGCGGGTCATCATCTGACTAAGACCCGCGTCAGGTTATTTGTAAATAAACTCTCCTGTACTTCACCCTCATCTGTGTACTTGAATATATATTCATTTGACTTAATAATATACTCCTCTTACATAAATATATACTTCTCTTCTTTGAATAAATTAATCAAGTAACTGCATATGTTAAATGGAAGTTAGAATTCAGTGAGTTAGTCTTGAAGACTCGGATTCATCATTGGTTCCAAAGTATTGTCTATATTTTTGCATTTTAATCAAAATTTTATACATTCTATGCTACTGTCTTTTAGCCTTTATATAATAAATATTCTGTATACTTGATGCTTTTATTCTTGTAGTACAGCCAGTGAGCCTACGTGCCTAATTCCCATAGTTTCCACCAGAGGCCAGGCCTCTCGGTGGTCATGCCAGCCTGCCCACCCCTGCCTCTCCCTCACTCACGCAACGGCCTAGACTCAGACAACAGCCTCACTCCTCCTCTCCCTCGCTGGGCATGGCACTCCCGGACCATGGGCACTTAACACACTGCCTGTGTGCCCCACGACATTGCAAATAAAGTAAGAAGCCTCCGAAGCCTTTATCATTGAACCCCGCTCTGTAGAAACGGCCAATAAATCGTATAAAACACTGGTGGAAGCGGTGGGCGCAGCAAGTTGTGTTACCCAGAGAGAGGAAGGAAGAGGAATGAAGTTGTGTTCACTTCATCACCCCACACAAGAAGCATCCGTCTCTCAACGAATTATCCTGATGTTGTCTCTGCACGTTTCAGCATCCAGACACAGGTACACGCAGGATCCAGGCAGAAATTTGCCGAATTTCTCTGAGAATTGTGAGTGGCGCATCCCAGTGACTCCATGCCACAGTGTCTCATGCTGTTTCTCAAGTCACGTGTTCAGCATCACTTGTATGTTCTGCTGTTGTTGTTCAGCTCAGCACAGCTATTTCAGCAAGTCAGAGGTGAGTTTGTGGTGATTTCTGTGTCCAGTGTGAGTTCCTCGCCGTGTTGTGGGTGGAAGAGGAGGAAGTGGCCAGATCCTCCTTCGCCATACACTCACCCACGCTCGCCCTGCTGTACACTCACACCTCATCAGCCTACCACCACACTCCACCACTATGTAGTCACTCCCTCTGCTGTGTTTTCTGCTGTTTTCCGTGTGAATTAAGCAAGTTTATTCAGGTATACACAAATACACTTACAAAGATTATCATACATAGCAGCATATGAGTAGGAACCTAGGATAACCCAAAAAAGTCAGATAGAGTGATTTATTTCCATTGGGGTCCTTTCATTGCAAGAGCTGTGTATCGGAGTCCCCGAGGCCACTCGAAGCTACGTGGATCACCATGCCACGTGGATCAGCAAGCCACGTAGATCACGAAACCACGTGGACAAAGCCACGAGGGGTGTCGACGATGTCATGTGGATTTACAAGCCACGTGAGTTGCCTAGCCAGATGTCCCAGGCCACATGCTGTGGTCTGCTGCCGCGCATCACTCCACTGGCGTCACCTCACGACGTTATCCACGATGCTACCCGACTTCATGATGTCACCCACGATGTTGCCCGACTTCATGATGCCACAATGTCTGTCTAACGTCACCTCGAGACGTCTACTGACGTCACCATGCTGCTGACGTCACCTCACGACGTCAAGCCTGACATCACATGATGTCACATCGAGTGTTCTAGTAATTATTTCAGTATTGTCGAGAAGATTGAGAGAAGATATATGTCATGTGTTAATTCCTCTCAGTCAGTGTTCTCACATGTTCGTGTATAGCTTAGTGTCGATTTTTACATAGAAAAGCGTTATTTGCTACTAAGCCCTGTTGTACCACATGTACAGTGCGAGTGTGTGCAATTTTCCGTGTGTCCTGTGTGGTCTTGAGCCCAGACCACTGTGTAGCACCACTGTGTTATTTGTCACCCGGTGTGACCAGCGTGTTTGACAGCTGATATTAGTCAGCCCTGAGCATCCGAGCCTCTTGTACAGAAAGCTCTTATTGTTCGTCGCTCGTGATACCCTGCAGAATCGTACCTGCTATGATTCCCATTGAAATTTGTTTCACTTCACCTCCAGACCTTCAGAGTGCAGTTATATGTAGAGAAACAAGTCTGGGGACGCTTAGACTAACCTCTGCTGTAACTCCAACTGCCGAGAGAATTACACTCGTCAAGCCGCAGTTAGCTCTGTCGGCAGGCGCTGTGCCAGCCTCCTGTCATAGCTTCAATGTGCAGCCTGCACAAAGATGATGTCACTTTGACTGCTAGCCTGCTCACTGCAGTACAGTGTATGCTGTTACAACTCCCAGATGTTTCGCCGAGTCGTCTCTGCCACGACTCACTCCACCCTCGCCGGCAGTAACAGCCCCAGCGACAGTACCAGTCGAGAAATGTCCTCCTGAGTCGCTTGCCAGAAGAAGTCCTTCCCAGTTGCCAAGTACTGACGACGCCTCACTCGAGGGCACCAGCAGGTTGTGCCCCAGGTTGAATGAAACCTGCAGCAACTCCTACGATGACTGCTTCACCATTCCAGAGGAGACTGTACCCTGTTACGTCACAGCTCAGCCACAGTGATGTCTTCTGTGTTGCAGTATCTGTCCAGACGCAGGAAGGCATGCAGTGATGCCCCTCGACGCTCACTGCCTATGACCACGATGTTTAGCACGCCCCACCTGTTTTTTCTTCCCTCTCTGTATGAAATTTTTTTTCATGTCCATATGTATATATATATGTTTCTATATTTGTGTTCTGTGCCCTGTTCCTACGAGAGACAGACCGAGTTTTTTTTTACCGCCAGACATGGTCGGGTCGACCATGTGGTAGGTGTCCGAGCAAAATGTAGCCAATGAGCCTACATGCCTAATTCCCATGGCTTCCACCAGAGGCCAGACCTCTCGGTGGGCATGCCAGCCTGCCCACCCACTCACCCAACGGCCTAGACTCAGACAAAAGCCTCGCTCCTCCTCTCCTTCACTGGGCATGGCCCTCCCGGACCATGGACACTTAACACACTACCTGTATACCCCACGACATTGCAAATAAAGTAAGAATCCACCGAAGCCATTATCTTTGAACCCCGCTCTGCACGGAACGACCAATAAACCCATAAACAGTAGTCCATCCTGATTTTCTTTCAACTAACAATAACCCAGAAACTTTATACATTCTAGACGAAGGCACACGACTGTGTATGGTTCTAGAAGACTGTTTATGGTTCTACAAAACTGTGTATGGTTCTACAAGACTGAGTATGGCCCTACAAGACTGTGTATGGTTCTACAAGACTGAGTATGGTTCTACAAGACTGAGAATGGCTCAACAAGACTGTATATGGTTCTACAAGGCTAAGACATTGATTACCTCATTTTCTACTGTCTTCACATATTGAATTAAGAAAGCTACTGGATGGAGAAACGTGTTTAAATACCTGTATCCAGATATTGCACATGTGTGTTATTCCTTATCGTGGTTACGGGTGTAGACTGCCTCTTGAACCTGACACTCCTGTACACTGTTAACACTTCATACGAGTGAAGAAAGAGCCTTCAAGACGAGAATGGTAAGAGAGGCTATACACAGACTTGCCAATACTTGAAAAATATCCACACAAGGCTCCAACTCACGTGAAGAGCACCATAGAGTACCTTTGTTTTGTCAGTATTCACCATGGGCTGGTGGAGAACAATGTCTTCCAGATTAAACTATATACTGACTGTCTTATGGAAGTCAGTTAACTTCCAGCAATACATGACTACAGGATCACGATCACCAGGATTCCTTACGTTGCAGACGTGATGGCTGGCAAGAGGTTTAATTAAGGTCATTCAAAGTGTCATGCACTTCACTGGCAACACCCAGTCGAAAAGCGCTGTCCTTGTGTTCTGAATCAAACCTGTGTTTGACCACAAAACTTGGAAAACGTCTTTCAGATTAGTGTTCGAATCTTCAGCAACTTTAATTACATAGTCCCCTTTAGCTTTACTTATCCTTTGTTTTAACCTCTCTTAATGTGAATATGTTGATTCATAAGATGACCCTCACTTCTTTTGATGAGCCTACAAATTCCTGTCTTCTCTCAAAAACAGCTCATTTCTATTCGAATATATTTCTCTAAACGGAATAAATGTTCTTTGGGCAACGTGTGTAGTGTTGACCAAACAGTTATTTTTGACAGTTCTTTTCATTATTCTAGTCCACAGATGATAGATGTTCTCTAAGTGCATTGTAATATGCTAATACAAACTGTTTTTTAACTATTGTTATACTTCCATTCAGTGTTAAATGTAATCGATGTGCGGTCGCTCATGCCACATTCCTCTGTAATCTCTTCATTTTTAACATGGGTCTCCTTGTTAGCTAGAAGCAAATCAAGCAGATTATTGGTTCTGTTACAAACTGCTTTCATAAACAATCTTGAATTACCTATGGGAAATCGTTTGATTCTAGATTCTCAGTCAAGGAATTCCAATCAATTTGGCTAAAGTTAGTTTCCTAGAATTACTACGTTATCGTGCCTTGAAGAATTATTTTTTTTTTCGAAGACTAACGGCCTACCTATAAATTTCTCATTAAGTGCTGTGCTGGCGAAAGTTTACATATAAGTAAATTACGTAATTTACTTACGTAAATTACGTATTTTAAATTGGTGCCTAGTCTAAGGTCCTATAAAATATTAGAAAAAATACACTACATTGGGACCAGAAAGATAAATTTACTAGAAGCGCTAGACAGCTGGACAATACTTTTACCAGGAAGGATAGATAAGCTCACCTTCATAAAAATATAGATCTATTAACAGTAACTATATACACAAAACCTGCCTTCACCACATTTCACAAAACTCACTAGTTCACTGCAACTAAATTTACGCTATATTTTGTTACAATCAAGACCAAGTGCTAAACCCATACCGATCATTAGGCCACAGAAGAAGAAAATATTAATGGCGCCTGTAGATCGTCATTCCTCGACGGCTTCCAGTCTGCCGGTACAAATGTAACCATTTCTGCATTTTCATTAATAACAAAGGCCCCTCATAAAAACCAGGGTCTTGCGCAGTGCTAGGGACTACTTAAAATTACAAAAGAAAATATTTCCTCAAACAACTTATGGCATAAAACTTACCAAAATACGCAATCTCTTCCCCTTACTTAACCAAAAACCATGCGATCTTGTTCCGACAACTGCCCTCTCAACACTGACTCACACACAAAACTGGCCATGTCTACAACGCATCGGTTTTCCTGTTCAATCCACGTCCACTGTCACTATATATTGAACTATATACACACATTTTATATTTTACAACAATGCAGTATCCTTCATAATAGTCACTTGGCCCCCTTTTTGAAGACGACACATTGTTCATAAATCCTATAATATTGGGCTTAACCAGGTTGAGCCTTCCATCCAATTCAAGCTCGAAGAGAAAGCCAACAACATTCCCACTCCTCGATATCTCACTCTGATGATCTGATCATGAACAACGTTGCAAACATTATCGCAAATCCGACAACCAACACGATCTTCTCCACTTCTGTTCACGCCTCGACACCAAGACTAACCGTGGCATCATCTGAGGCTTCATCCTCCGTGCTCCTCGTTTATGCAGAAGGATGCACTTTCCTCAAACAAGTCTCTTCTAATCTTCACTGTTTTGCCATTTCATAAAAAGATAGCATACACCGTGGTTATAAAATCTTCAACTCACCTAGACGAGACACCACCGAAAGATGATACATAGTCCTCCCTACAACTCTAATGAGACAACTGGATACCTCGAGCGCGATGGGACCAGACAATATCTTCCCATAGGTCCTGAGAGAGAGAGAGAGAGAGAGAGAGAGAGAGAGAGAGAGAGAGAGAGAGAGGAGAGAGAGGGAGAGAGAGGGAGAGAGAGAGAGAGAGAGAGAGAGAGAGAGAGAGAGAGAGAATGTTAGGAAAGGATTATGTTTAGGAACAATAGCCAGCAAGGGAGGGAGAGGGGGAATAGTAGACTGTATATTGTTTTTGACTAAAGGAAGGCGTTCTATACAGTTTAGCAGAAGAGGTTGTGGCAAAAGTTTGGGGAGCAGACAGTAATTAAGAAAATGGTTCTACTGTGGATCAAAGAATGCTCAGCAGGAAAGAAACAACGCGTTATAAACAGGAAGGTGTCGGAATTTGTTTGTGTGACGAGAGGGATGCTACAGGAACAGTACTGGAACCATTTTTGTTTCTTGTATATGTCGTTAGTTGAATATTCATCACGACAGTCCTGACACGGGTCATAATCTTTCGACGATCCATATAATAATGTGTTGATAAATAAGATACTTGTACAACATTTGGGTATCTTGATTCCGGAAACGTTGCGTTGCTAGTCAGTGGCTTCTTGAGTCCAATACAGAGCACAAATGTACTGCATTTTTTAGAGACTGATGGATTGAACACATCGACTCAAGACTGATGGACTGACTACCTCAAGCTCCGCATCTTCCATCATTCACTGAATTGGACTGATGTCACTGGCGGGCCAAACGTTTCCAGAATAAGGATATCCGAATGTTGCACAGGTATCTCATTTATCAACTTGTCTGGTTTTCTTAACCCTTAACTCAAACCTTGTTTGTATATGTACAAGACGTGGTAGAATAAGTCGAGTTAGAAGTTACACTGTTTGCAGATGGCGTAAAATTAATGAGAATAAAAAAAAAAATGAAAAGACCAGGAAACTCAACAAATACATCTGGACAATATGAAACTTTTTCTGACAAGCTGCTACTAGAATTTAACTTCAGAAAACGCAAAGTTATGCCATTTGGGGTTTGCAAAAAATGGCCGGATGCAGGATACAGGTTTAGGAGGCAGGCTGCGAGCCTGCCTCCTAAACCTGTATGTCTACCCCGAGGAACTTTGGGGTAGACATATTTCTATGCATGCCACTTGAGGCTTACATCTACCGAATAGCTGCAGCAGCATATGCGAGACTGGTAAGTTTAAAGATAGCTTTCAGAATCCTCATTGACGAGTCATTAGCGACACTAAATACATTTGAGTGGCCTATCGTAGAGTATATTACTCCAGTGTGAAGCCAAGATCTTGTAATGCATGTCAAGGCACTGGAAAAGGAAAAAGGTTCGCCACAAGTCTAGCTCCCACACCTAAAGAACATGAGCTATACCTGATAACAAGAGAGGATCGCAGGCCAGGGACGATATAATAAAGACGAACATAATACTGAGAGGAATTGGCAGGAGGATAGGGCAAGGCCGTTTTAGAGGGCACTGTCGGAAGCTAAAAACTCAGATGAGGCACAGATTTGTCAGGAATAACTCCTATAGCCTTTGAGTGTTCAGGAAGTGGAACAATTGGGCAGTGAAATGGTACAGGGTAGACGAGGTATGATATTGCTTAGGCAGCCATTAGGGGAAAGACCCAGTTGAGACCAGGGAAAAGCGGGGCCAAGATATATGACTCGATCCCTGTAACCACAAATAGGTAAGTAAATTAAGTGAAAACACGCATTCTCTCTCTCTCTCTCTCTCTCTCTCTCTCTCTCTCTCTCTCTCTCTCTCTCTCTCTCTCTCTCTCTCTCTCTCTCTCTCTCTCTCTTCTCTCTCTCTCTCTCTCTCTCTCTCTCTCTCTCTCTCTCTCTCTCTCTCTCTCCTCTCTCTCTCTCTCTCACTCTCTCTCTCTCTCTCTCTCTCTCTCTCTCTCTCTCTCTCTCTCTCTCACGCACACACATTTTTTAAAGGTTGAAACACCACTTTGAATACTACACCGCGAGGCATGAATTCCCATCTAGTGAGAGGGGAAAGATATCATCAAACCAACACTCCACGAGGGGAGACTGACTGGTTAGAGAAGGGGACATCAATAGTTGCCGTGGTGGGGAGTACATTAATGTGTTATCACCAAGGTAAGAGGCAACATGATCTGTGTTAAGGGAAGAGTACAACAAGCATATATAGGGGCCCAATGTAGGAGAAATAATTTACAGAGGTCTGAATAAATTGACTAAACTTCCCCGGAAAATTGCATGTGTCAGAGGGAGACTCGATCATCTGGAAAATAATACAATGTTAGTGTTGAAAATAACATCTGGTGAGGAGGCTACAAGTGAGATAAATAGTGAAGCAGAAAACATTTATGAACAATGTTGTTATTAAGTTCTTGGTTGACTCTTTCTAAAAGAATAAAGAATATTATTATTTAAAACAATTTTAGCAAGAACTAGGTGGTACTTAAGAAACATCTTGAGAAATTTAAAATTGATCTCCACGACTGGTTGTTAATTTTTCAATTAAATAAGAATGCTTTTAAACGTGCTCAGTGATCCTATAATAAATGACAGTAATACCGTCAAGTTGCATTACTAGGAATCTTTATTGATAAAATTCTTCACTCGAATACAGTGTTGAATCTCACTCCTGGAGGCATGAACGTTGGTGGAAGAGGAAGCAGACGAGGTGGAGACGTACCTTGATGTAATCACTCCATTACCCGAGATGCAAGATGATCAGTCTCTTAGCTTCAAGCTAAAACACTAGACCAGAGGTTTATGTACAGGAAGGTGAGGTGCAGCAGCTGGAGATGAGGTCTTAGGTGAAGTGGGCCCACTAGTGGAATTAGGTCATGATATACAGCTGTCAGCAAGAGAGTAGTTGAAGGCATCCCTTGTACCTAAACATCATCGTGTTGCAGTGTCAGACTATCCTATGAAAGGTAAACAATACTGACAAGTTGATAAATAAGGCACTTGTGCAACTCTAACAGCATTTATTGGCGAAATGTTTCTCCTGCGCAAGCAAAACGTTGCACAAGTATCTTATCACGTTCAAAGATAAACGAAAAGTACATGACACTTAAGAGCATTATGTGGAGAGATACAAGGGTTGTATGACACGAAAAATCTAGATTAAGCGGGTAAATATAAAATCTGAACTGCGGGATTAACCAGAAGGACGTTGAAAATTACTTTAATTAATAAAAACTTTAAATGAGGAACGATCTAGTTAAACAGGATGTTGTAGCAAGCTTTAAAATGGCTGCAAAAGTAATAATAAATAAAACTATATACATTAAGCTCCAGATCCTTAAGCCGACTGTAAGATAAGAAGCTCTAACAGCAGTAATGGTAATACACGGCATTGTTTTAGTCTCATATATACCACACACACACACACACACACACACACACACAGGATGAACCAGCAAGATTGGACCTTGTGTTCACCCTGGGCTGTTCAGACATTGAGGACATCACATATGAGAGTCCCCTAGGAGCTAGTGACCACGTGGTTCTGTGCTTTGAATACATAGTAGAGCTGCAAGTGGAGAGAGTAACAGGAGTTGAATGGGAAAAGTCAGACTATAAAAGAGGGGACTACATAGGGTTGAGAAACTTCCTGCAGGAGGTTCCATGGGACAGAGAACTCGCAGGAAAGCTAGTAAATGAAATGATGGAATATGTAACTACAAAATACAAGGAGGCAGTGGAAAGGTTTATTCCCAAGGGCAACAGAAACAATGGGAAGACCAGAACGAGCCCCTGGTTTACCCGACGGTGTAAGGAGGCAAAAACAAAGTGCAATAGAGAATGGAAAAAGTACAGAAGGCAGAGAACACATGAAAATAGGGAGATTAGTCGCAGAGCCAGGAACGAGTTAGCACAGGTAAGGAGGGAGGCCCAGCGACAGTATGGAAATAACATAGCATCGAAAATCAAGACTGACCCGAAACTGTTGTATAGCCACATCAGGAGAAAGACAACAGTCAAAGACCAGGTGATCAGACTGAGGACAGAAGGTGGAGAACTCACAAGAAATGATCAGGAGGTATGTGAAGAGCTAAACAGGAGATTTAAGGAAGTTTTTACAGTAGAGACAGGAAGGGCTCTGGGAAGACAGCACAGAAGGGAACATCAAGAGGGGATATACCAACAAGTGTTGGATGACATACGAACAACCGAGGAGGAGGTGCAGAAGCTGCTAAGTGACCTTGATACCTCAAAGGCGATGGGACCGGATATCTCCCAGTGGGTCCTTATAGAAGGAGCAGAGATGCTGTGCGTGCCCCTAACCACAATCTTCAACACATCCCTTGAAACTGGGCAACTACCTGAGAAATGGAAGACAGCAAATGTAGTCCCCACATTTAAGAAAGGAAACAGAAATGGGGCCCACTAAATACAGACCTTTTGTCTCTGGCTGTATTGTGTGCAAAGTCATGGAGAAGATTTCAGGAGGAGGTGGTGGAACACCTGGAACGGAACAAGAGCAAAAAATGAAAACCAGATGGGTTCATGGAAGGCAAACCCTGTGTCACAAACCTTCTGGAGTTTTATGACAACGTAACAGAAGTAAGACACGAGAGAGAGGGGTGGGTTGATTGCATTTTCCTAGACTGCAGGAAGGCCTTTGACACAGTTCCCCACAAGAGATTAGTGCAGAAGCTGGAGGATCAGGCGCATATAACAGGGAGGGCACTGCAATGGATCAGGGAATACCTGACAGGGAGGCAACAACGAGTCATGGTACGTGAAGAGGTATCACAGTGGGCGACTGTGACGAGCGGGGTCCCACAGGGGTCAGTTCTAGGACCAGTGCTTGTGAGTGAAAAGTTCAATAGATAGGAGTAGCGATGGGGTATATAGTAACAATAGTTTCATTGCCGGCTACTTGTTAAGGTAGGGTAAGTCAAGCTCCCACTATCCCTTCCCTTCCTTCTTCCCCCCCCCCCCTCGAAAGGTGACGTGTGGGGCTCCGCTCCAAACAGTAATCACTAGACTCAAAGCTCCCAGCACTACTGTAAGTACATGCCTGCCTTGTATTCTAGTGGATTTATTGGTTGAAAACTTCACTTCTGACCAATAATAAACTTAGTTCTTTCAGTTTTGCTCTAAGTTGACTGTTGTAATAATCACCACATCTTTTAGGTATTGTTTCTATCATGGAGAGTGATTTCTTAAGCAGTGGGTAACTGTCTATCTTTCCCGCTTTGGATGACAGAGAGGGTCACCCGCCAATCAACGGGGGGAATATGGAGATGGACGAACGTCCTGAGGCTTCCTTTTTTGGGTTTAATTACCTGTGCACTGTATGAAATTGCAGGACGTAACCCTCATCATTGCAGCGGTAAAGAACCTGCTTTCCGTCATCGGGATAGAATACTCACGGCTTTACTGTGAAGAACTAGCCAGTGGGTTGTAACCAACCTGCGACCCCCCCCCCATCATCGGCAACGGCTACGATTTCAACAAGCAGTGTCACCAACACCAGACACCAACTTTTATATTAGCGTTGAATTCAGTTATATTTATATTTTTAATTTTTTTAATTTTTTTTAATGTTTGGATTAATATTTCATATTTAAGTGTTTTTATATTTTATATTTTCTATATAATAAAGTGTTTTTGTTTGTCTGTTATTATTTCTTTTTCTATTCATTAATTTTTCCGAGGAGGAGCCAGTTTTGGTAATCTGTCGAAGTTTTACAGAGGAGTAAGCCTTCAAAAAGGGCGCCCTTCCCGGATCAATCTATGGTGCGTGTACTTAGCCAGTGGTGCGTGTACTTAGCTCGTGGAAGACCTTTTTTGGCACCCCTTTTAGAATTGAGAAAGATGCCTTCCATGACCAATTTTACCAAACAGCTTAAGGAAAAATTAGGATGGCGAAGTTTAAGATTTGGCCAAAAGCACAAAAAGTAGTAATTTCTAGGAGACTTTAATTTTGCATATTGTTTGGGGAAATTTTTTGAGGGGGAATTTAGAATCAAAGACTTCTTAGAAGTAGTTCAGGATTGTTTTTGAAGCTTTTGTGACAGAACCTAAAAGGGAAAAATACCCTGTTGACTTAGTTAGGCAAAAAATGAATCCTTTAATAATTTAAAAATTTCGGGGAAACGGGGTGCTAGCGACCACAAATCAATCACATTTAGCATTAAATGGAAGTACGTAGTAGGATAATCAGTAACAGCCCCGATTTTGCTTAGAAATTACATGACCTTAGAGAAACTTATCATTGTTGACTGGGGTAACGAAGTTTTATCATATCAACATCCTTAAGAAATATTACCGAAGAAATTCGGTTAACTCCCTTTAAATAACTTTATTATTTTTCCCCAACGAACTTGATCGACAACTGAAGAATGTAAGGTGTGCGAAATTAAAACCCTCTAACTTAGATATATGAAAAAAATACTGACTTGTACTCTTGACCAGGGGCGCAACCAACTTAATATTAATAAATCTTTGGAGCCCAAAAGAGCCGAACACTTGAATGTGTGAGTAACTTTAGACGTCTTATGATACCAGGTGTTCCCTCCACGGAGTCCTAAGATGACTTAGTACGGAAAAATTCTTATCAAATAAAAATTATACCCGTTCCAGTTCCCCTTTAGGGATGCATTTGCCCGAGAGGTAGACAAATTTAAAACTAAAGATCATTGCCTTCAGTATCTTCAATTGGTTCCCCCAGTAGTCAGGTTAAAAAGGAGGAAAATTCATATAGACTTGCTATGATTCAGGGGCCCTTAATGCTTAACTCGGTGGGAGCTGAGCTTAGCCCTTAATAGATAGCGTTCTACACAAGTTTTTGACGTTTCCCCTTCTTTTCAGAGATTGAGTTTTGCGCAGGAATCATAAAGTAAATTTTAACCCTTCTTTAAGCGTACACCGCTTTTCCTACACCCCAAGGACTGTGCAAATAAAACATGCCTTCGTTTGGTAACTCCCGTGCTCCCTACGTGAGATGATGAGAAAGGTCTTGGTAATATGCCAAATGTTTCGTTTTTTTTTGAAAACATTACGTAATGACATCCACGTGGGGCGAAAATATCCAAAAATTAACATCAGTTTTGCGTAGGTTTGCTCACATGGCCTCACTGCCAAACCGAAGAAATGCTTCCTTGGGGAACAAGATTAGATATCTTGGTCTGATACTTTCTAAAAACTCTCTGCACCTCTCCCCAGTAAGATCAAAGCTTTTTTCAATTTAAATTCCCCCAAAAAGAAGTCATGGTAGCTTTCTTGGTTCTGTAAAATTTATGCACGGTTTATCCCGAACCTTACTGATCTTACAGGACTTATCCGACTTCCTTAAAAAATCTGTGAAGGAACCCCTTGAACTTTCCGACTGCTCGGGAAAAGTTTAATGAGATTAAAAAATCTTTCGAAAGATCCATACTTAAGTTCCGATATTAATAAAACATTTTGTTTAGAACTGATGCCTCAATACGGGTTGGGCGGTTTTTACTACAATCCATGATGGTATCCCTTCCCCCTATGCTCCAAAACCCGGGAAACCCTTCCCGAAAAAAAACGAGATGCTCCCAATAGAAAAGGAAGTTTAGCCCTTGTGTGGGGTATCTCCAAACTTAAATTTTATTTGCTGGGAAAAAAATTTAAATTTTAGAAAGGACCCCCAAACCTTTGACATACCTAGAAACTTTTAAAGGGGAAACCCAAAATCGCCTCTTGGGTGGAAATTGGCACTCCCGCGTTTTAAGTTCCATATTGTGTTATCAATGGTTCATCCAATTATTTCTCTGACTGGTAAAAAATCGTGACAGTCAGTAGAAGATTTGTTCCTTTTTGCACTTCCATAGTTAAACTTTTTCCCCAATATTTTTTCTTTACCCTTTCTATAAGTCTTTGGTATGGGGGATGTGGGGAAAAGTTTAATAGATGGGGTAGCGTTGGGGATCATAAACAATAGTTTCATTTCCGGCTTCTTGAAAAAAGGGGGGTAGTCTAGCCCTGCTTCCCTTCCCCTCCTTCTTCGCCCCCCCGAAAAAGGGGACGTGTGAGGCTCCGGTCCAAAAAATAATATAATCACGCTCCCAGCACTACTGTAAATAATCCCGCCTTTTATTTTTAGTGGATTTTTTGGTTGAAAACTTCATTTTGACCAAAAAATAAAATTAGTCCTTTCAGTTTTGCTCTAAGTTGACTGTTGTAAAATCACCACATCTTTTAGGTATTTTACTTATCGGAGAGTGATTTCTTAAGCAGTGGGTAAAAATGTCATCTTTCCAGCTTGGTGACAGAGCGGTCACCTCCCAAACAACGATAGAAAAGATGGAGATGGGACGAACGTCCTGAGACTTTCCCCCTTTTTTGGATTTAAATTTTCCTGGCACCCGTATGAAATTGAGGACGTAAACCCCCCATCATTGCGGGTAAAGAACCTGCTTTCCGTCATCGGGATAAAATACTCAAGGCTATATGTGAAAAACTAGCCTGGGTTGTAACCAACACCTCGACCCCCCCCCCCCATCTCGGCAACGGCTACGATTTCAACAAGCAGTGTCACCAACACCAACACCCAAGTTTTAATTTTGCTTGAATTCAGTTTCATTTTTTTTTTTCATTTTTTAAAATTTTTTTTAAAGTAGGATTTAATATTTCATATTTAAGTGTTTTTTTATTTTTATTTCTTATAAAAAAAGTGTTTTATGTTTTCGTTATTATTTCTTTTTCAATTCATTAATTTTCCCGAGGGGAGCCAGCTTTGGTAAACTGTCTGAAGTTATTCAGAGCTAGTTACCTTCAAGTGCTATTTTTGATATATGCGAAAAGCATGATGGGAGGAATAGACTCTGAAGTTTCCCATTCGCGATGATGTGAAGGGGTGTGAAGAATTAATGGATAGATAGGGGAGGACTGCAAAGGACCCGGACAGGTGGACATGTGGTCCAGAAAAATGGTTTCCCAAAATTTAACCCTGTCAAATGCAAAACATGAAGATTGGGGGGGGGCAAAGGGGACCGAGCAAGTAGGCGGGGTGGACAAAGACTAAAACCCCACTCAGGGAGAAAGATCGGGGGGTTGCCCATAACACCGAACATCCCGGAGGCCCCCAACAACCAAATAACCCTGCAACATAGGCGCCGGAAAACCTGAAAAGCATTCCGATATTAATAAGGAATCGTTAAAGGGCACTGTACACTGTGTACGTCAGGCCCATACGGATATGCAGCCCCTCGGAAACCCACACCTGGCAAAGCACGTCAAAAAAATTTTAAGAAAGTAAAAAAGGTTTGCAACAAGGCTAGTCCAGAGCTCAGGGGAATGTCGTACGGGAAAGGTTGAGGGAAATCGGGAGGGGAACAGGGGAGGACAAAAGGGTAGGGAAACCAATGATAACGACATACAAGATATGCGGGGAATAGAAAAGGGGGCCCGAGATAGGATTTCCAGGGGGGGAAACCCGGGAAAGGGGCACAACGGAAGCTGAAGACTCAGACGAGTACAGGGACTTAGGAAGTATTTCTTCAGTCATAATTTTCGGAATGGAATAACCTACAAGTGAATAGTGGAGGCAGGAACCATGTTGTTTTAAGAAGAGGTATGAAAAAGCTCAGGAACAGGGGGGAGATGACCTGTAGCGATCAGTGAAGAGGCGGGGCCAGGAGCTGGTCTCGCCCCCTAAACCCAAATTTAGGTGATAAGTAAAAACGTATACTTTAAATGAAATTTTTCTAGTATTATATATATATATTATATAATATATATTATATTTATATATATATATATATTTTTTAAAATATATATATATATATTATATATATATATTATATATATTACAATCACATAATAAAACGATAAACTAAGAGGAAGAATATAAAAAATTAAATTTATTCAGCAGAAACCATAAACAATTTTTTAAATTTTAAAATGACAACATAAGAGAAGGATTTCTCACCAGGGGCGTGTTTTATTGAAAAAAAAAAACTATGGTAAGTTCTAAGGGAATTGACAAAATGTTTTTAAAAATTATGAATTTCTTATTATTTTTTTACTCTTCTTGTGATATGGACTGAAAACTTTGGAAATTTTTAAATCAAAAACATATCTTACTGATGGATGAGAGAAAAAAGTTTATCTTTGATTTAAATATAAGCAAAGTTTAAGAAAAGTTGGGCAGAGTGCGAGTGTAAAAATTTTTTTTTTGTTTAATCTTGATCAGGAGGAACAACGGAAATAATTCTGGGGAATTGGAGATTTTTTCTCAACTTTTTAAATAAAAGGTATTTTTTTTATTAAATTGGTAGGCGGGTGCAAATTGTGTTTTCATGCAGAACCTCTTTTGTTGTTAGATGTAGCCATATTCTTGTTGTTCCCGTAAGGGGAGAATATTTTGTTGTTTATGCCATGTAGGGGGGTATTTTTAAAAGTCAATGTAGCCATTCTTTTTTGGGGTTGTTTATGTTCACTGTAGCCATCCATTTGTTTTTCCTGGGTTTTACCATCCACTTGCCATTCCACTGTAGCATCCATCTTGTTTTTTTTTTCATGCCATGAGCCAATCCTCTTGTTAAAAGTACGTAGAAACCAATTATTTTGTTGTTTCATGTTTATGTGCCTCCCTTTGTTTTTTATGTACTGTAGCCCTCCCTCTTTTTCCTGTCACGACCTTTCATTTTGTTGTTTTTATGTCATGAGCCATCCATCTTGTTGTTTCCCGTCATTTTAGCCTCCTCTTGTTGTTCATGTCCTGAGACCCTCTTGTTCCATGCTGTAGCCATTTTATTTTGTTTTTTTCATGTCACTGTAGCATCCCTCTTGTTTTTCATGTCACTGTAGCCATCCATCTTGTTTTTTTCTGTCACGTAGCCATCCATCTTGTTCCCTGCACTGGCCATCCATCTTGTTTTTCATGTCATGTAGCCATCCTCTGTTGTTTTCAGTCACTGAGCCCTCCATTTGTTTTTTTCCCTGTCATGAGCCATCCTCTTGTTGTTCCATTCACTGTGCCATCCATCTTGTTGTTCATGTCATGTAGCCATCCATTTGTTGTTTCCCCTGTCACTGAGCCCCCATCTTGTTTTTCCATGCACTGGCCACCATCTTGTTCCCTGTCATGTAGCCATTTCATTTGTTTTTTTCATGTCACTGAGCCCCCATCTTTTTGTTCATGTCACGAGCCATCCCTCTTGTTGTTTCTGTCACTTAGCCATCCACTTTTTCCATTCCTGTAGCCATCCATCGTTGTTTTATGTCATGTAGCCTCCATCTTGGTTTTTTTTTGTCCTGTGCCTCCCTTTTGTTTTTTCATGTCACTGGCCATCCATCTTTTGTTCCAGTCACTGTAGCCATCCTCTTGTTGTTCATGTCTTGTAGCCCTCACTTTTGTTCCCTGTCACTGAGCCATCCCTCTTGTTGTTTTATTCCTGAGCCTCCATCTTGTTGTTTCATGTATGTAGCCCCTCATCTTGTTGTTCATTCACTGTAGCCATCCATCTTTTTGTTTATGCCGTAGCCCTCCTCTTGTTCCCTGTCACTTAGCCTTCATTTTGTTGTTTCATGTCACTGAGCCATCCACTTGTTTTTCAGTCACTGTGCCATCCCCTTTTGTTCAGTCCGTCCACCATCTTGTTCCCCTGTCACTGTAGCCACCATCTTTTTTTCAGTCACGTACCCTCCCTTTGTTGTTTCATGTCACTGTAGCCCTCCTCTTGTTGTTCCCTGTCACTGTAGCCCCCATCTTGTTGTTCCCTGTCACTGAGCCATTTCCTTTTGTTCCATGTCATGTACCATCCATCTTGTTGTTTCATGTCACTGACCATCCATCTTGTTTTTTATGTCACTGTACCATTTTCTTTTTGTTCACAAAAAAACAACCCAAGGAAGGTAAGAAATTTGTTGTTGGGGATAAACCAAGTTAGGTTAGGGGTTGGGCTTTTTGCTTGAAGGAAGGGGGTAAGACAGAGAGTTGCTTTCCTGGGCTGGGAGGAGGATATTGTTAGCCCCCTTTGGTGACATCATGAGAAGTAAAGGGGGCAATCCCATTTTTTGTCTCAGGCTGGAGGGAACGATGGGTTTGGCAGACGTAGAGTGAAGACCCGATTGCAAGTATAGGGTTGCAATAAAAAATTTGGGGTAAGGTGGAACCCTGGAATGTGGTTTTTTGCCAAGGAGAGGAGTTGGAAATGAAGGTTGTCCCGGGCAAATTTGGGGTCAATTGCTGGGGACAAAAACTGTAAGGAAATGAGTAACTTTATTGACAACTGGGGCTTTCTAGGCAGAAATGACATGTATGCCAGGGGGGGTTCACTTATCTAGGGCTGGGTGGGAGCACTGGCAACTGCTGGAGGGACAGTAGGACTTTAAATAGGAATAGTTAGGGTATGGGTTTTTTGGGGGAAAACAGTGAAGCCCCGTGTAGTAATATTTGAGTTCTAGGGGACTATAATAAACAGAACGAGGTAATATTGAAAGCCAGGGACTTTGGGTGATAAGGACATAATAGGGTTTTGTAGAAAAAAAAGAAATGAGCAGGAAACTAAAGGAAAGCAGAGTCTTTCTATGTTTATTATGCTAAATTTCCGTAGTGCTAGGAAAAAGATGGACGAGTTGAGTTTATTTTCAGTGCAGGGAACATTGATGATTTGCCTTAAAATGAGAGTGGTTTAATTTAAAAAGTCGGGGCATGCCTGCGGAAAGTCATATTCCGGGTTTTAAATTGTTCCAAGTAGACAGAAGTATCGGGAAGGGGGGTGGGGTGGCATTGTATGTCCGAGATCGCTTGAACTGTTGCATAAAAACGGGTAGTAAGTCTGAAGTAAGACATACAGAGTCTGTTTGGATAGAATTTTCAGAGGGGCATGAAAAACTGATTTTAGGAGTGATATACCGTCCCCCAAACTTAGATAGGGACCAAGGGAAACTACTATGGGAGGAAATTGTTAAGGCCACAAGGCACGATAATGTAGTAATTCTAGGAGACTTTAACTTTAGTCATGTTGATTGGAATTTCTTGACTGGAAATTTAGAGCAATACGACTTCTTAGAAGTAGTTCAGGATTGTTTTTTGAAGCAGTTTTTGACAGAACCTACAAGGGGAAATAACCTGCTTGACTTAGTTATGGCAAACAATGAATCCCTTGTTAATAATTTAGAAATTTCAGAGGAACTGGGTGCTAGCGACCACAAATCAATTACATTTAGCATTGAATGGAAGTACGATAGTAGCGATAACTCAGTAACAGTCCCAGATTTTCGCTTAGCAGATTACGATGGGCTTAGAGAACACTTATCATCTGTTGACTGGGGTAACGAAGAGAGCTATCAATATGACAGTTTTCTGAACACTATACATGCTGCTCAAAGAACGCTTATCCCATATAAAGAAATTAGATCAAATAGAAATGACCCAAAATGGATGAATAATAGGCTCAAATATCTACTAGGGCATAAGAAAGGAATTTATAGGCGTATCAAAAGAGGTGAGGGTCATCTTATGAATCAGTATATTGACATTAAGAGGGACATTAAAAAGGGGATAAGAAAAGCTAAAAGGGACTATGAAATTAAAGTTGCTAGGGATTCTAAAACTAACCCAAAAAGTTTTTTCTAGGTCTATAGAACAAAAGTTAGAGATAAGATAGGTCCCCTTAAAAATAACTATGGGCATCTTACTGACAAAGAGAATGAAAAGTGCTCGATTTTTAATAATTATTTTCTCTCAGTTTTTACACAGGAAGACACTAACAATATTCCAGTAATTAATTGTTATAGTGGGCTAGAAGAAAATAAATTATGTAACATCACAGTCACTAGTGAAATGGTTGTGAAGCAGATAGACAGACTGAAGCAAAATAAGTCGCCGGGTCCTGATGAGGTTTTTTCAAGGGTTCTTAAGGAATGCAAAATGAAACTCTGTGAACCATTAACTAGTATTTTTAATTTATCTCTTCAAACAGGTGTAGTGTCTGATATGTGGAAGATGGCTAATGTAATTCCTATTTTTTAAAAACAGTGGACAAGTCGTTACCGTCAAATTACCGCCCAATAAGCCTGACCTCAATTGTAGGCAAATTACTAGAGTCAATTATAGCTTAGATTATAAGAAGCCATCTCGATAAGCATAGCTTGATTAATGATACTCAGCATGGATTCACAAGAGGCTGGTCTTGTCTAACTAATTTATTAACTTTCTTCAGTAAAGCTTTTGAGGCTGTTGACCACGATAAAGAATTTGATATTATTTACTTAGATTTTAGTAAGGCTTTTGATAGAGTTCCGCACCATAGACTGTTAAAGAAAGTGGCAGCTCATGGCATTGGGGAAAAGTGCTCTCGTGGATCGAGTCATGGCTCACTGACAGGAAGCAGAGAGTGTCCATAAATGGGATTAAATCCGAGTGGGGATCTGTAACAAGTGGCGTTCCACAGGGATCAGTCTTGGGCCCGTTGTTGTTTATAATATATATCAATGATCTTGATGAGGGAATTACTAGTGATATGAGCAATTTCGCCGATGACACAAAGATAGGTAGGATAATTGATTCAAACGTAGATGTTATGGAACTTCAGGAGGATTTAAACAAACTCTATTCTTGGTCAGAAAAGTGGCAGATGCAGTTCAATGTAGATAAATGCAAGGTTCTGAAGCTTGGGAGTGCCCATAACCCTAGTACTTATAAGTTAAATGATGTAGAACCTAGCCATACAGATTGCAAAAAAGGACTTGGGGGTTATGGTGAGCAGCAACCTTGAACCAAGACAGCAATGCCTAAGCGTATGTAATAAGGCAAATAGATTACTGGGATTTATATCAAGAAGTGCAAACAACAGAAGTCAAGAGGTCATACTGCAACTTTATACATCATTAGTAAGGCCTCACCTAGATTATGCAGCTCAGTTCTGGTCTCCATATTACAGAATGGACATAAATTCGTTAGAAAACATTCAGCGTAGGATGACTAAATTAATACATAGCATTAGAAATCTTCCTTATGAAGAAAGATTGAAGACTCTTAAGTTACATTCACTTGTTAGACGAAGAATGAGGGGAGACCTGATCGAAGTGTATAAGTGGAAGATAGGTATTAATAAAGGGGATATTAATAAGGTCTTGAGGATGTCTCTCCAAGAGAGAACCCGCAGTAATGGATTTAAATTAGATAAGTTTAGATTTAGAAAGGACATAGGAAAGTATTGGTTTGGAAATAGGGTAGTAGATGAGTGGAACAGTCTACTTAGTTGGGTTATTGAGGCTGGGACTTTGGGTAGTTTCAAATTTAGGTTGGATAAGTACATGAGTGGGAGGGGTTGGATTTGAGTGGGACTATCATATCAGAGCTTATTTCTTGGGTGGCATTGAAAATTGGGTTGGGCAAATGTTTTGTTAGTGGGATGAATTGTAAAGCACCTGCCTAGTATGGGCCAACAGGCCTCCTGCAGTGTTCCTCCTTTCTTATGTTCTTTGTTCCATGTCACTGTAGCCATCCATCTTGTTGCTTCATGTCACTGTAGCCATCCATCTTGTTGTTCTATGTCACTGTAGCCATCCATCTTGTTGTTCCATGTCACTGTAGCCATCCATCTTGTTGTTTCATGTCACTGTAGCCATCCATCTTGTTCCATGTCACTGTAGCCATTCATTTTGTTGTTTCATGTCACTGTAGCCATCCATCTTGTTGTTCCATGTCACTGTAGCCATCCATCTTGTTGTTCCATGTCACTATAGCCATACTTCTTGTTGTTCCATGTCACTGTAGCCATCCATTTTGTTGTTTCATGTCACTGTAGCCATCCATCTTGTTGTTCCATGTCACTGTAGCCATCCATCTTGTTGTTCCATGTCACTGTAGCCATCCATCTTGTTGTTTCATGTCACTCTAGCCATCCATCTTGTTCCATGTCACTGCAGCCATTCATTTTGTTGTTTCATGTCACTGTAGCCATCCATCTTGTTGTTCCATATCACTGTAGCCATCCATCTTGTTGTTCCATATCACTGTAGCCATCCATCTTGTTGTTCCATGTCACTGTAGCCATCCATCTTGTTGTTCCATGTCACTGTAGCCATCCATCTTGTTGTTTCATGTCACTGTAGCCATCCATCTTGTTGTTCCATGTCACTGTAGCCATCCATTCTGTGTTTTGCATGTCACTGAAGCCATCCATCTTGTTGTTTTTTCATTTTGGCTCACTGAGCCATCCATCTTGTTGTTTCATGTCACTGTAGCCATCCATCTTGTTGTTTCATGTCACTGCAGTCATCCATCTTGTTGTTTCATGTCACTGCAGCCATCCATCTTGTTGTTCCATGTCACTGTAGCCATCCATCTTGTTGTTCCATATCACTGTAGCCATCCATTTTGTTGTTTCATGTCACTGCAGCCATCCATCTTGTTGTTCCATGTCACTGCAGCCATCCATCTTGTTGTTCATGTCACTGTAGCATCCATCTTGTTGTTTCATGTCACTGCAGCCATCCATCTTGTTGTTCCATGTCACTGTAGCCATCCATCTTGTTGTTCCATATCACTGTAGCCATCCATCTTGTTGTTTCATGTCACTGCAGCCATCCATCTTGTTGTTCCATGTCACTGCACTCATCCATCTTGTTGTTCCATGTCACTGTAGCCATCCATCTTGTTGTTTCATGTCACTGCAGCCATCCATCTTGTTGTTCCATATCACTGCAGCCATCCGTTTGTTGTTCCATGTCACTGTAGCCATCCATCTTGTTGTTCCATGTCACTGCAGCCATCTATCTTGTTGTTCCATGTCACTTCAGCCATCCATTTTTTGTTCCACGTCACTGTAGCCATCCATCTTGTTGTTCAATGTCACTCCAGCCATCCACTTTGTTCCATGTCACTGTAGCCATCCGTTTTGTTGTTCCATATCACTGCAGCCATGCATCTTGTTGTCTTTAAAGATTGCTTTTCAGTAATGAACACAAAGGCACAATACCCTGTCTGGAGCAAAACACAAATATCCCGCAAATAGGAGATAACAATCTTTATAACGAGCTGTTTAGGTCACGATCTTGTCCATTAATGTCGTCATACTAACACAAAAAGTTGTGATGATTGATGATTCTTCAAACGCTTCTACAAGGGTCCAATTCCTGCTTGACCCTTCTGAAGATCTCTGAGGATGTCAGTCTAACTCAGTGTGATGTGCCGCGATGAGGATCCCTTGTTAGTCCCAGTGCGTTCACGTGCCATCATTGTCTTGGGCCTGTGTACGTGGTCAGGTAAGTTTTAAATTAACGTTCTGCAACTCTGGTTTAAGAAAGAAATGAACCATGTATATTACAAGCATCCATGCAGTTCGAATGTCTCTTTGTTTGCTTCGATGTCATTCGGTACATGATACTCAGTGAAGCATGTAATCGTCAAAATCATTTGATGGCTGAGGGATAATTTTACGGACTGCCCTGTCTGCCTCTCTTGGAACTTCAGTGTTCCTCACTGTGTCTGTTGGCGCTAGTGGACCGTAAGATCCTTAAACAGTAGTCTGTTTAACTGTAGTCTGTTCCTGCAGCATGGATCCCTGCTTGGCGTTGTCAAGTGCGAGCTTGAGCAGAATTATCGAGAACTGGCTGAGTACGGGCACCACCCGTTCGATTATGCTTCTTCGGCTCCCTTCGTTGCTGTGACCGGGGAAGTGGTCCTGGATTCTAGGTTTCTGTAGCCTTCTCTGGACTATGCTGCTGCTCAGTGATGAGAGTTCTATTTGATGCTGGAGGCTGGACAACCGGTTTTCATGCTACCTTGACACGCCGGAACCTCTCCGGGCACTGCAGGTTCTATGTAGATATTTCTTGCAGCAGTTCGTCGGACATCTCTTCAGTTTACCCAGCAGTCATTGGTCGGGTGAGACCCGCTACAGATTCCTTAAACTGGCATTGGGTGCTGAGGTGGTTATACTTGTGGCACCTGAAGCGTCTCATAGGTTCTGGGTAGTACATCCTGACCTGGTATTTTTCTCAGCAACCGAGATCCAATTAAGTTGGAGGAGGTTTTCTATGTTGGATCAAGACCTCCCTTGTAGGTACGTTGCCGTCCGTCTTGACGCGCAGCAACTCAGCTTTCAGGATGTTCTTGTTACTTACGATTGCATCGAGAGGCATGTCTAGCGGATAGCGCATTAAATACGCCTTTTATCGCATGCTCTATGGATTTGAGTTCTGTGAGAACTAGTGGTGATTCGAGGTCGTTCACCTTCTGCAGTACCTCATAGAACTATGTTTCGGGGAGTGAGAATAAACCCTCCTTTCAGAGTTACGGAGATACTGATTTTTTCAAACCGCATTTTCTCTCCAGGTGAATTATAGCAGTTTGAATTTGTTGCCTACGGTTGTTTTAGCTTGCAAGATCTGCAAGGAGACAAACACTATGCCTCCGCTTGGACTGTGAGGATCGTACTCCCTGCTAGCCTTCGCCATACGGTATTTCTGTGGTAGGATGCTGATCATTCATTTCTTTACTGCCGGTGATTTCACTTGCGCTGTACCAAGACCAAGGGATTCAGTGAGTGTCTGTAGCTTCTTCGCCAGAATGCGCCATTTCAATCGAGACTCGGTTGAGTCCTTGGAGCATCGTGACATCTTCTTTCGAAGAACCGTGTGTGTCAATTTGGAGTGCACAACAAGAGTAGGGAGCATTATATATAGGCGAGGGGATAAGACTGAGCCAAGGAGGAAGAAAAAGGAGCAGTGTAAGGCAAATGAGTGTGGTTAAGCACATATGCAACAGTTAGGTATCTATATTTCGAAATCGTTTCGCCTACAGTAGTCTTCAGTCGACTTCATTTGTTTCAGACAACGGAACATGCTCTTCTCAGACTGGGGACTGACCACTCAAAATTAAGGTGATGGATGTCGTCTTAAAGTATCTTCTGCTATAACTTCTGTACGATGAGAAGCTAGTGTAGGGAACGTCGAATAAAGATACCTAATGAGATATGGTTTACTAAAAGTCGTATTATACTTTTAATGTTCAAGGCAAATGAGTCCTGAAACTCACTGGCCAGTGTATTTTAAGACTCACTTGTCATGGGTTCAAGCCTCACCCGTTCTGTAATCTGCTTGCAGTCGTGTTATTACGATTTCGTGAGTCCTAGAGCCCCTGGAGCCTGCTGGAGACCCCATACCTCGTCCTCGCAGAGTGGGACAGACACGTAAATTTTTTTTATTCACTTACAAACCATTTGAAAAGTTGATACATCAATATTAACGTCATTATTATGGTGATAAACAATAGTATCTGCTACACGATGGACACAGATAATCCAATGCTCTGTTGAGTGAGTGATAACGCTGAGTGTAGCACTACCGTTGTACTTCAGTGCAACACCTCCGTTGGCTGACAAACCTCTCTCTCTCTCCGGGTCAGTGATGCGGAATCAGATGCCCGGATAAATTGGTTTAGATGTCAGAAATTCCTGGCTGGGTTCCCGTTAATGACTGTATTTAGGAAGTGCTATCAGTTGTTAATGACTGCCTCTTGTATAGGTCATTTGCCTCTCCGTGCCTTGTGAAGCACTAATTATGCCAGGAAAAACACCGCTGAGTGCTGTATATGTGAGTCACACTAATATTGATCATGGTGATAATGGTTATGAAAATGAAGACGGTGATAATGATGAAAGTGCAGAGAGGGAAGATGTTAACAGATATAAAGAACGTATATAATTATGAAGCAGAGGGATGAGATGATGATAGAAGGAAAAGAAAAAGATAGATGCAGGAAAAGAAGAAAATATTAAACATGGAGAGAGGAAACGATATTAGATGTAAAGAGAGAAGATGACAAAGATTTCATAATTATATAACACCTAGAAGATGAGGAAATAAATGCAGATTTTACCACGAAATATAAATTTACATGAAAACGATTTTCTCAATGAGATTAATATGCAGGGTTTCCCTGGGTAAAATGAAGAAGATGATTAGAGGAAAACTTACAGGTAAATAACGAACACGGAAAAAAATTATTTTAATTATGTATTTTGGTAAGGATTTATGCTAGAACCAGAATGTACACTGGAAATAGTGAGAATTTTTAAAAATTAAGTATATTTAGTTGAGATTTATGTTTA
>NC_069422.1:3093765-3153765 GCF_026875155.1 Cherax quadricarinatus | reverse complement strand
TGTTCAATAGGAGTTGAATGGAGACGAATGGTATTTGGGATTGACGGATCTGTTGGGTGTGTGCAGGGTAATATTTAGTGAAGGGATTCAGGGAATCCGGTTATTGTCATATAGTCGGACTGAGTCCTAGATATGGGAAGTACAATGCCTGACTTCTAAATGGAGGGGTTGGGATGTTGGCAGTCTTGGAGGATATGTGGTTGTATCTTTATCCGTATATGCTTCTAAACTGTTGTGTTCTGTGCACTCTGCAAGAACATTATTCATGTTGTGAGAGATGGTGAAAGTGTTGAATGCTGATGAAAGTAATGTCCTTTGGGGAATCTTCCTTTCTTTTTGGATCCTCCTGCTCGGTGGGAGACGGCGACTTGTCGGAAATAAAAAAATATATACTTTATATTATATATTACTATATATATATATTTATTATACAGTGGTCCCTCCTTTTCGTTAGTTCCCGGCAATTCGTAAATATTCGCCAATCATAGAGTATTTTGCTAATAAACATGGACTCGCTTTTATAGGTTGACTCTTGAGTCGTAGTTCGTCGGGGACGCGCACCACGGCCGTGAGCCAGGGCGGCAGCCAGTCTGGCATTGTTTTACAGTGAGTGAAGATCCCCTCATGTGCTTCAGCGAAATATTTCATAATATTCCAGTTATTTTAGTGCTTGCAAGTTTTAATAAGCTACCAATGGCTCCAGGAATGCTCCTCGTGCCAAAAGCTGATGGTTAAAGGTGAGAAATTCGATTGAATTTTTAAGAAAAACCATCAATTGAACAATATGGAAAGTGGTACAAGTGTGGCCGGAACTGTCCAGGATGTTTAAGAAACATACACAACCTTTTTGTTCATAGTGGCCAAGGAAATATGGAAACTAAAGGATGCTGTTGTTGCAAAGGGAGTAACTATTGCTGACAAAAATGATATCACACAGTACTGGAAGAGGTTGTGAAAAGATGTTATTATTGGTGTGGATTAAATGAGAAACCAATTGCAGGATGAATATCTTATGACTTCAGTTTATTTGTGATGAAAAGGATAGGCAAGGAGGTTGCATGAAGATTTGGTTATAAGAAAAATTGCTGCAAATTAGTGGTTGAAGTGAGCAAGTTGAATTTAAGGCCAGCAAAGCGGGTTTGAAGAGATTTTAGTACCGTACTGGCATACACAGTGTGGTATGGCATGGTGAGGGATGCCCGTTCGGACCACAGGAGGCTGAAAATATGTGCATGATTCAGAGATACATCAGAGGCTGAAGGACTGAACTGAACAAAGTGTTCAATTGTGACGAAACAGGCTCTTTTGGAAGATAATTCAAAGAGGACATTTCATTACACCAAGAGGAAAAAGGCAAGCCAGGACACAAGCCTATGAAAGACAGGTGACGCCTATGTTCTGTGCTAAATGGAAGTGGGGATTTTCAAAGTGAGCCCTTATAGCGGGGGCCCCCCTTTTTTTAAAATGGGGACCACTTAAGAAATTTTTTAAAAGTTAAACCATTAAAAAACATGGCTTAGAAAATTTCAAAACCCGAAAGGTAGAAATTCGGGGAAAATTTTTTGAAATTTTTGGGGAACATTGGGAAAGGGAAAAATTGCGGCTGCAGAAATTAAGACTTCTTGGAAGTGGACAGCAACTTAAGAACATGTGTGACGAACTTAAGAACATGTGCTTGAGAACATGGGGCTGGCAGACCCCACTTAAGAACATGTGCTGACACCAACAACATGGCTGAAGAACTTGAACTGTCTTGAAATGTTGGCAATTGACAGTCTGACAGAACTTAAAAAACAATGTGCTTGAGAAATGTGCTGGCAGACACACTTAAGAACATGTGTTTACGAACATGTCTGTGAAACAGTGTGAGAAAATGCATGGTGACCATTAAAAAACATGGGGTGGCAAAACACACTTAAGAACATGTGCTTTGAGTTTGGAAACATGTGCTGGCAGACACATTAAAAACAGTGTTCAACTTAAACATGTGCTGACAGAACACTTAAGAACATGTTGCTGAGAATTGAGAACATGTGCTGGTGGGCAGCACTTAAGAACTGTGGTTGAAAATGGGGTGGCAGACACATTTAAAAACATTTCCAACCACAAACTGCTTGAAACTGTGCTGACAGACACACTTAAGAACTGTGCTTGGAACATGTGCTGGCAAGGACACACTTTAGACATGGCTTGAGAACTGTGCTGGCAGGGCACACTTAAGAACATGTGCTTGAGAACATGTGCTGGCAGACACACTTAAGAACATGTACTTGAGAACATGTGCTGGCAGACACACTTAAGAACATGTGCTTGAGAACATGTGCTGACAGACACACTTTAAAAACATGTGCCCTTTAGAACATGGTTGGCAGACAACTTTAAAACATGTGCTTTGAGAACAATGTGCTGCAGACACACTTAAAACAGGGCTTGAGAACATGTTGCTGACAGACACACTTAGAACATGTGCTTGAGGAAATGTGTGACGACCACTAAGAGAATGTGCTGAAAAATGTGCTGACAGACACACTTAAAACATGTGACAGGGTCGGCTTGGTAAAACTTATTAGAAATCACGCTAATATTAGAAAAAGGGTTGCATAAATTGGATTATCTATTAAAGAAACCAATAGCAAGGGCCTGGATTATAACGACCTTTTCGCTATTTATGTAACAAAATCTATTTCACTTTGTTCTATTTTTAAAAATATTTGGACAAAAAATTTAAACCTTTGCTTACGTTTCTTTAACACCGTAAATTCTTAACAGTTTATAAGCCCAAAAGTAAAAAAAATATTAGTTCTTATATTAAAAATTCCCGTTTGAGCTTCGTTCCTGGGTTTTGAGTCTTAATCTCGTGGATTTTGATGGATAAGAGCTCAACTGGACCTTCCTTTCCCCTTTGTTATCATGGGGTTTTTCCCTGCTCCCACAACACAAACGCTCCCATAACACGGTTCTCCCCACAACACAGGTGCTCCTATAACACAGGTGCTCACATAAAAGGCGCTCCTCAAAAAAGGGCTCCTCATAAACAGGGGCTCCTCAAACACGGGGCCCTCCTCATAAACAGGTGTCCTCATAACACAGGGCTCCTCACAACCAGGTTTTCCTCAAAAAAGGGGTGCCTCCCAAAACACGGGTTTGCTCCTCAAACAAAAGGTGCCCCCAAAAACACGGGTGCTCCTCAAACCCCGGGGGCCTAAAAACCCCCCATAACACAGGTGCTCCTCAAAAAAAAGGGTGAACCTATAACACAGGTTTTTCCACCCCTTAACCCAGGTGCCCTCAAACGGACGGTCCTTTAAAAAAAAGGGGGCCCCCAAAACCCCCCATAACACAGGTGCTCCTAAAAACACAAAAGCCTTTTCAAACCGGGGGCCCCTTACAACACGGGGCGCCTCTACAAAAAAGGTGCCCCTCACAAAAAGGGTGCCCCTTTCAAACCGGGAACTTTCCCTAAAATTAACACGGGTTCTCCTCATAACCCACAGGTGACCTTTAAAACACAGGGCTCCCCCCAAACAAAAGGGCCCCTCCTCTAAACAGGGTCCCCCAAAACGGGGGCTCCTAAACACGGTGCTTTCAAAACAGGGGGCTTCTCACAACACATAGCCTTAAAAACCCCCCCACAACACAGGTTTCCTCATAAAAAAGGGAGTCCCCTTCAAACACAGGGCCCTTCAAACACAGGGCTCCTCAAACCCAAAGGGTCCTCAAACAAGGTGTCCTCAAAACCCCAAAAGGTGTCCCCCCAAAAAAACGGGGGCTCCTCAAACACAGGTCCTATCCAAAACGGGTCCCTTTCCAAAACACAGGGGTCCTCACAACAAGGGCCCTCAAAACCCGACCCCCCTTTAAACAAAAAGGGCTTCCCCTTTAAACCCGGGGGCCCCTTTTCAATACGTTTTTCTATAAAAAACAGGGCTCCTCACAACACAGGTCCCTCCCCAAAAACACAGGTGTCCCAAACACAGGTGCTCCCCAAAAAATTTTCACAAAAACAATAGGGGCTTTTCAAAAGAAAAACACAGGGCTCCTCAAAACACCAGGTCCTTTTCAAAACACAGCGGTTCCTTACAACACGGGTGCCCTCAAACACGGGTTTGTTTCCTCACAACACGGGGGCTCCTCAAAACACGGTTTTGGTTCTCACAACACAGGGGGCCCCTTACAAACACGGGGGGGGGGGGGGGGGGGGGTGGGGGGCCTTTTTTAAAAGGGGGGCACCCTCAAACACAGACGTTTTAACAAAACCAAACAAAAACCCCCGCTCCTCCAACACAGAAACTCCTCACAACACGGGGCCCCTCCTCACAACACAGGTTTCTCACCCCCAACAGGGGGTTCCCCAACACAGGGGGTTCCTCAAAAACACGGGGGCCTCTCCCCAAAAAGGGGCTTCTCACAACCGGTTTTCCCCCAAACACAGGTCTTCCCACAAAAAGGGGGGGACCCCTAAACCCCCCAAAAACACAAGGTCCTCAAAAACAAAAGGGTTTTCCCCTTCACAACACCGGGTGCCCCTCCAAAAAACAGGGGGGTTTCCCCCAAAACAAAAGGGGCCCTAACAACACTGGCCCCCTTCAAAAACAGGAATGGTTTCAAAAACACAGAGCTCAAAACCAGGGTTTCCCACAACACAGGGGCCCCTCACAACAATGACTTCCAACAACACAGGGGGTTCTTCGAAAACAAGGGTTTCCCAAACACAGAGGTTCCTCACAACACGGGAGGTTTCTCCAACACAGGGGGTTCCTAAACAACACAGGTGTTCCTCAAAACCAAGGGGTTCCCTCAAACAAAAAACCCCAAACCTTTCCCAACACAGGTTTCTAAACAAAAAGGTTTCCCTTCACAACACAGGGGTTCCCCCAAACACAGGGTTCCTCAAACCCAAAAGGGGCCCCTCAAAAAAACAGAGGTTCTCAAAACCAGGCGCCCCTTAAAAACACAGGTGTCCTCAAACACGGGTTGTTTTCTCACACACAGGGGTTTCCTAAACAAAACAGGGGGTTCTCACAAAAAAGGGTTTGCCCTTTACAACACAGGGGTTTTCCACAAAACAGGGGGCCCCTTCAAACACAGGCTCCCACAACACAGGGCCCCTCCAAAAACCCAGGGGGCCCCCTCACAACCACAGGGGTTTCCTCACAACACAGATTTTTTTCACAAAAACGGTGGTTCTCACAAAACGGGTGGTTCTCAAAACACAGGGGGTTTTCTCAAACACAGATGGTTCTCACCCCGGTTTTTTCTCCCCAACCCCAGGGGGGGTTCCACAAAAAGATGGTTCTCAAACACCAAAATGGTTTCACAAAACAGGGGGGTTTAAACACGGGTGTTTCTCCAACACAGGGGTTTTCTCACAAAAACAGGGGGTTCCTCCCCAACACAGGGGGTTCTCAAAAACCAGTGGTTCCTAAACAAAGGGGGTTCCTCACAAAAGGGGTTCCTCAAACACAGGGGGTTCTCACAACCCCAGGGGGTTTTCACAACAAAAGGTTTTCCCAAAACACGGTGGTTCTCACAACAAGGTTTTTTTCCCAAAAAACGTGGCTCCCAAACAAGGTGGTTCCACAACACGGTTGGTTCTCAAAAACACAGGCCCCTCCTACAACACGGGTGGGGTTCAAAAAACACGGGTTTGGTTCCTTACAACTAGGGACCCCTCACAACCCCAGAGGTTCCCCCAAACACAGGGGCTCACACACAGAAGCCCCTCAAAAACCGGGGAGTTTTCCCAAACACGGGAGCCCCTCACAACACAGGGGTCCCCTTTCAAAAAACAGGGTTTCCTCACAACACGGAGTTCTCACAACACAGGGGCCCCTCAAAAACAAAAGGGACCCCTTCCTCACAACACAGATGGTTCTCACAACACAGGTGCCCCTTTCCCGGGCCAAACACAGGTGGTTCTACAACACATAGGGTTTTTTCCCCAACCCACAGGTGCCCCTCACAAAATTTCCTTTGGTTCTCCCCAAACACAAGGGTTTTTAAACAACGGGTTTTTTCACAAAAAGGGTTTCCCTAAAAACACAGGGGGTCTCCCAAAACAGGGTTCTAAACAAAAATTTTTCCCTCCCCAACACAGGGGGGCCCCCAACACAAGTGGGTTTCTCACACACATGACTCCTCACAAAACAGGTGGTTCCACAAAACAAGGGGGTTTTAACAAAAAGGGGGTTCTCACAAAAACAGGGGGTTTCCCAACAACAAGGGGGTTCCCACAACACTGTGCCCCCTCACAACACGGGTGGTTTCCAAAAAAGGGTCTTCCTCAAAACACGGGGGTTCCCCCAAAAACAAAAGGGGGGTTCTCACAAAAGGGGGCCCTCACAACACAGAGGTTTCACAACACAGGGGGTTTCCCAAACACGGGTGGTTTCTCACAAAAACGGGTTTTTCCTCACAACACAGGTGGTTCTCTCAACAAAAGGTGTTCTCCAAACCCCTTGGGGTTCTAAACAACACAGGTGCTCCTCAAAACACAGGTGGCCAAAATTAAAAAAAGGGTGGTTCTCACAACACAGGTGGTTCTCCCCAACACGGGGTGCTCCTAAAAACACAGGGGGTTTTCTCAAAAACACAGGGGGTTCTCACAACCACAAGGGCCCCCTCACAACACAGGGGGTTTCCTCAAAACACGGGGGTTTACCACAAACACAGGTGCTCCTCAAACCCCAGGTGGTTCCCCACAACACAGGGGGGTTCCCCCAAAACCCTTTTTGAGGGGGTTCTAAAACAAAAAGGGGGGGGTCCTAACAACCCAAAAAGGTGTTCTCAAAAACAGTGAAATTTCCCCTCACAAACGAGGGGGCTCTCAAACCCACAGGGGGTTTTCTCACAACACAGGGGGTTTCCCCCAAAACCCCGGTGCTCCTCAAAACAAAAAAAAAGGTGGTTTCACAACACATGGCCCCTCACAACACAGGGGGGTTCTCACAACACAGGGGTTTCCTAAAAACCCACAGGGGGAGGGGTTCTCACAAAAACGGGTGGTTTTCACAACAAGGGGGTTCCTAAAACACAATGGTTTCCCCACAAACACAGGTGGTTTTTACAACACAGGGCCCCCCCCGAATTTCTAACACAAAAGGGGGTTTCCTCAAAACACAGGTGCTCCCCCAAACGGTGGTTCTCACCAACACAGGTGGAAACCAAAAAACCCCCCAAGGTGGTTTCCCCAAAACAGGGTCCTCACAACACAGGGGTTTCCCTCACAAAACGGGGGTTTTTTCTCACAAACAAAAAGTCCCTCCTCAAAAACACAGGGGGTTTCTCACAACCCCAATGGTTTCCCCAACAAAGGTGTTCCTCAAACACATTTGGGTTCTCACAAAAAGGGGGTTTCCTAAAAACAAAGGGTGTTCCTCACAACACGGGTTGGGGTTCTCAAAACCCACAGGGGGGCCTACAACACAGGTGCTCCTCACAACCATTTTTAAAAGGTTTCCCTCACAACCGGGTTTTTTTCCTAAAACACGGGTTGGTTCTCACAACACAGGGGGGTCCCACAACACAAGGGGTTCCCACAAAAACAGGGGGCTCCCCCCCCAAACACAGGGCTCCCTCACAACCGGGTGGTTCTCACACACAGGGGGTTCTCACAACAAAAAGGGGGCTCCCACAAACAAAGGGGGTTTCACAACACGGGTGGCTCACAACACGGGGGCCCTTTTAAAAACACAGGTGGTTCTCACAACCCCAGGGGGTTTCTCAAAAACACAAGGTTTCTCCAAACACGGGTTCCCTCCTAAACCAACACGGGTGGTTCCACAACAAAAGGTGGTTCCAAAAACAACCCCTTTAACAAAAAACAGGGGGTTTCCCCACAACCCCAGGGGTTTTCCACAACACTTTCCCCCTTACAACACAGGTGGTTCTCACAACACAGGGGGTTTTCTCACAACAAAAGGGGGTTTTCTAACAACACAGGTGCTCCTCACAAACGGGGGTTTCACACAAAAAGGGTGGTTTAACAAACGGGTTTTTCACAACACGGGTTTGGTTCTCACAAATTTTTAAAAAGGTTTCTATCACAACACAGGGCCCTCACAACCCGGGGTGGTTCTCACAAACAGGGGGTTCCTCACAACACGGGGTGCTCCTCACAAAAGGGGGTTCTCACAACACAGGGGTTTTCAATAAAAGGGGGTTCTAAACAACACGGGTGGTTCTCAAAAACACAGGTGGGGGTTCCCCTCAAACACAGGGGGTTTTCCCCCCCCTTCCCCACCAAACCCCCAGGTGGCCTCCCCCCCCCCAACCCCCCAGGTGCCACACAAACACGGGGTGCCCCCTTCACAAAACGGGTTTCCTAACAACCAAGGTGGTTCTACATACGGGGGTTCCCCAACAACACAGGTGCTCCTCACAACCAGGTGGTTCCCCACAAACGGAGTTCTCAAAAACAGGGGGTTCCTCACAAACAAAAGGGTCCTCAAAACACAGGTCCCCCTCACAAAACAGGTGGCCTCAAAAACACAGGTGGTTCTCAAAACAAATTGGTTCTCACAACACGGGTGCTCCTCAAAACAGGTGGTTTTCACAACCGGGTGCTCCTAAACAACCCAGGTGGTTTTCACAACCAGCGCTCCTCCCCAACACATTTGGTTCCCCACAACACAGGGTGGTCCTCCCAACCAAAAGGTGTTTCCTCACAACACGGGGTGCTCCCCCCCAACAAGGGGGGTTCTCAAACACAGGGGGTTCCCTCACAACACATGTGCTCCTAACAACGCAGGGGGTTTTCCTCACAACACGGGTGGTCCCCAACACGGTGTTTCCTGGCCAAAACCAGGTGGTTCTCACAACAAAGGTGGTCCCCACAACAAAGGTGCCCCCTCACAACACGGTGGTTCTCACAACACGGGTCCCTCCTCACAACAAGGTTGTTTCCAAAACCGGTGGTCCTCACAACCATTGCCCCCTCAAAAACCCCAGGTGGTTCTCAAACACAGGGGGGGTCCCACAACCAGGTGCCCCTTCACAAAAAAACAGGGGGTTTCTCACAACACAGGGGGGTCTCAAAAAACACAGGGCCCTCAAAACCCTTTTTGGTTCCACAACACAGGGGGTCCTCAAAACACAGGTGTTCCTCACAACCGGTGGTTCTCAAAAACACAGGGGGTTTCTCCCCAACACAGGTGCTCCTCAAAAACCAGGGGGTTCCCAACAACACAGGGGGCCCCCCTCACAAAAAATTTTGCTCCTCAAAACCCGCAGGGGGTTCTCACAAACACAAGGGGGGTCCTCAAAACCCACAGGTGTTCCTCACAAAAAGGGGGTTTTCCACAAACGGGTGGTCCCCCAAACACATGTGCTCCCCACAAACCAGGTGGTTTCACAACCAGGGGTCCTCACAACACAGGTGTTCCTCCCCAACACTTTTTGGTTCTCAAAACCACAGGGGGTTCCTCACAACACATTTTTTTCCTCACAACCCGGGGTGGTTTCCCCAACCACGGGTTGGTTTCCCTCAAAAACAAAAGGTGTTCCTCACAACCCAGGTGGTTTCAAAAACACAGGGGGTCCTCACAACACAGGTTTTTTTTCCTCAAAACACAGGGGGTTTCCCCACAACACGGTGGTCCTCACAACCCCCGGGTGCCCCCTCACAACCAGGGGGTTTCTCACAACCCCAGGGGGGGTCCCAAAAACAAAAGGGTGTTCCTCAAAACCAGGGGGTTCTCAAAAACACAGGTGGTCCTCAAAAACAAAGGGGGATGTTTCCTAAAACCCACAGGGGGGGTTTAAAAAACACAGGGGGTTTCCTCACAACACAGGTGCTCCTACAACCAGGGGGTTTCACAACACGGTGGTTCTCACAACACGGGTTGCTCCTCACAACCCCAGGTGGTTTCCAAAAAACAGGTTTTACCCTTTCCACAACACAGGTGCTCCTCACAACGCAGGGGGTTTCTCAAAACGGGTGGTTTCCCAACAAAAGGGGGCTTCCTCCAACGCAGGGGGGTTCTAAACAACACAGGGGGACTTCCCAAACACGGGGAACCCCTTCAAAACACAGGGGCCCTCAAAAACACAGGCGGGAAAATTAAAGGGCCCTTAAATGTAACAGACCAAAAAACCAAAGTCAGTAAAAAAAGAAAACTTAGCAATAAACTAGTAAGGCAACTCAAAAAGGGGAGCTTATATTTTCTTATTTCCCCACCCCTTATGTTCAATATTTACAAAAAAAAAAAAACAGCATTATTAAAGATAAGAAAGGCAAGAACCAAATCGTAATAGGTGGAGTTGACTGGTTTCCGTCCGACTAAAAGCCAGGGGAGGTCAAAAATCACCTTGCTGGGGGAGTCAGCCTCACGGGCCGGTTGGTTGAACTGGGCCCCTTTAAAACAAAAGTGGGGGCCCCAGAAAACTGTTATTTTTTATAGTTCGGGGGAAAAGGGCCTGGGCCGGGGGGGTGTTTATTAAATAAATGTAACATTCTCCTTGGCCTTCCCCCCCGGGGGGGCCCCCAAACCCCCGGTTGGGTTGTAATTTGTAAGCAATTATTTAAATTTTCATCCATAAAAATGGGTTTGTTTAGGTAATTTCCCGGGGGGCCCTTTTGGAAAGGGTTTTTTTTTAAAAGTAATTTTCTTTTTTCCCTTTTTTCTAAGAACTTTTTAAGGCTATAACATCCAAGTTTACATTTATATAACCCTTTAAGTGTTAGCCCGATATTTAAACCCCCTGATAACTGCTTCCTATGGTCCCATTTTTCGATTTGGGGGGGGGCCCGGGGGGGGGCTGAAGGGGGGGGGCTAAATGAAAAATACTTCTGCAATCCAAAAACTAAAAAGCTAATGAATACATGTGAAGTTGAGCTATATACTGTAATGAGGCTTTTGTGCACACTGATAATTTTTTTGTACTTTCTCGATACTTTCTCTAGACACCTGCAGGAGCAGCGGTTCCATCACGTCTTCAAGAGAACACCTGCTCCATGGATTCTTGATTTCTTACCTCACTTACCATGGACACCAAAAAAAAAATCGGTCTGCTACATAGATAAACGTGGGTATTCTCATGTAATATCAAGATGCTGAGTCCAAATTTGAAGTCAAAATTGATGTAGAATGTCAAGGTTTTTTAAGTTATTGGAAAATATATAATTTAAAGAATTGTTAATAAATCATGTTCTATATAGCAAAAACTTACATCATATGTAATATAATCGGTTATTAAAAACTTATTTCCAGTTATGAAGTAAATATTAAAGAATGTTTTAACTGCATTAAGCATTAAGTAGTTGGTTCCAGGGCTTATAACTAACAGTGGTGTGTCTGTGTAGAAACCTGCAGTCGTCCCCCATCATGCTGGGAGCGACGCGCCCTTGACAGCGCACCTCCATTGTGCTGGTATCTTGATGTAACCTCTCAGCTTGTGCATCACTGTCAGCGCCAACACTACATGGAAAGAAATTCTGGTGTGAATGATGAAAGCGCATTTTCAGAGACATAGCTAGCCAGTGCTTTATAGTCTTCTGTCATGCTTAACACTAATCTGGAGCAGACAGTTATGTATACACTTACACATATGTGCTACTGAACTCACACATTATATATATATATATATATATATATATATATATATATATATATATATATATATAATATATATATATATATATATATAATATATATTATATATATATATATATATATATATATATATATATATATATATATATATATATATATATATAATGTTGTGCCGAATAGGCAGAACTTGCGATCTTGGCTTAAATAGCAACGCTCATCTTGCCATATAGGACAAGTGAAAATTTGTGTATGCAATAATTTCGCCAAAATCATTCTGAACCTAACGAAAAAAATATATTTCACTGTGTTTGTTTATTATTAAATTATTGTAAACAAATCTGAAATATATTTAGTTGGGTTAGGCTAAAATAAATTGTTGTTGTTATAATAAGGTTAGGTAAGTTTTCTAAGTTCCTTTTGGTGCAAAATTATAAATTTTTACATCAACATTAATGAAAAAAATATATCTTTAAACGTATAAGAGAAAGTTTCAGAAAGGCCTTAATTTTAAATGAGTTCTTGCTAATTGACCAGTTTTACATATTCGGCACGACATATATATATATATATATATATATATATATATGCAATAAGATCACAGTAAACAGGTGATTTCAGAATATGCAAAACAACACTGTGAAAGAATAGAGAAATTCCAAGTGCTTTCGTGAGTACTCACATTATCAAGGGACAATAAAAGTAATGCATCAAAGGAAGGCATACAAAGGTTCTAGACCACACCTCACTATCATATCCCACAACAAAGCAACATCTGATGTGCGACTCATAAGAAAGGGAACACTGTAGCAGGCCCGCTGGCCCAACTAGACAGGTCCTTCACACAACCCACGAACAAACTATTCTACCCAAGAATTAAGAATTTTAAAATTTATTATTTGTCCAATGTATTATTGAATTCTTCCCAAATTCTACTAATTATAAATGGATCTAATTTATATAAACCAAAGGAAATATTCATATTATTGTCAAAACTGTTTTTTATGAAACAAGATTCAATTATATTCCTGTCGACCATGGACTTGCTTGATTACAACTATATTAATATAGTATATATTATATATATATATTATATATATATATAATATATATATATTATATATATATAATATATATATATTATATATATATTTATATATATATATATATATATATATATATATATATATATATATATATATATATATATATATATATATATATATATATATATATATATATATATATATATATATATATATATATATATGCGGAGGTACCACCTCTAGAACTTTACTTGGGACCCTCATTCTCAGAGAAAACAATAAACGTACCTCAGGGAAAACTCAAGGCTCTCCCCTGAGCTGTTTGAATATTTTCTTCTCCTACCACCCACTATAATTTATATTATATATGTACTTTATTATTAGACAGAATACATTGACATAAACGTAAACATGAGTACATTGATACAATATATCAAGGGTTATGAATCTCCTCCACCTCCTCCGAAGCTGGACGCAAACCCAGTAAGCAGCATGCATTTTCTCTCTGGATGGCAACACTGTGGCGCTGGAACATGAAAGTGGCTTCCCTTGGGTCCCTGATGGTGTCGATGAGTCTGCAACCCAGTTCTTTAAGGAAACGTGTGGCATGTTTTTCCCATGATCCCAAGTTCTCTGATCCCACTGGGACAAATTGATACTGTTGGCTTATTTCCCTGTACTTGCTGATCTTGTACTCCTCCCTGTGGTCAGCAGTTCCTCCTTGTCGCCCGACATTGTGATTGATATAGGTGTCAGCCAGTGTGGACACACAGATATAGTCCAATGCTAAGAGCTTGTCATTCTTCCAAGGATAGATGGTGATCCCGTCAGGGCGGTTTGCTGGGTTTTGGGTATTGTTAGCTGCTAGTGATCGCGGCTTCCTCTCGGCTGGGCATCCAGCTGTAGCAAGGGTTCTCTTTATAATGTCGTTGACTTCATTGTGTCTTGCATGCCAGCCCTTGGTTTTGGAACAGTTAAGACCATATAGATCATATTGGTCAGCTTGCGCATCGCCGTAAATACATATATTCCGAGTAGACTGGGGCAGCAAGGCGCAGAGCTACTGCAATATGGAGGGTCATAGGGTCGAGGCGGATACCCATTGCTGATATGGGAACTGTTTGGAGAAAGTCCCTGGAGTGATGTGTGCTCACAGCTTGCAGACGGGCAATCTCCCTGTCTGATGTTGCAGTCCTGAGCACGTTGGCAAGCACCTTTTCGGTGATGGGGCCATCCCAGCTTGGCTGTTTGTAAGCCAGTGCTGCACTAGGGTTTGGTGCTGGAACAGTAAGAGTCTCCCCTTCAGTGATGGCACTGGCATAGTTAGGGTCCTGTATTCCTGCTGAGTCACTGAGGTTATAAGGAAGAATTTGTTTTATTAATTCGTTTGATGCTATGGAAGAGGATAGGAAAGCTGGTAGAGCAATCTGGGAGGATCTGCGTACTCCCAGCCCCCGAAGCTTGACCGGAAGTGAGGCTTGCATCCACTGTCCATCTTCAAGGGAAAGATTCAATACACTCACTAGCATGGTCTTAAGGAGGGAGTTATATTCCTTGAGTTTTGGACTGCTGAAGGCTGAGGAAGGCTGAGGAGCATCTCAGAAAGTAGGTAAGTTTTGGGATTAACAGGCACCTGGTGAGTAGGTAGAAGGCATCACGTGTATCGATGTCTTTCATACTGCTTTCCATCATTTTTTCTAGGATCAGATCGATGGCATTGGACCCAAGAGGAGCACCAAAGAGAGTACTATTGGCAGGATCAATGGCTCGTGCTCCTGATAAAACAGCCCTAATTTTCTGGATCATCTGTCGATTGGTAGAAACTATTTCACATTTGATGGGGTTTAAAGATAGGCCCAGGCTTTCTCCCAAGTCTTTAATTTTTCTGATGTCCTCTAGGAGAGATTCTGTTGTGCAAGCTAGGGCACAATCATCCAAGAACCAGATATTGAGCTCATTGGAGAGTGTTTCTGTGATTTCCTTGATGACCAAACAGAATACAAGGGGGTGAGAGGGTCCCCCTGATGCACACCCTCACATGAGTCAATTTCATGGTCCCCAAACAATAGTTTAGAAGTCACACTGTAATATGATTCTATGAAGGGATAGAGGGAAGGGAAGCTTCTTGAAACTGCTTGGAGAGAAGCATCCCTTCTAAGTTGAAAGCATTAGCAAAGTCCAATTTGATCCAGGCTTTTTCATCAGACATGTTGTTGATGTATACTCGTGCTGCGTGAGCAGCTGCTTCCGTGCCTTGTTGAACCCCAAAACCGAGGTGAGTTGGTTGCAATATTGCAGCAATATCGTGACTCACTCTTCTTACTGCAGCCTTGGTGACTAGGAGTCGAAGGGTGTTACCCACTGCAATGGGCCTGATTCCTCCATCCTTTTTCCGGAGGGCACACAATGAGGCACCAAAGAAAAAGGGTCTAATGGCCTCTTGGACACTGCCAGCCAGGCACAGGTTGGAAAATTTGGTGAGTTCAGACAGCAGCCTCTCTGAAACATCACCAAGTGCTGGATTGAGTATTTGTTTTAAGTGTTGAGGACTTAAACCGGTGAAACCTCTTGCTGATCCCTGTGGAAATGATATAGCAGCTTTATACACATCAGCATCCTGTAAGGTTAGATGTTCTTCGCCTGCTGCAATGTCAGAGAGGTCAATGTTGATACTGGGAGCCCTGGGTGGATGTTTGTCCTTCAGAGCTTGCGCCGTGCTGACGTCCTTAGGAGTGATGGTATCCTCACTGGTTATAAGCCTCAGCCTCTATTTTCTTGCTAATTTGGGCTCTGATTTTTGAGGCGTTGGGTGTCCTGTTGTTGGCATTTGCCCGGCGGGTGTTTGTCGCCCTAGGGGGGAGACTGACGAGGTTGTCATCCCTTGGGAATGCATTTATTGCCCTAATAACATGTGTTGCTAGTGACTTGTCCTTCCTTGGTGGGACAACCAAACAGGCATTGCCAAAAAGCAGCAAGTTGTGCCAGGATCTGTTGTTTGAAGGAGAATCGTTGACCTTCTTCAGAAGGTCAGTGAATTTACTAGCTGCTTTGGGGATGTGTGTCAGAGTCCTGGCGAATTTTAATTTGATTTCAGATTTGAGGTCCTCTGTAGAGGTGAAGTCACGGTAGCTGTCAGCGCTGTCTGCTGGGAGGGGCTGCTGGTTCTTCCCATTTGGAGCTCTCCTGGAGCCTAGACATCCATTGTGTGCACGGATGTTGCCAGTTGAGGGATTGAGTGCACATTCCCTGTAGCACACCCGGCAGATGCCTCGAGAACGACGGCTTTGGCTCTGTCTTGAAGATTCCTGGGAACCCGTGACTACTTGTGACATTGCTGATATCTTGGGGGTGGGAGGGCGCCAGCTGTGGGGTGACAGGTGAAGGACAGTATGGATGTATGGGGGATGAGGGTGGGGAGTAGCGAGCTGCGGAACTTGTAATTGGTGGGGCACTAAACGGTAACACCCTTGGTCAGGAAGTCAGTGGTCCTAGGCTGGGATGAGGGGAGCGGACCTTTGACGGGGGGCGGAGGGAGTGGCCCTGTGTGTTCACTAAAGATGCACATCACTGACTAACTTTTGCTAATTGTTATACACTTACTATTCCATTTAGAAAAAACCCATTTAGCACACTAATCACCGTGCTCTCACTGTTAACCGAGATGTTCTGTTCACCATCCAATGACGGTGTCGTGAGCGAACACTTCCCCAACCCCCCCGACCCCGGCCGGACACAGAGGTAAACAAAACCTCCTCCACACCACCGCTGGCAGGATCCCTACAACATCACCACCGCTGGCAGGATCCCCACAACATCACCACCGCTGGCAGGATCCCCACAACATCACCACCGCTGGCAGGATCCCCACAACATCACCACCGCTGGCAGGATCCCCACAACATCACCACCGCTGCTCCCAAATCCCAAAACGCACACTGCACTTTCACTGATACAGAAGCAACGGTCTGATGCAGAGGATTGTCATATCTCTGTATATATAATGTGTGTGTGTATGCAAATATGCATTAAAAACTCTTGATTAATGAGATGAATGTGTTGAAAAATTAAATTCTGACATGAGTAGTTAAGAGTCAAATACCAGGAATTTATGAATAAAAAAAGACACTAATAAAACTTTGTTTAAACCTTGAGTCTTCATTTTTAAACTACAGTATATCCAAGTATAATATGTCCAGGTATAATATGTCCAGGTATAATATGTCCAGGTATAATATGTCCAGGTATAATATGTCCAGGTATAATATGTCCAGGTATAATATGTCCAGGTATAATATGTTCAGGTATAATATGTACAGGTATAATATGCCCAGGTATAATATGTCCAAGGTATAATATGTCCAGGTATAATATGTCCAGGTATAATATGTCCAGGTATAATATGTCCAGGTATAATATGTCCAGGTATAATATGTCCAGGTATAATATGTCCAGGTATAATATGTCCAGGTATAATATGTCCAGGTATAATATGTCCAGGTATAATATGTACAGGTATAATATGCCCAGGTATAATATGTCCAAGGTATAATATGTCCAGGTATAATATGTCCAGGTATAATATGTCCAGGTATAATATGTCCAGGTATAATATGTCCAGGTATAATATGTCCAGGTATAATATGTCCAGGTATAATATGTACAGGTATAATATGCCCAGGTATAATATGTCCAAGGTATAATATGTCCAGGTATAATATGTCCAGGTATAATATGTCCAGGTATAATATGTCCAGGTATAATATGTCCAAGGTATAATATGTCCAGTTATAATATGTCCAGGTATAATATGTCCAGGTATAATGTGTCCAGGTATAATATGTCCAGGTATAATATGTCCAGGTATAATATGTCCAAGGTATAATATGTCCAAGGTATAATATGTCCAGGTATATGTCCACGTATAGTATGTCCAGGTATAATATGTCCAGGTATAATATGTCCAGGTATAATATGTCCAGGTATAATATGTCCAAGGTATAATATGTCCAGGTATAATATGTCCAGGTATAATATGTCCAGGTATAATATGTCCAGGTATATGTCCAGGTATAATATTCCAGGTATAATATGTCCAGGTATAATATGTCCAAGGAATAATATGTCCAGGTATAATATGTCCAGGTATAATATGTCCAGGTATAATATGTCCAGGTATAATATGTCCAGGTATAATATGTCCAGGTATAATATGTCCCAGGCATAATATGTCCAGGTATAATATGTCCAGGTATAATATGTCCAGGTATAATATGTCCATGTATATTATGTCCAGGTATAATATGCCCAGGTATAATATGTCCAAGGTATAATATGTCCAGGTATAATATGTCCAGGTATAATATGTCCAGGTATAATATGTCCAGGTATAATATGTCCAGGTATAATATGTCCAGGTGTAATATGTCCAGGTATAATATGTCCAGGTATAACATGTCCAAGGTATAATATGTCCAGGTATAATATATCCAGGTATAATATGTCCAGGTATAATTGGTCCTGGTATGATATGTCCAGGTATAATATGTCCAGGTATAATATATCTTGGTATAATATGTCAAGGTATAATATGTCCAGGTATAATATGTCCAGGTATAGTATGTCCAAGGTATAATATGTCCAGGTATAATATGTCCAGGTACAATATGTCCAGGTATAATATGTCCAAGGTATAATATGTCCAGGTATAATATGTTCAGGTATAATATGTCCAGGTATAATATGTCCAGGTATAATATGTCCAGGTATAATATGTCCAGGTAATTGGTCCTGGTATAATATGTCCAGGTATAATATATCCAGGTATAATATGTCAAGGTATAATATGTCCAGGTATAATATGTCCAGGTATAATATGTCCAGGTATAATATGTCCAGGTATAATATGTCCAAGGTATAATATGTCCAGGTATAATATGTCCAGGTATAATATGTCCAATATATAATATGACCAGGTATAATATGTCCAGGTATGTGTCCAGGTATAATATGTCCAGGTATAATATGTCCAGGTATAATATGTCCAGGTATAATATGTCCTAGCATAATATGTCCAAGTATAATATGTCCAAGGTATAATATGTCGAGGTATAATATGTCGAGGTATAATATGTCGTGGTATAATATGTCCAGGTTTAATATGTCCAGGTATAATATGTCCAGGTATAATATGTCCAGGTATAATATGTCCAAGGTATAATATGTCCAGGTATAATATGTCCAGGTATAATATGTCCAGGTATAATATGTCCAGGTATAATATATCAAGGTATAATATGTCCAGGTACAATATGTCCAGGTATAATATGTCCAAGTTATAGTAGTGGGGAAAGTGGCTATATGGCTCAGAAGTAACACCTAGGCCTGGTCACAGACCGGGCCGCGGGGGCGTTGACCCCCGGAACTCTCTCCAGGTAAACTCCAGGTGTTACTTCCGGTCAAGGTGTTACTTTCTGTTTCCTACTTCCGGTCTCTCCTTCACCCCTACATAGGTGTGAAATTTTGCAATTTTGTGATAATGACCCTGACCTCACCCTCGACCACCTCACCCCCCCGCCCGTGCTCCCCGCCCATGCCCACTCCCTGCCCATGCTCCCCGCCCACATTCCCCCGCCCGTGCCCCCCACGCGCGCCCACCCATGCCCACCCGCGCGCGCATCGTGCCTGCAGCGCCTTCTGCAGCGTCTGGATCGCCCCTGCCTCCCGAATTTTTTCGATTTTTTCCGAATTTTTTTTCAATTTCATTTTTTGTGCTCCCCACCTCCTCGGATCAACTTTTTCTCGATATTAATGATACCAAGATTTGAGCTACTCCCCATCTCCTTGGATCAACACCTCCATCTCCCCCACACCTCCCACCACCCACTTCCATCTCCCATACACTCTAAATTCAATATTCCTGCTCCATCTTCTTGGATCAAGACCTCCTTCTCCCTCACCCCCACCACCCTCTAAACCCAGTATCCCTGCTCCACTTCCTCAAACCAAGACCTCCCTCTCCATCTCCCCCCAAAAATCCATTTTCTTGCAATCTCCAACTCCTTGGATCAACACCTCTCTCTCACCCACACCTCCCACTTCCACCCCATCCCAGAATCCCTGATTCACCTCCTCGGATCAAGATCACCCTCCTTAGATTAACTATTCTCGATCCACTTCCTTGGATCAAATTTTTGGGTCCTCCCTATGCAGGTCTAAACAAGTAACTTCCTGGCATGCATGACGTCACCCCACCTGTGTTTACCCAGCGGTCAGTGACGTCACCTGATGACCTCACACACACAAGCCAACAGGCAGAATCAGGTCTGTCACCATAACAACCTCAACAACCCACAACTTATAACCTTTGTTCGGCATCTCTGCTTCAACAAAAATACCCACAACCCACATCATTTCCCATTTCATTTCACAATTTTTCCCCTTTAGATACAATTATTTTTTTCATAAATGACACTAATACACATCTTCACTCTTAACCAGGATAACCCAAATTATTCCCCATTTTCGTTAATACCCACAACAATCCACAATTTTTTTGCATAATACAACAAAAGATTCACTTGTCAGTCTCCTCAAGTCTAGACATATACCGACTGGCAAGGACTGTCCAGCGAGTCTTATCTGATTTACCTTCAGATTAAAATCTCAGGTCAGACCCACCAAGTAACTCTTCTCTCTCTACCTCAACACCAACACTCAGTTCTACCATAGAGAGAATTTAAGCCTAGATATGCTTACTCAATCCATTCTTTTAAAATATATTCACACAATACCTTTAATTTCAGTAAAATTCCCATATTTCATTAAAATTCTAATACAATCTTCTTCTTACCCCTTCTCCCCACCCCCAAACCTTACCTCTTCACATCCACCCACCCATCTCCCAACACTTCACTCTTCCCTCAACATCTCCCAACACTTCACTCTTCCCTCAACATCTCCCAACACTTCACTCTTCCCTCAACATCTCCCAACACTTCACTCTTCCCTCAACATCTCCCAACACTTCACTCTTCCCTCAACATCTCCCAACACTTCACTCTTCCCCCAACATCTCCCAACACTTCACTCTTCCCTCAACATCTCCCAACACTTCACTCTTCCCTCAACATCTCCCAACACTTCACTCTTCCCCCAACATCTCCCAACACTTCACTCTTCCCTCAACATCTCCCAACACTTCACTCTTCCCTCAACATCTCCCAACACTTCACTCTTCCCTCAACATCTCCCAACACTTCACTCTTCCCCCAACATCTCCCAACACTTCACTCTTCCCTCAACATCTCCCAACACTTCACTCTTCCCTCAACATCTCCCAACACTTCACTCCTCCCTCAACATCGCCCAACACTTCACTCTTCCCCCAACATCTCACAACAAGGCACAATTTTCACTCAACCCACAATTTTTCTCGTTTTAACTATTTCATCAGAAAAAGTCACCACAGCACTTACAACTTATGACCACTTTTCGATAAATTCACTAGTCACAATTTTACATTTTACGAAGTTAATACCCACACACTCACACACACACACACACACACACACACACACACACACACACACACACACACACACACACACACACACACACACACACACAAACACACACACACACACACACACACACACACACACACACACACACACACACACACACACACACACACACAAGGAGGGTCAGGGGAGACATGATAACGACATATAAAATACTGCGTGGAATAGACAAGGTGGACAAAGACAGGATGTTCCAGGGAGGGGACACAGAAACAAGAGGCCACAATTGGAAGTTGAAGACACAAATGAGTCAGAGAGATAGTAGGAAGTATTTCTTCAGTCATAGAGTTGTAAGGCAGTGGAATAGCCTAGAAAATGACGTAGTGGAGGCAGGAACCATACACAGTTTTAAGACGAGGTTTGATAAAGCTCATGGAGCGGGGAGAGAGAGGGCCTAGTAGCAACCGGTGAAGAGGCGGGGCCAGGAGCTAGGACTCGACCCCTGCAACCACAAATAGGTGAGTACAAATAGGTGAGTACACACACACACACACACACACACACACACACACGAAAGAGTCAAAGAAGCATCACCGGACATCATAGCTCTCACAGAAACCAAGCTTACAGGTATGATAACAGATGCCATCTTTCCAACGGGATACCAAATCCTGAGGAAAGACAGAGGGAACAGGGAAGGTGGAGGAGTGGCGTTGCTGATCAAAAATCGCTGGAATTTTGATGAGCTGGAGAGAGGAGATAGCGGAGAAGAAAGTGATTACATAGTGGGAACACTTCACTCTGGAGGTCCCAAGGTGGTAATAGCAGGGATGTATAACCCACCACAGAACAGCAGGAGGCCAAGGCAAGAGTACGACGAGAGCAATAGAGCGATGGTTGACACACTGGCTAGAGTGGCCAGAAGAGCTCATGCATGCAGGGCAAAGCTCCTGATCATGGGTGACTTTAACCACAAGGAGATCGATTGGGAGAACTTGGACCCACATGGGGGCCAAGATACATGGAGGGCTAAGATGATGGAGGTGGTACTGGAGAACTTCATGTACCAACACGTAAGGGACACTACAAGAGAGAGAGGAGAGGATGAACCAGCAAGGCTGGACTTAGTATTCACCTTCAGTAGTGCAGATATCGAGGACATCACATATGAAAGACCCCTTGGGGCCAGTGACCATGTGGTTTTAAGCTTCGAATACACAGTAGAGCTACAAGTGGAGGGAGAAGCAGGAAGGCCAGGACGAATGAAGCCAAAACTACAAGAAAGGGGAATACACAGGAATGAGGAACTACCTGAACGGGGTTCAGTGGGACAGAGAACTGGCAGGGAAGCCAGTTAATGAGATGATGGAATATGTAGCAACAAAATGCAAGGAGGCTGAGGAGAGGTTTGTACCCAAGGGTAACAGGAGTTATGAAAAAGCCAGGATGAGCCCATGGTTTACCCAAAGGTGCAGGGAGGCAAAAACCAAGTGTGCTAGGGAATGGAAGAAATATAGAAGGCAAAGGACCCAGGAGAATAAGGAGAACAGTCGTAGAGCCAGAAACGAATATGCAAAGATAAGAAGGGAGGCCCAAAGACAATATGAAAATGACATAGCAGCGAAAGCCAAATCTGACCCGAAACTGTTGTACAGCCACATCAGGAGGAAAAACAACAGTCAAGGACCAGGTAATCAGGCTAAGGAAGGAAGGAGGAGAGACAACAGGAAATGACCGTGAAGTATGTGAAGAACTCAACAAGAGATTCAAAGAAGTGTTCACAGAGGAGACAGAAGGGACTCCAGAAAGACGGAGAGGTGGGGCACACCACCAAGTGCTGGACACAGTGCACACAACCGAGGAAGAAGTGAAGAGGCTTCTGAGTGAGCTAGATACCTCAAAGGCAATGGGGCCAGATAACATCTCCCCATGGGTATTGAGAGAGGGAGCAGAGGCGCTATGTGTACCCCTAACAACAATATTCAATACATCTATCGAAACAGGGAGAATTGCCTGAGGCATGGAAGACAGCAAATGTAGTCCCAATCTTTAAAAAGGAGACAGACATGAAGCATTAAACTACAGACCAGTGTCACTGACATGTATAGTATGCAAAATCATGGAGAAGATTATCAGGAGAAGAGTGGTGGAACACCTAGAAAGGAATGATCTCATCAACAGCAGCCAGCATGGTTTCAGGGACGGGAAATCCTGTGTCACAAACCTACTGGAGTTCTATGACATGGTGACAGCAGTAAGACAAGAGAGAGAGGGGTGGGTGGATTGCATTTTCTTGGACTGAAAGAAGGCGTTTGACACAGTTCCACACAAGAGATTGGTGCAAAAACTGGAGGACCAAGCAGGGATAACAGGGAAGGCACTACAATGGATCAGGGAATACTTGTCAGGAAGACAGCAGCGAGTCATGGTACGTGGCGAGGTGTCAGAGTGGGCACCTGTGACCAGCGGGGTCCCACAGGGGTCAGTCCTAGGACCAGTGCTGTTTCTGGTATTTGTGAACGACATGACGGAAGGAATAGACTCTGAGGTGTCCCTGTTTGCAGATGACGTGAAGTTGATGAGAAGAATACACTCGATCGAAGACCAGGCAGAACTACAAAGGGATCTGGACAGGCTGCAGACCTGGTCCAGCAATTGGCTCCTGGAGTTCAATCCCACCAAGTGCAAAGTCATGAAGATTGGGGAAGGTCAAAGAAGGCCGCAGACGGAGTACAGTCTAGGGGGTCAGAGACTACAAACCTCACTCAAGGAAAAAGATCTTGGGGTGAGTATAACACCAGGCACATCTCCTGAAGCGCACATCAACCAAATAACTGCTGCAACATATGGGCGCCTAGCAAACCTCAGAACAGCATTCCGACATCTTAATAAGGAATCGTTCAGGACCCTGTACACCGTATACGTTAGGCCCATATTGGAGTATGCGGCACCAGTTTGGAACCCACACCTAGCCAAGCACGTAAAGAAACTAGAGAAAGTGCAAAGGTTTGCAACAAGACTAGTCCCAGAGCTAAGAGGTATGTCCTACGAGGAGAGGTTAAGGGAAATCAACCTGACGACACTGGAGGACAGGAGAGATAGGGGGGACATGATAACGACATACAAAATACTGAGAGGAATTGACAAGGTGGACAAAGACAGGATGTTCCAGAGATTGGACACAGTAACAAGGGGACACAGTTGGAAGCTGAAGACACAGATGAATCACAGGGATGTTAGGAAGTATTTCTTCAGCCACAGAGTAGTCAGTAAGTGGAATAGTTTGGGAAGCGATGTAGTGGAGGCAGGATCCATACATAGCTTTAAGCAGAGGTATGATAAAGCTCACGGCTCAGGGAGAGTGACCTAGTAGCGATCAGTGAAGAGGCGGGGCCAGGAGCTCGGACTCGACCCCCGCAACCTGAACTAGGTGAGTACAACTAGGTGAGTACACACACACACACACTTTTCTCAATAACTGTTAAGAAATATTCTCTAACCAACATCATTTAACAACTCACTACAGAACAACCCCAGATTACTTTGAACATCATCAAAACATTCTCATACAACATTTGAATACTCTCTAACATCGTTTGAACACTTCCAAACACCTTTGAATAGCCTCAAACACTATTCGAGTACTCCCCAATACACCACTGAATACTACCAAAACGCCACTGAATTCTACCAAAACGCCACTGAATACTACCAAAACACCACTGAATACTACCAAAACACCACTGAATACTACCAAAACACAACTGAATACTACCAAAACGCCACTGAATACTACCAAAACGCCACTGAATACTACCAAATCACCACTGAATACTACCAAATCACCACTGAATACTACCAAAACACCACTGAATACTACCAAATCACCACTGAATACTACCAAAACACCACTGAATACTACCAAATCACCACTGAATACTACCAAAGCACCACTGAATACTACCAAAACACCACTGAATACTACCAAATCACCACTGAATACTACCAAAACACCACCAAAATCACCGTAAAGTAAGATCAGCATCACCAACTAACACTCATTTTCACACAAATTCCCTCAAATCACTATAACCAAGACGATTACCAATTTCTATGAGTACACTCACCTCAAACTAAGATATAACATGAGCGCAAAAAACATGAACACAAACCCAACACACAAACACAACAGGATCACCTCTTTTTCGGCATCACTAGTTCGACAACAACACCCACAACCCACAACACCCACAACCCACAACACCCACAATCCACAACACCCACAACCCACAACACCCACAACCCACAACACCCACAACCCACAACACCCACAACCCACAACATCCACAACCCACAACACCCACAACCCACAACACCCACAACCCACAACACCCACAACCCACAACACCCACAACCCACAACACCCACAACCCTCAACACCCACAACTTACAACCTTTTTTTTGGTATCTCTAGTTCGACAACAATACCCACAACCCTCATCACTTACCATTTTATTCACAATTTTTCCTCTTTCCACAAAACATTTTTCCCCTTTTTTTTTTACTAAATCTTAAATGTAATGCACATTGATTAATATTATACTCACAACAACTAATCATCTCACTACCCAACTACTGCGGCATGTTTCTACAACCTCCAAGTCCCAGGTATTGGGGATTCACCCTCCAGTAGTTTCCAATGTATCATAACTTTTCACTTCTATACTTTCTTTTAAAATATTCACACATTACCTTTATTTTCAGCAAAATCCCCCCATATTTCATTAAATTTCTGATACAACCCTTCCCATACCCCTCTCCATCTCACCCACATTTCTTCACATCCACTCACCCATCTCCCAACACACGTCTTCAGAACACACACAAAAATCACATTTCACATCCACAAATCCATCTCATCACACATCTCAAATCCGCTAGAATCACTGTAACCAAAATATTCACCAAATTCTATGACCACCTAACACACACAGACACCCCACTTTACTTTGAACACCTTCAGAACACTCTGATACACCATAATTTGAAGACCACCTTTTCTCAATATCTCTTAAGAAATATTCTCTCAACAACAACAATAAACTTTATCATCTCACAACAGAACAACCCTAGATTACTTTGAACACCATCAAAATACTCTCATAAATCATTTGAATACTCACAAAAACACCTTTGAACATTTCCAGACAACACTGAAACACTTCCACATTACATTAGAACATTTCGAAGACATCATTGGAACGCTTCCAAAATATAATTTTGAATACTCCCAAATAAGTTTTGACATCTCTAATTCATCTACACTTACACATTTCATTAACCGAAATTACAACTCTCCAGACTTTACAACATTATCACAAAAACTCACTCTTACACTTATGTCATGAGACATTTACCAAAACTAACGCACACACACACACACACACACACACCACACTTTACTTTGAACAACACCAAAAACACAATTAATTACCTTTGAATACTCCAAAAACATCATTTGAACACATTCAAAAGCATCATCAAACTCCTTTGAATACCCCCAAAACACTACTGAATACTACTAAAACAGCACTGAATACTGCCCAGACACCACTAAAAATCACCAGAAACTAAGATCAGCATCACCAGCTAACACCCATTTTATAGAAATCCCCTCAAATCACTATAACCAAGACGATCCCACTCACCTCAGACTATTATATAACATGAGCGCAAAAAAAGAAACATTCTCATAAATCATTTGAATAGTCTCAAACACCTTTGAACATTTCCAAACAACACTGAAAAACTTACAACAGGATCATCACCAACTGAAAACATATCATGTACTTACACAAAAACTAAGACATCCATCAACTAACATCCATGATCACTCACCTTAAAACCACCAAGATCGCAGGAAACACTCATTTTTTATAAACATTCACACAAAAATCACAATCACCAACACCTTACAATATTTGCCAATATCTAATACACTCACCTCACTACCACCAACACATACAGGCACAGATAGTGACACCTCCCATGACGTCACACTCGAACCTGTGTTTACGTGGTGATCAGTGACGTCACACCCAAACACCTTGTTTCATCCAGTTACATCTCCAATATCTAAGATCACCACAATCAAGACGGTTACCAAATTCTATAACCCCACCACTAAGATCACTAAAACATCACACGTTTTCTACACATTCTCTTAAAACATCATAACCAAGATCACTAAAAACTAAGATCGCTTACGTCAAGATCACTAAAACTATCTATACTTTTATTAAGATCACATAACATTTTGTCTTCTCTAACTCACCCACCAATTTACATTCTCATTCACACTTACACATTTCATTAACCCAAATTACATCTCATCCACCAAACTCCTCCCTCATTCTCCAGACTTTACAACATTAGCACAAAAAAAACTAACTCATACACTAACACAGACTAACTTTGAACTAACTCTGAACAACACCAAAACACCACTGAACATCTTCAAAAATACTCTTCACATCATTTGAACACCATCAAACACCTTCGAATACTCCCAAAACACTACTGATTACTACCAAATCACCACTGAATACCGTCAAGAATCACGAGAAACTAAGATCAGCATCACCAGCTAGCACCCATTTTATAGAAATCCCCTCAAATCACTATAACCAAGAACTCCCTCCCCATTCCCCCCCATGAGTGCAAAAAAAAAAAAACATGAACACAAACCTAATACACAAACACTTAGTGCATGATCACCATCAACTGAAAACATATCATATACACACAAAAAACTAAGACAACCACCAACAACAAACACCCATGTTCACTTACCTCAAAAACCACTATCACAGAAAACACTCATTTTTTATAAACATTCACACAAAAAATCATATTTGTCAATATCTAAGCGCACTCACCTCACTACCACCAACACACGATGTCACACCTCACAGGACCGTCGAGGTCACCTCCAGTGACGTCACACTCCCATCTGTGTTTACTTGGTGGTCAGTGACATCACACCCAACCCACCAAGACGATTATCAGATTCTATGACCCCACCACTAAGATCATAGAAAACACTTATTTTTATAAACATTCACACAAAAAATCACGATCACCAATTCCATATCATGTTTACCATCACCTATCAACACTCATCACCAAGATCACCAAAAATCTAAGATCACGCATCTCAAAACTACTATGATCACAGAATATGTCCAGGTATAATATACCCAGGTATAATATGTCCTGGTATAATATGTCCTGGTATAATATGTCCAAGATATAATATGTCCAAAGTATTTCTAATACATGGCAAAGGTTTACAAAGTAACCCGATGAAGCTTCTATAATTAAAGTGAAAGGTAATCTGTACAACTGATAATGATGACACTCAATTCTTAAGTATCACAATTCTAAAACAGTTGTTAGGACTTTCTTTGAAATTGCCAAAGAAACACTCAACTTAATACATACTAACAATGCTGAGACTGTGTTCCACACGTCGTCAAGTTAATCATCCTCGAGCTTCGAGTCCAAAAAAAAATCTTAGAGGTACCAAATTTCAAACTTCTAAATGCACTTTGGTAAATTATTCTTTTCTCCTTGAGGTTTAACCTCCCCTCAAAAGAATATTTGATGGAAATACTAACTCTTATGCAAATATCAGAGTGGAGTTTGACTCAGGAATCTCTGAGGCAAATCTTCAGCATCTGATGCTACTCCTGTCTGGAGAAAATATTCTTTTTCTACATTTAAGATAAATACTCTCAGTGCAATTATTTTTTATGAGTGATTTCGAAGATCATCAATATCCCTCATGCTTATTAAGGAAGTGAAATTATCTAATATATTTCGAATCAAAATAACGACCCAAGTTGTTATGGGACCTTCTGTAATAAGTTGTGTGATGCTGTCAGGACAATAGTGTGATTGATCATCAATAAAAGATTTGTCACGATACTGCTCGAGAAATTATTTATGGAATTTTATAGATAAAGTGTATAATATGTAGATTTTTTTAAACAAAGATTCATATATAATCTGGAGACATTATTTAGGCGCTTCACTAAGACTAAGATTTTCCGAATTCGTGGAAAGAAGTGGAAAAACCCTGAAATTTTAAGTTGTGAGTGTTGGAACAGTGTATGTGAAAAATGAGGACCAGGGGCCCTGTCAATTGAAATCTTTCTTGATTGTGTGATGGTGTTCGTGATCCTAAGGTGATTGTAAGCCTTTGCTGCTGATCTTGTCTGCAAAATAACCATCTAGTTCTGGACTAGTCCAAGTTGTGGCTCTGGTTCTTGACACACGTATCCCAGTCCCCTGTCATCTTACTCTAACTTTCCTTATTGCAACTGTTACAGGGAGGTGTATATCCCCTACCTCCGCTTTATCTCACTTAGATTAGTATTTATGGGCCCAGATTAAATTTTTAAATGCTGTGAAGATTAAACCATACCACGCGTGGGGTTTGAACCCGCGATCAGAGAGTCTCAAAACTCCAGACCGTCGCGTTAGCCACTGGACCAGCTAGCCACAATAAGATTCGTCCAACTAGGTATATTTCAACACCATAGGAAGGTTAGCATAGGCATCACTGTGACCACAAATGCAAGTGGTGCCTATGTTAACCTTCCTACGGTGTAGAAATATACCTAGTTGGACGAAACTTACCGAAGCTAGCTGACCCAGTGGCTAACGCGACGATCTGGAGTTTTGAGACTCTCTTACCGCGGGTTCAAACCCCACCCGTGGTATGGTTTGTTTGCAATCGTGTCATTACGATTTCGTGAGTCTGTGAAGATTATTATAACTGCGTTGTTGATGGTTTTGTTCAGTACTCTGAAAGTGTTGCCTGGAACACTGGAATTAATAAAAATGCTTCTCTCTTTGTCTAAATGTCTACTGATATCATTGATTGTTCTTCTGCATTCGAGTATAAACACTTTGGGGAAATAAAGCTCATAGAAGATATTCGTGATGTTAAGGCATTTACCCCTCAAGAAAATTAAGACAGAAAATTCTGTAGGCTCTTAAAAAGCCTTTTAAAACTCCTATCTTATTCCTAAAGTATTGGATCTAGAAGTGGAGGAAGCCATTTTATTGGCTGGTTGTTGGCAGCTAAGGATGCCATAAAAAGGCTTTTTAGTTCATCTCTTAAAAAGAAAATGGATGGATGTGCTTGACATCGCTGAGATCGTCATTAAGTGTAATTAATTGATACTCAAGATGAATTCATCGGGAGCAACGATGAGTATGTTGATGATATATCTCATCGAAAAGACACCTGTGCAATTAGACACCTGTGCAACACCTGTGTATCTTTATTGTGGAAACGTTTCGCCACCAAGTGTCTTCCTCAGTCCAATTCCACGAAGAAAAGTTGAGGATCAAAAATTTGAGGTAATCAATCCCTGAACTACAGATCGACAATCCTTCCAGATGTTGTCGAGGACCCTGCAGATGTTGGCGAGGACCCTGCAGATGTTGGCGAGGACCCTGCAGATGTTGGCGAGGACCCTGCAGATGTTGGCGAGGACCCTGCAGATGTTGGCGAGGACCCTGCAGATGTTGGCGAGGACCCTGCAGATGTTGGCGAGGACCCTGCAGATGTTGGCGAGGACCCTGCAGATGGGGTCACAAAGTCACAATACGGTGCAATATTCTCATTCAGACAGGATGGGAATCAAAGATTTCAAGAGACGAATTTTTACCCAAAATATTGCAAAATGTGTCTCATTTATCGACTAACATCTAGTTACTTAAACTTATATTGTTGGGAAGACTGTGAGTCACTTGCAAACAATTAAAGCTAGCGGAAAAAGACCATCTTACAACTTGTGTTAATTGCTGTCTTAACAGGCACTAGAATCAAAATAACGACCCAATTTATTAGGTAAAAGGACACAAGTGCAACTAATGTGATATTTTATTGTGGCAAAGTTTAGCTGCCCAGGAACTTTGTCAAGTTCTTATTAACAATACATGGGTACAGAGGGTATATATAGGCTTAGAGTGAGGTGCAGTACTAAGTGTAATACATTCCCTCTGTGTCCATGTATTGTTTGTAACGACTTGATAAAGTTCCTGGAGAGCGAAACGTTGCCACACTAAAATATCACATTAGTTGCACTTGTGTCCTTTTACTTAACATATTGTCGGTAATTCTACCAACATTAATACACGACCCAATTTATTCTGGGACCTCCAATAATATGGTTGTGTGATGGTGTCAGGACAACAGTTGGACTCATCTACTGTACCAACATTGTCACCTCACTGCTTGAGGAATTATTTATGGAATATCAACATTTATTTTCCATGTTCAGAGGAAGCATTCCCATGGGTTTCCGAGAGTCAATTCAAGAAAGTTTATATATTGAACAGAGTGAAGAAATTTACTAATATTTACGACCCTGGATGTGCTAAAGCAAAAATTTATAAATTTTCATTACAACATAAACGTTTTAATGTTATAATTATACGTTCAAATTTATTTTTGCACCTTATTCGAAAACTCAGTTAGGAAATCGGAGAATAAATTTTAATATTCTTTAAGCTACTAGATAAAATAGGTTCTGAAGGAATCACATGTGGACTACCAAAAAATTCTGATTAATAACGTGGAACTGTACTTAGATTATCAGGATATCTTCAAATGTCAAAGAAGAAGAATACAAAACACAGAATTAAAATAAGCATCATTTATTACAGCGACAGAAAGCTCTATATAGCTTGGAATAAAGGTCAACTCTGTAGATTTAATAATCAAAATTAGCTTTGCTAGAAAAATATGCCACGTGTAATTAATGCACTAGAAATCCCCCTAGAAACCTAACCCAGATGCCACATCTCAATTCACTTGCAAGTCATTATAAGCGGAATTATTTTTTCGTAACCTACCTCGCTCGCCTCCCATTGACTGTATCAAACACCCTGTTGTTGTTGTTGTTGTTGTTGTGGTCGGGTTTAGGGGTTGCATCTGCCCAAGGAGATGCTAATAATACGGTATCCTGTTATCGGCCGAATCCCTGATGTCGTCACAATCAGGCGCAGTTATACTAATCTTCGTGAGTGCTTACAATCCCTTATGATTAAGGCACCGTTCAGAAAACATAGGTACCCCATATATTCTATTTATGAATGCATGGGGTACCTTAACCAAACTGTTCAAAAATATACAGTCATATCACACGAACACCTGCCCGTAGGGGCGTCAACCTCTAGTAATTCCTCTTAATGTGGATCTTCACAACATGTGGAACTTCGATTGTTGGCCCATAATAGTCTTTTATGTTTTGCGTGGTAATGTAACCCTCAACAATTTGGCCTTGACCCCTCACTATCTTGGTTGTGCATCACTGACTTATCCATGTGAGTCCCAGAGTCGATGTCATCTCTGTCCCAGCTAAAACTCTAGGATTCTCAATCACTTCTCGTTTGCTCCTTACACTGCATGGAACTCCTATCCAGCTCTAGAACAACTCTTACCTAAGGTGTTGAATATCTCATGGATAGGGTGGTGCGTAGCTTTTGGATAGCTGTGAGGAAGAGAACTGGAAGCTAGATCATTCTGTCTTCCTCCTTTATGTAACCAAAATAAAAACTACGTAACTGGAGTTTTGAATAAGAATATTAACATACATATCAATATTCGTTTAATGATAAAAACAAAATTGAATAATTAAGCCTAACAGGAGCAATTAGGAAAAAAGTAATAAAATAAGTGACGAATGTTAACATTGGATACGAATTAAGACAAGTCGGGAGGCTACAGTAGACTGAGATAATACATAGCTGTACTGAGACGTGGTAGACCGTAGAAGACTTCCCGCTCAGCAGTGCTTGTAGAACAGGGAAGGTTGTCTTAAGAACAAGTGACAACAGTATTAGGACCAGAGTTTGACGGGACAAGGAAAAATATGGTCACGATGACCATTTACAGTCACTGCAGCTAAATCGTCAGGTGACTGGTTGATTAAGAATGTTTAAATCTCCTTCAATTGACACCTTCACCTGGTCCACAAGACTACTACGACCCAACAACAATTCTACACACTGAGAAAACCAGAGGTTACCAGAGGACACGAAGGTTATGACATAGGCACAAAGTAGTAGCCAAGTGTAAACCAGACGCCAATGCAGGTAACCTTCTGAGAGAGAAAACATCATATTCATAACAGTGGATTACTAATCCCTGGGAGAGTCAGGAGTAGAGAAAGAGTTCACCTGGTCAGCAAGAATATTTCCCGACCAGCTAACCAGGCGGCGCTCATGTTAAAACATCACAAGAAGAATTGAAGTAACTAACCACTACCCGTCTCCAGATCACTCACCAAAAATATAAAAGAAATGTATACAATGATGGAATTTGTTCCTCACATAGAAACATTGACCAGCTCCTGGATGGAGTGTTGAGGAGCTTCTGGATGGAGTGTTGAGGAGCTTCTGGATGGAGTGTTGAGGAACTTCTGGATGAAGTGTTGAAGAGCTTCTGGATGAAGTGTTGAGCAGGGACTGGATGCTGCACTGAGTATTTCCTGGATAGGAGGGATTAGAACTTCTGGATGGAGTAACTGGCAGTTCCTGGAAAAGATAGTTAATATCTTCTGGACTGGGTGATTGTCAGCTCTTGGATGAGAGTTGAATAACTTGTGGATGCTTTCGTGAGTAGGACCAGGATAGGGTGGTGAGCAACTATTGGACTGGCTAGTCTTCAGTTCCTGGACGGGGCGGTGAGCAGGTCCTGGATCGGTAGGGGTCATCTACTTGACGGAGTGGTGGGTAGGTTCTGGACGGAGTAATGGGCAGCTCTTTGAGGGGAAGAGTGATCATTCCTGGAAGGGGTGGTGGCCAGTTCTTGGGTTGAGTGGGGTGGAGAGCAGCTTCTGAACGTGGTCCTAATTAGGGTGGGTCTAGCTGGGGTGGGTTCTAGCTGGTGTGGGTCCTATCTGGGGGCTAGTCCTAGCTGGGGTGAGTCCTAGCAATAAGAAGCAACACTCGCTGTAATAAGCTCAGCTCACCTAATGGAACCATTTCCGGTGTCTGCTTCCCGCCCCGTAGCAACTTAGAGCAGCAAGTTGTGTGTCCAGCTGAAGACCACACTCTGCATGTTGTTGTTGTTATTCCTTCACTGCTATGAGTGTCACTATTATGTTATGTTTGTCACTATTATATTATGTCTGTCACTACTATGTTATGTCTGTCAGTTCATCACTGTGGTTTTGGTCACTGTTGTTAACCCATCTTGACCTCAGTCTAAAAATCAGGGAACAGATGGGATTTGACCCCAAGACGAGTGAGTACTAAGCCTCACAGGCCAGTGTGTTAACCACTCAGTTAAGACACTGGCCTGTGGGTTTTAGTACTCACTGGCCTTGGGTTCAGGCCTCACCCGTTCCATGATTTGCTTGCAATCGTATTATTACGTTCTCGTGAGTCAGAATCTCCGTGTATACACCGAGTCTGGCTCGTCTACAATATTGGTCGTCAGCATTTTAATACAAAAGTCGTATGATAAACCTAAATTCCTCTAGAGTCAGGCTTATTTCTTGACTACTGAGGCAACACTATCACGTAGATTTCTTGACTACTGAGGCAGCACTATCACGTAGATTTCTTGACTACTGAGGCAGCACTATCACGTAGATTTCTTGACTACTGAGGCAGCACTATCACGTAGATTTCTTGACTACTGAGGCAGCACTATCACGTAGATTTCTTGACTACTGAGGCAGCACTGTCACGTAGATTTCTTGACTTCTGAGGCAGCACTATCACGTAGATTTCTTGATTTCTGAGGCAGCACTATTACATAAATTTCTTGACTACTGAGGCAGCACTATCACGTAGATTTCTTGACTTCTGAGGCAGCACTATTACATAAATTTCTTGACTACTGAGGCAGCACTATCACGCAGATTTGTTGACTACTGAGGCAGCACTATCACGTAGATTTCTTGACTTCTGAGGCAGCACTATTACATAAATTTCTTGACTACTGAGGCAGCACTATCACGCAGATTTGTTGACTACTGAGGCAGCACTATCACGTAGATTTGTTGACTACTGAGGCAGCACTATCACGTAGATTTGTTGACTACTGAGGCAGCACTATCACGTAGATTTCATCTCTTAATCAAGGATTGTAAACCACATTCCAAGCAAATAAAAATGACATAGCGGAGTTTATGTTATATATTCATGCAAAGAAATGCGACTATACATAAAAAAAAAAACTCACAGTACCGTGATTACTGGACTAATTCATTCATTCATTAGGGATTTGCCGGTACTTCCGGCCCGGGTCTTCTCCAGATGGTGACCCGGCGACTGGACTAATAAACAAATAACCCGCACATGAGGAGAAAGTAATTTATAGCGACGTTTCTGTACGAACTGGATAATTAACTAGTTAGAATGAACTTAAAAAAAAGGGAGAAATGATAAGAGTGGTGAATGTTGCAAAAGTTGTCAGCTTAAATCATTGACCAGAACGATACTAATTTGTGTCCAGGTGTCCTTGCTTAAAACTGTAAACTGGGTTGGGAAAAGGAAATAAATATACTCAAATAACCCGCACATAAAAGAGAGAAGCTTACGACGACGTTTCGGTCCGACTTGGGTTATTTGTGTATCGTTCCAGTCACGGTATTGTGCCTTTTTTGTTATTTAAAATAAATATATTTATTGCGGTGAAGAGAATTTTGCAAAACCCGTTGAATGCAAAAACGCACCGAGAAAATTTTATATCTCCAGTTAAGACGAAATAAATGGTAAAACTGCATTAACAACACTGTTTTACGGAATACTGAACCTTACAAGTGAGTCACCTTCAAGATAGTCACTTTCAGGTGAGTCACTTTCAGTTGAGTCACTTTCAAGTGAGTCACTTTCAAGAGAGTCACTTTCAGGTGAGTCACTTTCAGTTGAGTCACTTTCAAGTGAGCCACTTTCAAATGAGTCACTCTCAAGTGAGTCACTTTCAGGAGAGTCACTTTCAGGTGAGTCACTTTCAATTGAGTCACTTTCAAGTGAGTCACTTTCACATGAGTCACTTTCACATGAGTCACTTTCAAGTGAGTCAATTTCAAGTGAGTTACTTACAGGTGAGTCACTTTCAAGAGTCACCTTCAGGTGAGTCACTTTCTACAGAGTCACTTTCAGATGAGTCACTTTCTAGAGAGTCACTTTCAGGTGATTCACTTTCTAGAGAGTCATTTTCAGGTGAGTCACTTTCAAGTGAGTCACTTTTAAGTGAGTCACTTTCAAGAGAGTCACTTTCAGGTAGGATATTTTCCAGTAGGACATGATAATGATCCAGTAGAGCATGATAATGATCCAGTAGGACATGATAATGATCCAGTAGGGCATGATAATGATCCAGTAGGACATGATAATGATCCAGTAGGGCATGATAATGATCCAGTAGGACATGATAATGATCCAGTATTGCATGTTGATACAGTAGGGTATGATAATGATCCAGTAGGGCATGATAATGATCCAGTAGGACATGATAATGATCCAGTAGGGCATGATAATGATCCAGTATTGCATGTTGATACAGTAGGGTATGATAATGATCCAGTAGGGCATGATAATGATCCAGTAGGGCATGATAATGATCCAGTATTGCATGTTGATACAGTAGGGTATGATAATGATCCAGTAGGGCATGATAATGATCCAGTATTGCATGTTGATACAGTAGAGCATGATAATGATCCAGTATTGCATGTTGATACAGTAGGGTATGATAATGATCCAGTAGGGCATGATAATGATCCAGTATTGCATGTTGATACAGTAGAGCATGATAATGATCCAGTAGGACATGATAATGATCCAGTAGGGCATGATAATGATCCAGTAGGACATGATAATGATCCAGTAGGGCATGATAATGATCCAGTAGGACATGATAATGATCCAGTAGGGCATGATAATGATCCAGTATTGCATGTTGATACAGTAGGGTATGATAATGATCCAGTAGGGCATGATAATGATCCAGTAGAACATGATAATGATCCAGTAGGGCATGATAATGATCCAGTAGGACATGATAATGATCCAGTAGGGCATGATAATGATCCAATAGGACATGATAATGATCCAGTAGGGTATGATAATGATCCAGTAGGGTATGATAATGATCCAGTATGACATGATAATGATCCAGTAGAACATGATAATGATCCAGTAGGGTATGATAATGATCCAGTAGGGTATGATAATGATCCAGTAGGGTATGATAATGATCCAGTAGGGTATGATAATGATCCAGTATGACATGATAATGATCCAGTAGAACATGATAATGATCCAGTAGGGTATGATAATGATCCAGTAGGGTATGATAATGATCCAGTAGGGTATGATAATGATCCAGTAGGGTATGATAATGATCCAGTAGGGTATGATAATGATCCAGTAGGGTATGATAATGATCCAGTAGGGTATGATAATGATCCAATAGGGTATGATAAATGATCAAGTAGGGTATGATAATGATCCAGTAGGTATGATAATGATCCAGTAGGTATGATAATGATCCGTAGGGTATGATAATGATCCAGTAGGGTATGATAATGATCCAGTAGGGTATGATAATGATCCAATAGGGTATGATAATGATCCAGTAGGGTATGAAAATGATCCAATAGGGTATGATAATGATCCAGTAGGGTATGATAATGATCCAGTAGGGTATGATAATGATCCAGTAGGGCATGATAATGATCCAGTAGGACATGATAATGATCCAGTAGGGCATGATAATGATCCAGTATTGCATGTTGATACAGTAGGGTATGATAATGATCCAGTAGGGCATGATAATGATCCAGTAGGGCATGATAATGATCCAGTATTGCATGTTGATACAGTAGGGTATGATAATGATCCAGTAGGGCATGATAATGATCCAGTATTGCATGTTGATACAGTAGAGCATGATAATGATCCAGTATTGCATGTTGATACAGTAGGGTATGATAATGATCCAGTAGGGCATGATAATGATCCAGTATTGCATGTTGATACAGTAGAGCATGATAATGATCCAGTAGGACATGATAATGATCCAGTAGGGCATGATAATGATCCAGTAGGACATGATAATGATCCAGTAGGGCATGATAATGATCCAGTAGGACATGATAATGATCCAGTAGGGCATGATAATGATCCAGTATTGCATGTTGATACAGTAGGGTATGATAATGATCCAGTAGGGCATGATAATGATCCAGTACAACATGATAATGATCCAGTAGGGCATGATAATGATCCAGTAGGACATGATAATGATCCAGTAGGGCATGATAATGATCCAATAGGACATGATAATGATCCAGTAGGGTATGATAATGATCCAGTAGGGTATGATAAGATCCAGTATGACATGATAATGATCCAGTAGAACATGATAATGATCCAGTAGGGTATTTATAATGATCCAGTAGGGTATGATAATGATCCAGTAGGTATGATAATGATCCAGAGGGTATGATAATGATCCAGTATGACATGATTAATGATCCAGTAGAACATGATAATGATCCAGTAGGGTATGATAATGATCCAGTAGGGTATGATAATGATCCAGTAGGGTATGATAATGATCCAGTAGGGTATGATAATGATCCAGTAGGGTATGATAATGATCCAGTAGGGTATGATAATGATCCAGTAGGGTATGATAATGATCCAATAGGGTATGATAATGATCCAGTAGGGTATGATAATGATCCAGTAGGTATGATAATGATCCAGTAGGGTATGATAATGATCCAGTAGGGTATGATAATGATCCAGTAGGGTATGATAATGATCCAGTAGGGTATGATAATGATCCAATAGGGTATGATAATGATCCAGTAGGGTATGAAAATGATCCAATAGGGTATGATAATGATCCAGTAGGGTATGATAATGATCCAGTAGGGTATGATAATGATCCAGTAGGGTATGATAATGATCCAGTAGGGCATGATAATGATCCAGTAGGGTATGATAATGATCCAATAGGGTATGATAATGATCCAGTAGGGTATGATAATGATCCAGTAGGGTATGATAATGATCCAGTAGGGCATGATAATGATCCAGTAGGGTATGATAATGATCCAGTAGGGCATGATAATGATCCAGTAGGGTATGATAATGATCCAGTAGGGTATGATAATGATCCAGTAGGGCATGATAATGATCCAGTAGGGTATGATAATGATCCAGTAGGGCATGATAATGATCCAGTAGGGTATGATAATGATCCAATATTGCATGTTGATCCAGTAGGGCATGATAATGATCCAGTAGGGCATGATATTGATCCAGTAGGGTATGATAATGATCCAGTATTGCATGTTGATACAGTAGGGTATGATAATGATCCAGTAGGGTATGATAATGATCCAGTAGGGTATGATAATGATCCAATAGGGCATAATGATGATCCAGTAGGGTATGATAATGATCCAGTAGGGTATGATAATGATCCAATAGGGCATAATGATGATCCAGTAGGGTATGATAATGATCCAGTAGGGTATGATAATGATCCAATAGGGCATAATGATGATCCAGTAGGACATGATAATAATTCAGTAGTGTTTGATAAATATAATATTGCAATTACATTTTGATATTTTTTCAATATTTTTTTTTAGGGAAACCGGGCAAGCTAAACCAAATAAAAACATTGGACTGTATGGTGGCTTAGCTTGAAAGACAGCCCACGAATTCACAGCCGTCTCCAAAGACGTGTCTTGAGGAGTTGTCAGTCCCCGTCCCTAGGGCTGTGTGAAAGAAGAGTCAGTGATTATATAAATAATTGCCCCCTAAGGAGCATATGTCAGCATATCTCAGAAATTGAGTGCTGAAGTTACACTTAATATTTGGGCTCAAAAGCCCTCTTATTACGGCCTAATACGGTACCGCCAAATAATGCTTGAACTAGCTATCCGCTGGGCAGCTGCCTAAGCAGTACGTGGGTATTTGTAGCTAACCCGTAAGTTCCCTGGCTTGTGTCAGAGATGTAACCGGGTATGTATGTCTTGACTGAAGAATAGTGTGTTTTGAGGAATGTTACACGTCCTCCACTCAGTCTGGAAATTTGTAACACTCGCACTGTCACTATACTGTTCTCCAATACTTGTCCTTTATTTCACAGTAATGTCACTACATTCTACCACATATAACATATATTGAGATTATCTAAAAGGTCGTGGGCGTACTGTTATAGTTCCTTTGTTATTAAGCCAAATGCACGTGTAACACGCAAACTGACCTATGACGCCTCTCACCGCCCTGGCTTTCCCTGGGCGTCTCCCCAACACAAAAGTTATGATGAGTCCTGCAATTTTCCCTTCCTTGCCAAACTTAAACAGGAAGCCATGCAGGATGCTTGATTTATTGTTGTCTGGGCACAGAAATCAGTGTACTCTATCTTTAACATGGTAATAAATAGGGTGCTGTTTTTTTTTAATTTTCCTGCTAAGATAGGAGATTAATTGTCTCTCAGTATCCCACCCTATTTGCAAGACTGGTCTCTTGCAAGGAAGTGACGTGTCTATGACACACGCTAGTTATATGCTTCCAATTGAAGTGATGATGCAGAAGCAAGCAAGACGCAATTGCCCTTTCTGAGAGGGTCGTCCCTCAAGCTGAAAGGGCTTAAAAGGGCTGAATGGGGCTGATATCCCCCCTCCTGGAGAAAATTTCGCCACAAAATTCACTCTTTATTTTCTTGTTTAGTTGATCTCTTATGGTTGTTCACAATTGTTCAGTGGAACAAACTCTGCAATGGACTGATCAGTTATACTGCAGTGTGCGTAATTGTTCATTGGAACAAACTCTGCAGTGGACTGAACAGTTATACTGTAGCACACATAATTGCTCAATTTAACAAATTCTCCGTTGGAATAACAGGCACACTGTAGTTCACATAATTGTTCACTGGAACAGAATTGAGATGACATGAACAATAGCACTGCCATCAATTCCCGTATTATTCTCTTGATTGGATTGGTGAAGCCAGTGCCTGGTGACTCCACAGTTAGGATATCCAAGTGTTGAACATGTGTGTTCATCTCGACAGAAAAGATACTCGAGTGTTGAACATGTGTGTTCATCTCGACAGAAAAGATACTCGAGTGTTGAACATGTGTGTTCATCTCGACAGAAAAGATACTCGAGTTGAACATGTGTGTTCATCTCGACAGAAAAAAATACTCGAGTTTTGAACATGTGTGTTATTCCGACGAAAAGATACGGAGTGTTAACATGTGTGTTCATCTCGACAGAAAAGATACTCGAGTGTTGAAAATTGTGTGTTCATCTCGACAGAAAAGATACTCGAGTGTTGAACATGTGTGTTCATCTCGACAGAAAAGATACTGGAGTGTTGAACATGTGTGTTCATCTCGACAGAAAAGATACTCGAGTGTTGAACATGTGTGTTCATCTCGACAGAAAAGATACTCGAGTTTTTGAAAAATGTTGTTCATCTCGACAGAAAGATACTCGAGTGTTGAACAAAGTGTGTTCATCTCGACAGAAAAGATACTCGATGTTGAACATGTGTGTTCATCTCGACAGAAAGATACTCAGTGTTGAACATGTGTGTTCATCTCGACAGAAAAGATACTCGAGTGTTGAACATGTGTGTTACATCTCGAAGAAAAGATACTCGAGTGTTGAACATGTGTGTTCATCTCGACAGAAAAGATACTCGAGTGTTGAACATGTGTGTTCTCCGACAGAAAAGATACTCGAGTGTTGAACATGTGTGTCATCTCGACAGAAAAGATAATCGAGTGTTGAACATGTGTGTTCATCTCGACAGAAAAGATACTCGAGTGTTGGGAACATGTGTGTTCATCTCGACAGAAAAGATACTCGAGTGTTGAACATGTGTGTTCATCTCGGGCAGAAAAGTACTCGAGTTTTTGACAATGTGTGTTCATCTCGACAGAAAAAATACTCGAGTTTGAACATGTGTGTTCACTCGACAGAAAAAGATACTCGAGTGTTGAACATGTGTGTTCATCTCGACAGAAAAAATACTCGAGTGTTGAACATGTTGTTCATTCGACAGAAAAGATACTCGAGTGTTGAAAAATGTGTGTTCATCTCGACAGAAAAGATTCTCGAGTGTTGAACATGTGTGTTCATTCACAGAAAAGATACTCGAGTGTTGAACATGTGTGTTCATCTCGACGAAAAGATACTCGAGTGTTGAACAAAGTGTGTTCATCTCGACAGAAAAGATACTCGAGTGTTGACATGTGTGTTATCTCGACAGAAAAGATACTCGAGTGTTGAACATGTGTGTTCTCCGACAGAAAAGATACTCCCAGTTGAACATGTGTGTTCATCCACAAGAAAAGAACTCGAGTGTTGAAACATGTGTGATCATCTCGACAGAAAAGATACTCGGGGTGTTGAACATGTGTGTTCATCTCGACAGAAAAGAACTCGAGTGTTGAACATGGTTTCATCTCGACAAAAAGATACTCGAGTGTTGAACATGTGTGTTCATCTCGACAAAAAAAGATACTCGAGGGGTTGAACATGTGTGTTCATCTCGACAGAAAAGAAACTCGAGTGTTGAACATGTGTGTTCATCTCGACAGAAAAGAAAACTCGAGTGTTGAACATGTGTTTTTCATCTCGACAGAAAAGATACTCGAGTGTTGAACTTGTGGTTCATCTCGACAGAAAAGATACTCGAGTGTTGAACATGGTGTTCATCTCGACAGAAAAGATACTCGAGTGTTGAACATGTGTGTTCATCTCGACAGAAAAAATTTCTCGAGTGTTGAACATGTGGTTCATCTCGACAGAAAAGATACGGAGTGTTGAAATGTGTGTTCATCTCGACAGAAAAGATACTCGAGTGTTGAACATGTGTGTCATCTCGACAGAAAAGATACTGGAGTGGGTTTAACATGTGTGTTCATCTCGACAGAAAAGATACTCGAGTTTTTGAACATGTGTGTTCATTCGACAGAAAAAGAATACTGGAGTGTTGAACATTGTGTTCATCTCGACAGAAAAGATACTCGAGTGTTTGAAAATGTGTGTTCATCTCGACAGAAAAGATAAATCGAGTGTTGAACTGTTTTGTTCATCTCGACAGAAAAGATACTCGAGTGTTGAAAAATGTGTGTTCATCTCCCACAGAAAAGTTTCTCGAGTGTTGAACATGTGTGTTCATCTCGACGAAAAAGATACTCGAGTGTTGAACATGTGTGTTCATCTCGACAGAAAAGATACTCGAGTGTTGAACATGTGTGTTCATCTCGACAGAAAAGATACTGGAGTGTTGAACATGTGTGTTCATCTCGACAGAAAAGATACTCGAGTGTTGAACATGTGTGTTCATCTCGACAGAAAAGATACTCGAGTGTTGAACAGTGTGTTCATCTCGACAGAAAAGATACTCGAGTGTTGAACATGTGTGTTCATCTCGACAGAAAAGATACTCGAGTGTTGAACATGTGTGTTCATCTCGACAGAAAAGATACTCGAGTGTTGAACATGTGTGTTCATCTCGACAGAAAAGATACTCGAGTGTTGAACATGTGTGTTCATCTCGACAGAAAAGATACTCGAGTGTTGAACATGTGTGTTCATCTCGACAGAAAAGATACTCGAGTGTTGAACATGTGTGTTCATCTCGACAGAAAAGATACTGGAGTGTTGAACATGTGTCTTGATCACCTACTGCTCGATTTTTTACTTTTCATATATATAATAAATATTATCACTATCTAAATCAAATTTTTGTTACCATAGAACTTTTAATTTGGTAAACAGTACGACAGTGATGGTGGTAGTGGTTGTTGTTGTAGTGGTTGTTTTGGTGGTGGTGGGGGGGGGTTGTTGTTGGGGGTGGTTGTTGTTGTGGTGGTTGTTGTTGTGGTGGTTGTTTTTGTTTGTGGTGTTTTGGTGGGGGTGGTGGTGGTGGTGGTGGTGGGTTTGGGTTTTGTTGTGGTGGTTGTTTTGGTGGTGGTGGTGGTGGTTTGTTGTTGTAGGGTTGTTTGGTGGTGGTGGTGGTGGTGGTGGTTGGTGGTGGGTTTTGGGTTGTTGTTTTGGTGGTGTGGTGTGTTTTTGGTTGGTTTTGGTGGGTGGGTGGGTTGTTGTGTAGAGGTTGTTTTGGTGGTGGTGGTGGTGGTGGTTGTTGTTGTGTGGTTGTTTTTGGTGGTGGTGGTGGTGGTGGTGTGGTGGTTGTGTTGTTTTTTGGTGGTTGTTTTGGTGGTGGTGGTGGGTTGTTGTTGTAGTGGTTGTTTTGGTGGTGTGGGGGTTGTTGTTGTGTGGTTGTTTTTGGGTGGTTTTGGTTGGTGTGGTTGTTTTGTTGTGGTTGGGGTTTTGTGGTGGTGGTGGGTGGTGGTTGGGGTTTTTGTTGTGGTGGTTTTTTGGTGGGGGGTTTGGGGGTTGGTGGTTGTTTTTTTGTTGTGGTTGTTTTGGGGGGTGGTGGTGGGTGGTTGTTGTTGGTGGTTGTTTTGTGTGGTGGTGGTTGGGTTTTTGGTGGGTGGTGTTTTGGGTGGTGGTTTGGGGGTGGTTTGGTTTTGGGGGGTTGTTGTTGTTGGTTGTTTTGGTGGTGTTTGTTGTGGTGGTGGTTTTGTGGGGGGTGGTTGTTGTGTGGTGGTTGTTGGTGGTGGCTGTTTTGGTGGTGGTGGTGTGTGTGATGGTGTGTGGTGTGGTGGTTGTTTGGGGATGGTGTTGTGGGGGGTTGTATGAGTGGTTGTTGTGGTGTGGTTTTTAAGTGGTGGTTGTTGAGGGGGGTGGTATTGTGGGGGTGTGTTGTGGGAGTGGTGGTGTGGTTTTTTGGGGTGGTAGGTGGGGGTGGTGGTATATTTTGGGATTGGGTGAGTGGAAGTGGGGGGGTGGTAAGGGGGGGGTAGGGGGGTGAGGGGGATTTTTTTGTAATAGTGGTGGGTTATGGGGGGGGGTTGGTGGTGGAGTTTGTAGTGGGGGTGCAATTGGGGTTTTGGGATAAAAGTCTTCACCACCACCAGCAACACCCGTTCATAATAACACCAACACCACCACCACTCAATAACACCATCAACCCACCACCCATCAATAACACCATCACCACCACCACACCACCACTCAAAAACCCATCACCCACCACCACTCAATAACACCATCACCACCCCACCCCTCAACAACACCATCACTACAACCAGCACTCAATAACACCATCACCACCACCCCCACTCAATAACACCATCACCACACACCACCACCACTCAATATACACCATCACCACCACCACCACTCAATAACACCATCACCACCACCACTCAATAACACCATCACACCACCCCAACAACAACACCATCACTACAACCCGCACTCAATAACACCATCACCACCACCACCACCACCCACCACCCCTCAATAACACCATACCACCACCACCACCAACACCTCACCAAACCCCCTCAATAACCCATACACCCCCACCACCGCTCAATAAACCATCACCACCACCACCCCTCAAAACACCATCACCACCACTCAAACACCATCACCAACACCAATCAATAACCCATCCCCCACCACCAAAACCCCGCTCAATAAGACCATCACCAAACCCCCACCACTCAATAACACCATCACCCCCAACCCCACCACCCAAACCCCCACCAATAAATAACACAAACACCACCACCACCATTCCCAATAACACCCTCACCAACACCACCTTTAATAAAAAACCCTCACCCCCCACCACCAAATCAAAAACACCAACGCCACCCCTCAACAAACCAAAACCCACCACCACCCCCCACCACACTAAAAACACCACCCACCCCCCCCACTCAAAACCACCACCCCCCACCGCTCATCAAAAAAACCCTCACCACCAACCCCCACTCAATTAAAAACCAAGCCCCCACTCAAAAACCCATCACCACCCAAACCCCCACTCAAAAAACACCCCTCCCACCACCCCAACAACCCCCATCAAACCCCCACCACCACCACCCTACAACACCAAACACCACCACCTCCACTCCCCCCACCACCACCAAACCCCCGCTCAGCAACACCCACCCCCACCCCCAAACCCCTCAATAACACCATTAAACCCCCACCCACCACCCCTCAATAACACCATCCAAACCCCCACCACCATTTAATAACACCAAACACCCCCACCACCAATAACACCAACACCACCACCCCCCACGCAAAAAACCATCACCACCCCCCAAACCCCTCCCCACCACCACCCCCACCACCACACCACCACCCCCACCCCCACCACCACCAACAACAAAACCAACATCACCACCACCACCACTCCCAAAACCATCCCCCCACCACCACCACACAACAACACCATCATCACAACCACCACAAACAACACCATCATCAAACCCCCACCACTCAAAACCCCCACCCCCACTCCCAAAAACACCACACCACCAAACCCCCAAACCACCCAACACCCCCCCCAACCACCAACCAAAACAACACCATCACCACCACCACCACACAACCCAAAACCACCCCCACCCCACCACACAACAACCCAACACCCACCAACCCCCAAACAAACAACACCATCCCCCACCACCACCAACCCACCAAAACAACAACACCAATTTACCACCCCCCATCAACCACCCCCACAAAAAACACCACCCCCACCACCACCACACAACAACCCCCCCCACCACCAACCAAACCACAAAAACAAAACCCTCACCACCATCCCCCCCACACAACAACACCATCAAACCCCCCCACCAAACCCCCAACAACACCCAAACCCCCACCACCACAAAACAAAACACCTTTTACCACCACCCCACACAAAAAACAACACCCCCCCCCCCAAAAACAACAAACCCCCAACCCCCAAAACCCCCCACCCCACCACACAACAAAACCACACCACCCCCACCCCACCACCCAACACCATCACCACCACCACCCACAAAAAACCTAAAAACCACCACCACCACCACCAACCCCCCCAACAACACCCTCACCACCACCAAAACCACAACAACAACACCACCAAAACCCCCACCAAAACACCACCACCACCACCCCCCAAAACCACACCCCCAACCCCCAACACTCACCCCACCACCCCAAAAAACCCCCACCACACAAACCAACACCCCAAACCCCCCAACCCCCCACAACAAACCCCCCCAAACCCCCACCCCACCACCCCCAACAACACCACCCCCCACCACCACCACACAACAAAAACCCCCAAACCCCCACCACCAAAAACCCCCCACCCCACCACCAAAAACAAAACCCCCATCACCCCACCACCACCACCACACAAAAACCCCCCCCAAACCCCCAAAAACCACCCCCCCACCCCACCAACAAAAACACCACCCCCAAAACCCCCAAACCACACCAACACCACCCCCACCCCCCACCACCACACAAAACAAACCCTCACCACCACCCCCAAAAACAACACCACCACCACCACCACCAAACCCCCCCCACACAACAACACCAACCCCCCACCCCCCAAAAAACCCCACAACAACCCCAACCCCCACCCCACCACACAACAACACCACCACCACCAACCCAAAACCACCCCCACCCCCCAACCCCCAACCACCACCACCAAACCCCCACCCAACCAAAACCAAAAACACCATCTAACCCAACCCCACCACCACACCACTCACCACCACCCACACAACAACACCACCCCCACCAAACCCCCAACAAACACCTCCCCCACCACCACCCCCCACCCAACACCCCCCCCACCACCACCAACCCACAACAACAAACCAAAACCCCCACCACCACCAACAACAACCCCCCCATCACCACCACCACCCCCCCCAAAAACACAAAACCCACCCAACCCACCTTTTCCCCCCACCACACCAAACCCACCCCCAAACCCCCACCACACAACAAAACCATCACCACAAACCCCCAAAAACAAACCCCCCCACCTACCAAAACCCCCAACCACCCCACCCCAACAAAAACCCCCAACACCACCACCACCACCACACAAAAAACCCCCACACCACCACCACACAAAAACACCACCACCCCCCCCAAACCACCCCCACCACCACCCCAACAAACACCCACCACCACCACCCCACCAACAACACCATCACCAAACCCCCACCCCACAAAACACCCCCACCCCCCACCACCACACAAACAAAAACCAAACCCCCCCACCCCCACACAACAACACCACCCCCAACCACCACCCCCAACAAAACCACCACCCCCACCCCACCACACAACCAAAACCACCAAACCCCCACCCCACCACACAACACCACCATCACCACCACCCACACAAACCCCCCAAACCCCCACCACCAACAACACCATCACCCCCCCCCCCACCACACAAAAAACCCCCATCACCACCACCACCAACCCCCAACCCCCACCCCACCACCACCCAAAACAACCCCCAAAACCAAAAAAAAAAACCCCCACCCACCCAAAAACACCATCACCACCACCACTCCCAACAACCCCCAACCCCTCTCAAAAACCCCCAACCACCACCCCCCAAAACCCCCAAAACCACCAACAACCCCAAACCCCCACCCCCCACCCCAAAACAAAACCCCCCACCCCCCACCACCAAAAAACCACCAACCCCCACCACCACCCACCACCACCAAAAACCCCCCACCACCACACAACCCCAACCCCATCCCCCAAAACCACCCCCACCACCAAAACAACACCACCACCCCCACCACCACTCAACACCACCACCACCACCAAACCCCACAAAAACAACACCACCAAAACCCCAAAAACAACACCCACCACCCCCAAACCCCCAACAACCCCATCACCACCACCCCCAAAAACACCACCCCCACCCCACCAACCACCCTCCCAACCCCCCCCACCAAAACCCAAACCCCCACCCACCACCAACAACACCCCACCGCCACCACCACCAAAAAACAACCCCCACCACCACAACCCAAACCCACCACCCCCACCAACCACCACACCACCACCAAAACCCCCCACACCACCACCACAAAAACAAACACCACCGCCCCCCCCAACAACCAACACCACCCCAACCCCAAACCATCACCACCCCCCCACCACCCCCACCAAAAAACCCCCACCCCCACCACCAACACCCCAACAACACCATTCCCCCAAACCCCAAAACCCCCCACAACAACACCATTTACCACCACCAAACCCCCAAAAACCCCCCATCACCCCCCCAAAAATTACCCAACCCCAAACCCTCACCACCACTCCACCACCACTAAAAACCACCACCACAACCAAAAACCACCACCACCCCAACCCCCAAAACCACACCACCACCACCAAAAAACAAACAACCCCCAAAAACCCCCCACACCACCACACAACAACACCCCTCCCACCAACCCCCACCACCACCACCACTCCAAAAAACCACCTCCCCCAAAAACACCAAACCCCAAAAAACCCCCGCCACCACCCCCCAAAACAACCCCCACCCCCCACCACCACAACCCCCAAATTCCCCAAAAACCCCCATTCCCCACCACCACCACACAACAACACCATCCCCCCCACCACCACCCCCAAACCAAAACACCACCCCCACCACCACCCCAAAAACAACACCAACACCACCCCACCACTCCCCCAACCCCCACCCCCAAAACAACAACACCACCCCCACCACCAACCCCACACCCAAAAACAAACCCTCACCACCAAAACCAACCCCCACCACAACCCCCAAACCCCAACAACACCAACCCCCACCACCCCCACCACCCCCACTCAATAACCAAACCCCCACCAAAACCACCAAAAAAACCACCCCACCACCAAACCCACACAACAACCCCCAAACCCCCACCACCAAAAACCCCAAAACCCCCCAACCCCCACCACCACCATTTAATAACACCAACCCCCCCACCAAATAACCCCCACCACCCACCAAAACCCAAAAAACACCACCACCCCAAAATTTAATAAACCCCCACCCCAAAAACCCCCTCAAAACCCCCACCAAAAAACCACCACCTCAACCACCCCCATTTTTAAAAAAAACCCCAACCCCCAAAAACAAAACCCCTCCCCCACCACCACCACCACCAAAATCAATAAACACCACCCAAAACCACCCACCACCCCCCCCAACAACACCATCCCACCACCACCAAACAACAACACCATCACCACCCCAACACAACAACACCAAAAACCAACCACCAACCACCACCCCCCCCAACCCCCAACCATCAACCAACCCCCCCACCACACCCTCCCAAAACCATCCCCCACCCCCACCCCACAACAAAAACCATCACCACCACCAAACCCCCACAACCACCAAAAAACCAAAACCCCCCCCCCACACAAACAACACCACCCCCACCACCCCCCACACAACAACACCATCACCACCACCAACCACACAACAACCCATCACCCCCACCACCCACCACCAAAATTTAAAACCCACCCCACAAACAACAAAAAATTTAAAACCAAAACCCAAAAACAACAAACCAGACCAACCAACCAAAAAAATTCATTAAACAACCCCCAAAAAAAAAAAAATTAACCAGCCCCCCCCAACAAAATAACCCCACCCCTAAAATTAAAACCCAAAACAACCACTCCCACCAACCAAATTTTAACAAAATTAATACCACCACGGAAAAACCCATTAACCACCAAAAGTTTTAAAAAATAACCAAACCAGAAAAAAACCCCAAACCAAACCAACCAACCAAATCAAACCACCCAAAAACAACCCCAAAACCCCCCAATAAAAAAAATTCACCACCCTTTAAATAAAAAACCATTACCAACCCCCCTCAAAACCAAACCCCACAACCCCCACAACCAAAAAACAACCCTCACCAAAACCCCAAAAACCCACCCTTAACCCCCCGGGCCAAACCCCAACCATAACCAACCATAACCCAAACAAAGAAACCCCAACTAAACCCCTAAACCCCCCACAAACAACTTTGAAAATATTTGGTTCGGGCCCACCCCTAACACCATGGAAACCCCAACCGGACCATTGGGAAAATGGGGTTTGCAAAGCCCCAAGGGGAAAACAATTTTTTTCAAAAAAAACCAATGAATAAACCAAAACTTAAAAATTAAAACTTGTCCAACTTTCCAAAAGCAAGGAAATTCCCCCCTTGGAGCTTAAAAATTAAAAACAGGCCCATAAAAACCCCAAAAAGAAAAACCCAAAAAAAGGAATTTTTAAGGGTTTTTAAAAGTAATATTACTCAGGTTTCCTTTTTTTGGGCCCCTTTTTCTTACAAAATTTTTTAAAAAACATTGCATGAGAGGGAAAGATTGGTGCATTACCAAACATTTTTAAAAAATTTCGGGTTTTTTGGGGATTTTAATTTGATTGGGGTTTTGGGCGGGGAAAAGGGGTTTGAAACGTAAAAAAACATTTGGAAAAAAAACAGTTTTAAAACCTCCTGGTTTAAAAAAAGGAAATTTATTAAGGGTTTTTTAATCCCCCCCCCGGTCCAACCCCCCAAATCCCGATTGGTTAAATTAAAAAATTTTCCCTGGTTGGCCCAACCCCCCCAGGGTACCCTTTGGGCAGGGGGAAAATTTTAGCTTATTTTCCCCCTTGGGGAAACTTTGGGGGGAAAACCCCAAATTTTATAAACCCCGGGCCTTTCATTTTCTTTAGGTAACCCCAAAAAAGTAAAAAAACAAATGTTTCCCACCCCTTCCGAGAACGGAACCAGGCACTCCCGTGGGGGAAGGGGGAAAAATTTTCCCCAGAGGCCCCGGGGCAAAAAGGGGAAATTAAAAAATTTTAAAAAACCAAAGGCAAGTTTCCTTACTCCCTTTTAAAAGGGGCGGATTTTTGGGGAACCTTTTTTTAAAAGGTTCAATAGGGGAGTCAACTTTTTTCCCATGAAGGGAAAACCCAAAATTTCCCCCCACAATTTAAAATCCCTGTTTTATCAAAACCTAAAAATTGGGGGTTTAATTTGACCATTTTCCTGCCCCCCTTTCCAAATGGTTTTTCGGACATTTAAACCCCTGGTTTAAAAACTTCCCTTTGGGTGTTCCCCCCCTTAATGGGTTCAATTTAATTAATTTTATTTGGGGATTTAATTTTAATTTTTATATTTATAAATTAAATATAAAAAAAATAATATAAATATAAATTAAAAAAAGAAAACCTTTTAAAATAAAATTTTTGGGGGCAAATACCTAAATGTAAATGAACAATGTTTAGTTTTAAGGGTTTTAAATTTCATTAAACCCCGTTGATTTCTAAACGTAATATTTTTTGGTTTTTAACCCCGGGGTTTTTAAACCCCCCCAGGGTTAAACAATTTTAAACCCAGGGGGGGGGGCCCCCCGCCCAATTTCCCGGGGCCCCAAACTTCTCCCGGGGTTGGGCCCCAACCCTTCCCCATTTTTCTTGTTTGAGGGGAACCCGGACAAAATTGGGGAAAAACATAAATGTTTTCGGAATTGACCCCGATTGTGTGGGCAAGAACTTAACCACAGGCCTGGGGGTTGAAAATTTTAATTTAATTTAAGGAAGGATTTTCCAATTGGGAAATTTTCCCTTAACTTTAAAATTGGTTTTTGTAAATTTTTTTACCTTTGTTGGAAAAGGGGTTCGTGAAAGGATTGGTTTAAATATCCCCGTCCCTGATTTTATTTTCCAAAAGGTTTTTGTTGCCCCATTTTTTTAAAATTCCCTTTTTGTTCAACCTGTTTTGGTTGCCCGGGAAAAAGTATAGATTTTGAAGGGTCCCTTTTTTGTTTTTTTAGGGCAATTAATCCAAAACCTTAGTTTAACTACCCTTTTCCCTTTGCATACCCCTGTAAAAATTTTTTAAAAATTTAAAAATTTAATTAATATATTAAAATTTTAAATTTTTAATTTTAAAAATATATATATATATATAAATTTTTACTTTCAAAATTTTTAAAATTGCTTGTATTTGCGATAATAGCTAAATCGTAAATGTATTGCTTTATATTGTTATTTGACTTAGCTTCCTTTGGTTAGTAGGATGTAACATATTATGTGCTCAGTTCAAGTCTTGATTGTCTAATTACTGTAAATTATCGCTTGTGGCTCTTTAAAGACTGCCGGCTTCTGTTTCTGAGCTGCAGCTGTCCACGGAGCTATCAAGTGATCGAGGGGGGGTGTCCTCACCTCGCCAGAAGTATTCAGTCTGGTCTAGACTCTCTTGGTGGTTGGACAGATTGTCTGTCTCATTATTCTTGTTAGTTCTGTAGAACTCTGTTCACAGAACATTGTATATACTTAGTGATTTTCGACGTTGTACTGAGGTTGTGTGTCGCTAAGACACTGAGCAACTCAGGTCCTGTGCTGTAGCTTCTGACCTAACTTGTACTGGTATCTGTGTATTATCACAGTCGGGGATTTTCTTATGCTGAACTTAGATTCAGTAGTATGGGAGTTTTGTGACTTTTGTGGAGGATCTGCTGATGGTCCCTACTTAATGTCGTTATATTATCTCCTTGTCCCTGATTCTGTGTCGCAGTTGCTTGTTATATTGCTATTGGTCTTAACATTCTTTTTATTGTTCAAGCAGACTGTTCTGATTGCCAGTTGGTCAAGAAGTTAGTTTATTTGAGGAAACTTTGTTAGTTTATTTGAGGACTTGTTTAAGTCTATCGAGTTTTGAGACATTGCGAACTACTTAGAGCACTTACACGCATACGCAAACTTACTTGTACATATTTGTAATATCTTATTAAATGTTTATGTACCAGACGTATTTAAAGAATTATAAATGTGATATGTGCTTTCAGCACAATACTTTTGTATACAGAGAAGTGATTATTATTAATTTGTTTGAATTATTAATTTAATTTTATTTGATAATAACCTCTAACTTAATAAATTTATTAAATTTTAATTTCTCTAGTTAGTAGCCTACAGTTGTAATCCTGAAGCACATTGAATAATAATGAATTTTAATGGAAAATTTGGGGAAAAGGGATACTGACTACTTGTTACAAAACCCCAGTAACAGGCGATTTCTTTGAAGGGCATCCTTTCTAGTATTTCACTGGAGACTCTAAGCTTTTAGAATCCGTTTTTTTTGTAACATCTGCTTAAGCTTTGTATGGATCCGCCTCCACTACATCGCTTCCCCAAACTATTCCCCCTTTCCCGACAACTCTGTGAAATGAAGAAATACTTCCTAATATCCCTGTGATTCATCTGTCTTCAACTTCCAACTGGTCCCCCCTTGTTCGTGTCCCATATTTGGAACTCCGTTTTTGCCCCCTTTGTAAATTCCTCCACAATTTTAAATTCGTTACATGCCCCCCCCTATCTCTTCGTCCTCCATGTCTCAGTCTTTTCCCTTAACCTCTCCTCTAGGACATCCCCCTTACTCTGGGACTATTTTTTGCAAACCTTTCACTTTCCCCATTTTTTTTTACGTGCTTGGCTATGTGGGTTCCAAAATGTTGTTTGATTTTACAATGTTCCGACTAGGAGAATTCTTCTCCGGGGTCAGGACGACCACCTAAAAGCTACTCTTCAAGGGGTTTGAAGGACAGGGGGAATTTTTTCCAAGGGCTAATTTTCCCCCTTTTGTAAAAATTTAAAAAAGGGATGTGAACAAATTTTCCCTGTTTAGGGCAACAAAAGTTTAATTTTTCCAAAAAAAATTTTTCGGAACAAATTTTTCTATCTTGTAAAAACAGATGAAACAAGCTTTTCTAAACCCTTTGAAGCAGTTTTGATACAATTTCAAATGGGAATTATTAATTTCCAATCAGATGACACGCTGAAAAAAATTTAGAAATCATTTCAAAATCTTTACAGTCTGATCATTTTCCCAAACTTTGAAGAAAAAACTTGTGGTTCATCAGTTTTGGAAAAAAGAGATTTTTGGGACAAACATTTAAAAAAAAAATAATATTCAGGTCCAAATTCGAACAAATTTTTTCACCAACATTTTAAGCTATTTTAATAATTGATTTCCCCAAACTTAAACGTATTGAAAAATATTTTGAAATTTAAAAAAAAAAAGTTCCATTATTCCCCTTAATCTTGTGCACATAACTTTGTCATCTTTTTTTTTTATCTGTATTTAAATAATTGATTATATGCAGAACAATGGCTTATATTTGGCCTTTTAATTCATTGTAATAATTTTAGGGAAGCACCGAATTGTTTTTTCTAATTATCCATTTTTTATTTGAATCATATTATGTTTATTCAAAAGGACCAAAATTTAAAATTATTGTTTTTTTTGAATAATATTTATTTATTTTTTTTATAAGACTGATTTTTTCTTGGGCCCAGTAAAAACTGTAAAATATACAGGGGGCCCTCGTTTAAAAAATTTTTGGAGGATCCACAGTGTAAAAATTATGCATCGTTTCCTTTTTGGTGTAATAAGGGTTTCTTTTAGTTTTTTTAAAGTGGTGTTGTGGGATGCAACCTGAAAAATTTTCCCCCAAAAGAGTTTCTTTGCCTTTTTTTTTGGGGAAAATAAATTATTTTAGCAAAACCTAAGTGCGGGAAACAAGTCTGGGTACCCTAATCACGAAATTTTTGCGATTATTTTTCCGTGACTGGTGTTGATGGCTGGAGATTCTACTTTTCATAAAGAACCTCAAACTCAAAAATCGAAAGTAAAAATTTTGACAATTAGAAAAAAAGAGAGGATCCTGAATTATTCCATTAAATCATCTGGCACTTTAATTTGCATTTTCCAGCTAGAAATTTAAATAATTATCCTTAACTCGACAAATTGTATAATTTGGCAGGAATTTTAACTGATTCTAAGAATTTTTTTGGAAGCACCCGAATTGTTTCTTTTGTAATTAATCACAATTAATTTGATCCCTTGAAGAATAAATTTATTTTAGTTCAAAAAGGGGACCATTAAACTTATTGATTCCATTAAACATATGTATTTATATTTAATTTATAAGAACTGATTTTTCTTAAACCAGTTGGCCATAAAAAACGTGTATAATAAACAAGGGGACCTTTGTGAAAAATGTTGGACAAAACCAGTTGTGACTAAATAAACCATTATGATATATAACAGTTGGGTGTTAACCAATACAAACAGTTTTCACGGGATTAGATATTTAAGTGTGAGTTGTGGATACAACAAACAAAAATTTTCAGGAATAAATAAATCATTAGCCTTGGATTTAGTAGAATAACAATTATTTTAGCTGATCCTAAGGCTGGTAATTGGGTACCCCTTAATCACGTGATATTTTTACTGTCTAAGGTTTTCCGGGGTTGATTGTTTAGGGCCCTGGATCATTTATTGTGTCCCAGGAAGAGACTCATAACTCAAGATCATAATGATTATTGTTTGCTGTCCCACGGAACGGGTTTTGGGCTTGAACCCCATGGAAGGGGTTATTGTACTTTACATGGATCAGTGTTATTGTTTACTGCTCCAGGCACTGGTTAATAAGTTTATTCCGCCCAAGGAAATTTAATTTGCTTACCTCCAAGGGATAGGGGTATGTTTGGTCAAGATACGGGAATTTTTATAGTCCTGATCAAAGAGGTTATTGTTGCTGTCCCCAAGAATACGTGGTTATTGTTTTTCCTTCAAATCAAGTGTTATTGTGCTTCCAAATTGATTCACTGGTAAATTGTTCTGTCTCTAAACCAGGTTTGTGCTGTCCTAAATCATGTTATTTTTGCTGTCTAAACCAGGTGTGATCTGTATTCAAGAACACATGGTTTGTGCTGTATAAACCATTGTTGTGCTAGTCCTAAACCAGGGTTTATTTATATAATCCCAGGATTGTGGACTATATTTAAATCCTGGTTTTGGTGACCTTCTAAATCATGTTTTTGGCTCTCCTAAACCGTGGTTTGTGACCTCAAGAATCCAGGGTTTGTTCTATACCAAACCAGGTTTTTTTGATTTTAAATCATGTTTTTTGCTATTAAACCAGGGGTTGTTGCTGTACTAAGAACGTGGTTTTTTGACTATCCTAAACCATGGTTGTGCTGTCCTCCAGTTGTCACTATGTTAATTGTTTGCATCCTAAACACGTGGTGACTATTTCAACAGGGTTGTGCTCTTAAACCAGGGTTTGTTTGACTCTTCCAAATCAGTGGTTTTTGTTTGCTGTCTAAAACCAGGGGGTTAGCTGTCTAAATCAGGTTGTGCTGTCTAAACAGGATTTTTTGCTCCTAAATAAACCGTGGTTTTGATTTCATATAAACCAGGTTTTGACTATCCTAAATCATGGTTTGTGCTATTAAACCACGGGTTTTGACCATCCAGGGATGACTGGTTATAAGGTTTTGTGTACAATAACCACGGTTTTTTTTGCTGTCCATCCCAACATCCAGATTTTATGTCCTCAAGGAATTTTTGTTTCTACCTCCAAGGATAGTGCTTTAAATTGATAACTGATCCCAAATCAGGTCATGAATTTACATAACTCAAAATCAGGAATTAATTTGCTGTCAATAATCACGTGGTATTGTTTGCTGTCCTCCAAGGATCACGTGGTTATTGTTTGCTGTCCTCCAAGGATCACGTGGTTATTGTTTGCTGTCCTCCAAGGACCACGTGGTTATTGTTTGCTGTACTCCAAGGATCACGTGGTTGTTTGCTGTCCTCCAATGACCACGTGGTTATTGTTTGCTGTCCTCCAAGGATCACGTGGTTATTGTTTGCTGTCCTCCAAGGATCACATGGTTATTGTTTGCAGTCCTCCAAGGATCACGTGGTTATTGTTTGCTGTCCTCCAAGGATCACGTGGTTATTGTTTGGTGTCCTCCAAAGACCACGTGGTTGCTGTTTGCTGTCCTCCAAGGGTCACGTGGTTATTGTTTGCTCTCCTCCAAGGACCACGTGGTTGCTGTTTGCTGTCCTCCAAGGATCACGTGGTTATTGTTTGCTGTCCTCCAAGGATCACGTGGTTATTGTTTGCTGTGCCTCCAAGGATCACGTGGTTATTGTTTGCTGTCCTCCAATGATCACGTGGTTATTGTTTGCTGTCCTCCAAGGATCACGTGGTTATTGTTTACTGTCCTCCAAGGACCACGTGGTTATTGTTTGCTGTCCTCCAAGGATCACGTGGTTATTGTTTGCTGTCCTCCAAGGATCACGTGGTTATTGTTTGCTGTCCTCCAAGGATCACGTGGTTATTGTTTGGTGTCCTCCAAAGACCACGTGGTTGCGGTTTGCTGTCCTCCAAGGATCACGTGGTTATTGTTTTGTCTCTCCAAGGACCACGTGGTTGCTGTTTGCTGTCCTCCAAGGATCACGTGGTTATTGTTTGCTGTCCTCCAAGGATCACGTGGTTATTGTTTGCTGTCCTCCAAGGATCACGTGGTTATTTTTTTGCTGTCCTCCAAGGACACGTGGTTATTGTTTGCTTTCCTCCAAGGATCACGTGGTTATTGTTTGCTGTCCTCCAAGGATCATGTGGTTATTGTTTGCTGTCCCCCAAAGGATCACGTGGTTTTTTTTGCTGTCCTCCAAGACCACGTGGTTATTGTTTGCTGTCCTCCAAGGATCACGTGGTTATTGTTTGCTGTCCTCCAAGGATCACGTGGTTATTGTTTGCTGTCCTCCAAGGATCACGTGGTTATTGTTTGGTGTCCCCCAAAAGACCCACGTGGTTGTTGTTTGCTGTCCTCCAAGGGTCACGTGGTTATTGTTTGCTGTCCTCCAAGGATCACGTGGTTATTGTTTGCTGTCCTCCAAGGATCACGTGGTTATTGTTTGCTGTCCTCCAAGGATCACGTGGTTATTGTTTGCTGTCCTCCAAGGATCACGTGGTTATTGTTTGCTGTCCTCCAAGGATCACGTGGTTATTGTTTGCTGTCCTCCAAGGATCACGTGGTTATTGTTTGCTGTCCTCCAAGGATCACGTGGTTATTGTTTGCTGTCCTCCAAGGATCACGTGGTTATTGTTTGCTTTTCCCCAAGGATCACGTGGTTATTGTTTGCTGTCCTCCAAGGGATCACGTGGTTATTGTTTGCTGTCCTCCAAGGATCACGTGGTTATTGTTTGCTGTCCTCCAAGGATCACGTGGTTGCTACACAGTACAACCTACAACAATGTAATACAAACCAGACTCACCGTAAAATATATACAAGCTGTATCAAACGAAAAGAGAGAGAGAAAGAGAAGAGAGAGAGAGAGAGAGAGAGAGAGAGAGAGAGAGAGAGAGAGAGAGAGAGAGAGAGGAGGAAGAGAGGGAAGAAGAAGAGAAGAGAGAGAGAGAGAGAGAGACAGCCACCACCGATTGGACTGCTCTTCTCCAAGGGGATGTTGACAACCAAGTGAAAGCCTTCACTGGACACATCCTTAATCTACAACAAGAACACATTCCTCACCGGCAATTTGTGACAAAGCCTACAGATCAGCCTTGGTTTGGCTTTCGTTGTAGAGAGGCTGCTACTGCTAAGTACAAAGCATGGCGAAGGTATAAGAGACATCCTACCACCTATAACAGGAACTTGCACAGGCAAGCCTGTAGGCATATGGGTGACGTTCAAAAGTGGGTCATTGCTAAATGGGAGGTGGACACTAAAAGAAAGTTAACATCAGGTAGGGTAGGCTCCAAAACCTGGTGGTCCCTGGTCAAGGACAGACAAGGTTATCTGCCTGATGAACTCATTCCACCTCTAAATCGACAGGATGGGACCACTTCTACTAGTAGTCAAGAGAAGGCAGACCTCTTTGCTGAACACTTTGCTACCAAAATGCAAGTTCCTGATCCAGCAAGGGACCCTCCTTGGCTAGCTGCAAGAACTGTGTCAAAACTGTCAGTGGTGACAATAAGGCAGGAGGAAGTGCATTTCCTTCTTAAATCGCTTG
>NC_069422.1:3083765-3088765 GCF_026875155.1 Cherax quadricarinatus | reverse complement strand
TCATTAACTGGGCTTCCCTGGCCAGTTCTCCCTGTCCCACTGAACCTCATTCAGGAAGTTCCCATCCTGTGTAGTCACCTTTCCTGTAGTTTGGTAGTGATCGCCTGGCCCCAAGGGGTCTTTCATATGTGAGTGTCCTCAAAATCTGCACTACTCAAGGTGAATACTAAGTCCATTCTTGCTGGTTTCATCCTCTCCCCTCTCTCTGTAGTGTCCCTACGTGGTGGTACATGAAGTTTTCCATTACCGAACCTCCATCATCTGTAGCCATCCATGTATCTTGGCCCCCCCCATGTGGCTCCAAGTTCTCTTCCCCATTCGATCTCCTTGTGGTTAAAGTCCCCATGAACAGACCTTTGCCCTGCATGCATGAGCCATCATGGCCACATGTAGCCAGTGTGTCGAAACTATCGCTCTATTGCTCTCATCATACTCATTGCCTTTGGCCTCCTGCTGTTTCTGTGGTGTGGTATACATCACTGGCAATTATCACCTTGGGACCTCCATAGTTAAGCGATCCTGCTATGCATCACTTTCTTCTCGCTGTCTCGTCTCTCCACTCATCAAAATTCCATCGGTGTTTGATTCAGCAATGCCCTTCGCCACCGCCCCCCGCCCCCCCCTTTCCTTCTGTCTTTCTCAGGATCTGGGTATCCCGTTGAGAGATGGCATCTGTTATCATTACTGAACTTGGTTTTCTGTGATCGCTATGATGTCTGGTGATGCCCTGCTTTGACTCATTCTGCCACTCCTCCCACTTGTTTGATATTCCATCAGCGTTTGTGTACCATACCTTCAGTTTTTCCTTTCCATACACTGTGGTTTGGGTGGCCTTGGGGTGGAGACCTGGTAGCATATGTGTGATTCTATGGTTGGGGGTTGGGAGTAAGCGTGCTGTATGGATTTGTATTGTGTGTTGGGGATGAATGATAGGTTTGTGGGTTTCTGAGGATAGTTGTGGTGTGGATTGCCTTGCTGCTCTGTTCTGCTCTGACTGACCTCTGCTGGTTCCATCCTTGTCCCCTTTCCTAAGCTCTTTTTCGCTTTTCGTCCTCTCCCTCAGCTGCTTTACTCCCTGGTTATGTTCTGTCTCTGTCTAGTAACACCTCTTGTACCTTCCGAGCTTTTTCAACCGTGGGTTTCACTTTGAGGAGATACCTGTTACCCACTGTTTCTGTCCTGGAGAATCAGCTTGATCGATCTGTTTCTCTCCCCTCAAGAACCCCCTATTCTCTGAAAAGTTTACAATCTCGTCCATGTCTTCCTCACCCCTATTTCCGTGATGATTTCCTCAATCTCCTTTTCTTCTTTCCGGCCGTCTTTCAGTGTGTGTCACTTTTCCTCCTCTTCCGAAGCCCATGGATAAACACTGATTTTGGCCCTTTCCTCCTCCCATTGTGCCTCTCCCTCTGTGACTCTGGTTCCTTCTGTATGTGGTCATTTTCTCTTCTCCCTTGTTTTTTCTGCAGTGGCTCTTGGTAGCATGATTGTCCTCAGCATTCGACCTATCTCCCTCACCATCTGCACCCATCTCTGCTCTTCCCTTCCACTCCCTGGGACCATCTTTGCAGGCTGATGTGTACCTTATCAAAAGTTCATATCTTCCTTCCTTCTGTTCAGCCTCTCAGCTTCGCTGTGGTTGTGTCTTGTCTGGTCCTGCCCCTCGAGACTTGCTTCAGCCTGTTTACCTCAAATTCTAGGACTCTTTACCCTGGCTACTGCCTGTTTCGACCTTGTGCCGTCCCAATTCTTCGTCTCCTTCTCACAACTCTTTTCTCCATTGTCACAGAGAGATCTGTCTCCATTTTTTTCAAGAAAGTCTCCTAATTTCTCTCCCATTCTTGCTCTAGTTTCCTTTTCCACTGCTCTCCATCCATTCCTCCCTACGCGTACCATTGTCATCTGATCCCTGAATTCCTGCAGTCCCAAACATTTTTTTTTTTAGTGATAAAGAGAGAGAAAGAGAAAAAGAAAAAGAGGGAGAGATGAGAGAGAGGGAGAAAGAGAGAGAGAAGGGAAGGTAAAGAGGGGAAAAGAAGGGAAAAAGGGATAAAGTAGAAGAGGGAAAAGGTAAAGAGAGGGGGGAGTGACAAGGGAAGAGAGAGAGAGAGAGAGAGAGAGAAGAGAGAGAGAGAGAGCGAGAGAGAGAGAGAGAGAGAGAGAGAGAGAGAAAAGAAAGGAAGAGAGAGAGTAAGAGAGGAAGAGAAGAAGGAGAGGGAGAGAGAGTGAAGAGAGAGAGAGAGTGAGAGGAAGAGAGAGAGAAGAGAAGAGAGGAAGAGTAGAGAGGAAGAGAGAGAGGAACTGAGAGAAAGGGAGAGAGAGAGAGAGAGAAGATAGAGAGAGAGAGAAGGAGGAGAGAGAGAGAGAGCGAGAGAGAGGAGAGGAAGGATCGAGATGGGGGGAAAGAGTTAGAGGGTCATCTTCACAAGAAGGTGTGAAAATCCTTAATAAGTGTGCTGTGTGTGTGTGTGTGTGTGTGTTGGGTGGTGTGCATGTGTGCCTGTGTGGTTGTTGTGTGGTGTGTGGGCATGTGTGAGAGTGTGTGTGTGTGTGTGTGTGTGTGTTGTGTTGTGTGTGTGTAGCATGTGTGTGTGTGTGTGTTGTGTGTGCACAGCTATTCAAGTTACCTAACAGCAGTGCTGTTCTCACATAAGTGTGCATATGTTTATGTAAACAGTCCCTTATTTCCCCACGTTATTTCTACATATGTATTGCATATGTACCCGATCTCATTGGTTCCCACTGTCGTCTGTATGCTTTAAAATTACGTTCCAAACTAAATACACTAGGCTTCGCCTATATGCTGCAACCTCCTAAAATCTATTAAATGCCAGTAACTGCTGCTTATTCAATTCTATAGCTCGAGGATAGTGACCCCCAATTTCCAGCTAGAGACCCCAATGTACCTCAAACTAATGAATTTTACTTGCGGCTGCAGTTTGGAGTAACGTTGCGGTCTGTCCTGGTCCGTCCCAATAGTTAATGTTTTGATGCTTCTTCGGTAATTTTTGCCACTAACTTCCTGTATGCACTAAGTCTCTAGCTCTTCTAATTTTTTCACTCACTCACTGTATTACTGACACATCTATACATATCTCTTATCTCCCTGGGTCTTGATTCGCACTTATTTCTTCAAAATACCCCACTGCGTTATTAGGCAACACTATTTAGGCCTGACAACCACTGTTCTCGCTCCTTCCAACTGCTCTCACTAAACACTCAGCCACTCTATTTCCTTTGTTTTCTTTTCTGTGATCATTATTTTTTCCTTTTTTTCTGGCTTAAGTGATTATATGCACTCTTATGCTGCACACGCCCTATCCCCGCACACTCTATCCTTATGGCAACATCAGAAATTATCACCACAACACGAGCTCAAACTGCGTTGACTCATCCACGAGTGTGGTGTTCGTGTGTGTTTGGTAAGTTTGGTTCGTGGTGAGTGCTACAGCATATTCAAGTGCCTAACCACAGATTCCTTACTCACCTAGTGTGTGGTGTGTTTGGTGTGTTTGTTTTGTGTGTGTGTGTGTTGATGTGTGTGTGGTGTGTGTGTGTGTGTGTGTGTTTGGTGTGTGTACTCACCTATATGTACTCCAACCTATTTGTGTTGCATAGGGTCGATCACACTCCTGCCGCCTCTGCGCTGATTGCTACTAGGTCCACTTCTCCCTTCCCCATGAGCTCTATCATACCCGCAGTAAAACTATGTTGGTTTCCCGGCCTCACTACGTCATTTCTAGGCTATTCCACGCCTGGCTACTCTATGACTAGAAGAAATACTTCCTACATCCCTTATGATTCATCTGAGTCTTCAACTTCCAATTGTGACTTCTTGGTGTCTGTGGCCCTCTCTGGAACATCCCTCTTTGGTCCACCTTGTCTATTCTGCACAGTATTTTCTATGTCGGTTACATGTCTCCCCTACCTCCTGTCCTCCAGTTCGTACAGGCCGATTTTCCCTCACCTTTCAGTCGTAGGACAATCCCCCGTAGCTCTGACTTTTCTGTGTTGAAACAAACCTTTACACTTTCTCTAATTTTTTGACATGCATGACTAGGTGTTGGTTCCAAACTGGAGCTGCATACTCCAGTATGGTGGGGGCCTGACGTGAAATGGTATTACAGAGTCCTAACCGAATCCTTACTGCGGAAACGGACAGACTATCCGAAGTTTGGCCAGGCGCCCGTTATGCTGCAGCAGTTATCTGATTGATGTGCGCCTACGATGAAATATGCTCGGTTTATACTCACCCCCAGAATCTTTTTACTTGAGTGAAGGTTTGCAGTCTTTGGCCATCTAAGACTATATTGTGTCTGATCGGTCTTCTTTGCCCTCACCAATCTTCGATGACTTTTGCAATTGGCAGGGATTAAATTCAAGGAGCCAGTTGCTGGACTAGGCTTGTAGCCTGGTCCAGGTCTCTTTGTAGTCCTGCCTGATCCTCAGCCGATTTTGATTCTTCTCATTATCTTCATCATCATCTGTCAAACAAGGACACTTCTGAGTCTATCCCTTCCGTTATGTCGTTCACATATACCAAGAACAGCACAGGTCTAGGACTGACCCTGTGGAACCCCTCTTGTCACAGGCTCCCACTCTGACACTTCTCGCGTACCATGACTCGTTGTTTGCCTCCCTGTCAGTGTATTCTCTGATCAATTGCAGTACATTTCCTGTTATGTGTGCCTGATCCTCAAGCTTTGCAGTAACCTCTGTGAGGAACTGTATCGAAGGCCTCTCTTGCAGTCCAAAAATATGCAGTCCATCCCCCCTCTCTCTCTTGTCTTACTTCTGTCACCTTGTCATAAAACTCTAGTATTGTGACTATGTAGGTTTGTTCGTCTACATGCTCCAATTCCTGTGATTTTCCTGCCTGCTCTAACTTAGTATACAGCGATTTGCCTCTGGTTGTCAATTATACACTTGTTTTCTCTACAGGTGCTCCACCCTTCTCCTCCTGATGATCTTCTCCATGACCTTGCGTACTATACACGTTA
>NC_069422.1:3038765-3081265 GCF_026875155.1 Cherax quadricarinatus | reverse complement strand
GTGTATGTGTCCTGAGAGAATATGTGTAAGTGTTGTGTATGTGTCCTGAGAGAATATGTGCAGGTGTTGTGTATGTGTCCTGAGAGAATATGTGTAAGTGTTGTGTATGTGTCCTGAGAGAATATGTGCAAGTGTTGTGTATGTGTCCTGAGAGAATATGTGTAAGTGTTGTGTATAACCTGATGTAAGTAATATCAGTGTATCCATGTGTATTTGTACGTAACCTGAAAATATCTGAGTGTGTATGTATCCTTAGTATACCATAGAGTGTGAATGTATCCTTAGTATACCCTAGAGTGTGTATGTACCCTTAGTGCATCCTAGAGTGTGTATGTATCTTTAGTATATCCTAGAGTGTGTATGTATCCTTAGTATATCCTTCAGTGTGTATGTATCCTTAGTGTATCTGAGAGTCTGTGTGTATCCTTAGAATATCCAAGAGTGTGTATGTATCCTTAGTATATCCTAGAGTGTGTATGTATTCTTATTATATCCTTCAGTGTGTATGTAAACTTGGTGTATTCTAGAGTGTGTATGTATCCTTAGTATATCCTACAGTATGTATGCATCCTTACTGCATCCTAGAGTGTGTATGTATCCACAGTATATCCTAGAGTGTGTTTGCATCCTTAGTATATCCTAGAGTGTGTATGTATCCTTAGTATATCCTAGAGTGTGTATGTATCCTTAGTATATCCTAGAGTATGTATGTATCCTTAGTATATCCTAGAGTGTGTATGTATCCTTTGTATATCCTAGAGTGTGTATGTATCCTTAGTGCATCCTAGAGTGTATATGTATCCTTAGAATATCCTAGAGTGTGCATGTATCCTTAGTATATCCTAGAGTGTGTATGTATCCATAGTATATCCTACAGTGTGTATGTATACTTGGTATATCCTAGACTGTGTATGTATCCTTAGTATATCCTAGAGTGTGCATGTATCCTTAGTATATCTTAAAGTGTGTATGTATCCTTAGTATATCCTAGAGTGTGTATGTATCTTTAATGTATCCTAGAATGTGTATGTATCATTAGTATATCCTACAAAGTGTATGCATCCATAGTATATCTTAGAGTGTGTATGTATCCTTAATGTATCCTAGAGTGTGTATGTATTCTTATTATATCCTTCAGTGTGTATGTAAACTTGGTGTATTCTAGAGTGGGTATGTATCCTTAGTATATCCTACAGTATGTATGCATCCTTACTGTATCCTAGAGTGTGTATGTATCCACAGTATATCCTAGAGTGTGTTTGCATCCTTAGTATATCCTAGAGTGTGTATGTATCCTTAGTATATCCTAGAGTGTGTATGTATCCTTAGTATATCCTAGAGTATGTATGTATCCTTAGTATATCCTAGAGTGTGTATGTATCCTTTGTATATCCTAGAGTGTGTATGTATCCTTAGCATATCCTACAGTGTGTATGTATCCTTAGTATATCCTAGAGTGTGTATGTATCCTTATTATATCCTAAAGTGTGTATGTATCCTTAGTATATCCTAGAGTGTGTATGTATCCTTAGTATACCCTAGAGTGTGTATGTATCCTTAGTATACCCTAGAGTGTATATGTATCCTTAGTATATCCTAGTGTGTGTATGTATCCTTAGTATATCCTACAGTGTGTATGTATCCTTAGTATATCCTAGAGTGTATATGCATCCTTAGTGTGTCTTAGAGTGTGTATGTATCCTTAGTGTATCCTAGGGTGTGTATGAAACCTTAGTGTGTCCTAGAGTGTGTATATATCCTTAGTATATCCTACAGTGTGTATATATCCTTAGTATATCCTACAGTGTGTATGTATCCTTAGTATATCCTAGCGTATGTATGTATCCTTAGTATATCCTAGAGTGTATATGCATCCTTAGGACGTCTTAGAGTGTGTATGTATCCTTAGTATATCCTACAGTGTGTATGTATCCTTAGTGTATCCTAGAGTGTGTATGTATCCTTAGTATATCCTACAGTGTGTATGTATCCTTAGTATATCCCACAGTGTGTATGTATCCTTAGTGTATCCTAGAGTGTGTATGTATCCTTAGTATATCCTAGAGTGTGTATGTATCCTTAGTGTATCCTAGAATGTGTATATAATCTGAGTAAATCTGTATAAGCGTGAATGGAGCTTGAGTAAATACTATGTATGAATGTATACACATAGCGAGTATATCTGTATGAGTGAATATAAAAATGTTACGTGTAATGGTGTATTTTGTGAAACAATTTGTTGATGTAAATATTTGGATTCTGTATCAAAAATAATGATAAATGGAATAATTATTGGAACAAATAACACCACAGTAAAGTATTTTTGTTTTTTTTTAAAAAATTTTATAATAAATTTAAAAATTTTAAATTTAGATTTCCCCCAGTGTTTAGGGGCAGCTTTAAACCCAACTGTTTTTGCAGCTTTAACCCAGTTTTTTAGTGAAAGTTTTTAACCCAACTTTTTTAGTGCAGCTTTAACCCAGCTTTTTTTAGTGAAGTTTTAAACCCCAAAAATTTTTAGTGCAGCTTTAACCCAGCTGTTTAGTGAAAAGCTTTCCCCCAGCTGTTTAGTCCCGTTTTAAACCAGGGGGTTTGGGTTGCAGTTTTCCCAAAACCCAACGTTTATTTGCAGCTTTAACCAGCTTTTTAGTGCAGCTTTCCCCCAACTTTTTTAGTGCAGTTTTAACCCCAGCTTTTTAGGGGCAGCTTTAACCCCAGCTTTTTAATTTCAGTTTTAAAACCCAGCTTTTAGTACATTTTTTCACCCAGTTTTTTTTATTAAAAGCTCTCACCCAGCTTCTTAGTTCAGTTTTTAAACCCAGCTTCTTGGGAACAGCTCTCACCAGTTCTTAGTACCCCTTTCCCCAGCTTTTAAATGATGTAGACACCCAAAGTGGCTTTACAGTCTAACACAAAAAAAAGAACGGTGGGAAGTTGAAAGGTTGAGGTAGCCCGTCGCTCAGTTTGGGAGTGGGACTGATGGACCCCAACCAGGGAAGGCTTTTGGATTAAAAACCCCCAAAACTCCTCCTCATTTTCCCAAACCCTCCGTATTTTGTTTTTAACTGAAAAAACCACTTTTTGGGCAAACCTTTCCCTTTAAAACTTGGGGGGTTTCAAAAATAAATTTCCCAACACAGTACATAGTATAAAAAACCCACAAAAGGGTTTTCTATAACACGGGTTTACACAATGTTTTCATTGCTCTGAGTTATGTTTTAGCTTAATCCCCCAAAAAATTTTCTATATCCCCCTTTGGGTTTTTTTAGATCGGGGGACCCCTTTAACCACCCCTTTCATGTAAACTTTTTCCACCTAACGAGAACCCAAATTATTACTAAGAAAAAGCTTTCCTTCCTCCAAAATTTGCACCATCAACTAAGTGAAAATATAGCTTTTTATTGTGGTGGAGAGGGAAAAAAAAAAAAATAAAAAAAGCCAGATACACGTTTTGATAAAAAGGAGGTCCCGGGTTCTTCATTGTGGGGAGCTCCCCCAAATATAAACCGGCTCTTAAACACCCCAAGTTATCTTTTGGGTATCAGTAAAATCACATATTACGGGGTAAAAAATTTCCATTAAAATCCTTAAAGGTTAGCTAAATCACCGAAAGTATGTTTTAAAAAAGTGACCCACTGATCAGACAGATCAAATGGTCCGAAACCCTTTACGGGGTCCGAACCCGGGATGGTTTAAAACATTTCTTTGGGACAATAAAGCAGCCCTGAAAAAACGGATGGGTTGTAGGCGCCCTTATAAACACAAACATTAAAAATCGGGAAAAGTGGGGTAAGCTGCCCAAATTTATCCCAAAAAGGATTAGAAACAGAAAAAACAAAAGTAGAGCTTCATTTAAGGTTTTAAAATAATTTTAAAGGGGGTTTTTTTTTAAAATAGAATTACTGTAAATAAAACATTAAAATTTAAATTTTGAAGCTGTGTGTGGGTTTTTGTGGTCATCAAAAAAAACGGGTTTCCACATGGAAAATTGTCTTTTTTTGGGGGAAAATTTGGGTGTACGCCCCTTGGGAAAGATATCCCAGAACTGGGCTAAAAAGAAAAATTATTAAAACAAAAGAAGTTTTTTGGGTATGCCCAAATGGGGAAAAAACTGTGGACAAAAATCAAAAGGGGTATTAAAAGAGGAAAAAACACAAAGCTGCTTTAAAATAAAAAACCCTGGAAGCTTTCAAACAAAAAATTTGGGAACATAAAAAGCCTGGGCTAAGGGTACTCCCCCTTTGATACTGGCCATGTAGTCAAAAAAACTGAAAGGGTGGAGGTTGATTTTCCGGGTAGTAGTAAATGTGGGGCGATAGTGCGGGCTGGGGGGCAGTAATGGGGGAAGGGGAGGTGCTGTCCGGGGAAAACAGAAATGGTGAAGCTGGAGAAATTTTGGGAAAACAGTAATGGTGAAGCTGGAGATTTTGTCCGGGGTTTTAGCCCCGGGAATTTATCGCGGGAAAAGGGAATTACATAAAAAAGGGACCTCATGGGGACAGGAGCCATAGTAGGGAAACAAGTGTAGTCAAAGATAAGAAAAAAACCAAAAATTGCAAACTAGAAATCCCGCAGGAAATAGCAAACAAGAGGACTCCATAGCAATAGTGAGGATAAATTCCCAAAAAAACAACTGGGGGGAAAGCCCATTGTTGGTGCTAGGGGGGAAAAAAATTTAAAGGACGGGGGAAACATGCACCAACAGGGAATACAGTCACAAAAACCCAAGGCAAGGGGAAACCAACCCTGTGCACAACTATGCACTTGGTATCTGCTGGCAGGGGAAAATCGGGAAAAAAACAGATGGGACATGCAACTAGGGCCACCCTAAAAAAATGCCATTTCCCATAGGAAAAACAGGAAAAAAGCAAACTCCCTTCCTGTAAGCTTTTTCACCCTGAAAAAGTGTTAACCTCTTCATTTCAGGAAAAACTGTGCATAAATTAAATTCCCGGCCCTACCATCTAAAGGGGGCAAAAAGATACAAAACATCCAGGCCCTGGGAAAAAATGGGGAGCCAAGCCCATCAAGAAAGGGGGGAGGTTTTTTTGTTTTTCCCGGAAGGGAAAAAAAAAGGCAAAAAATGGCAGAAATCGTACACCAAAACCAGTCATTTCCCGGGGTGGAAAAACCCCCAGTCCCATGGCCTCCACTCCCAAACCCAAAAGATTTCAGAAACTAATGCCGGAAAAAAATCCCCCCCAGTACCAAAATAACCCCCCAGTCCGATAAAATTCTTCTTTTTTCAAATATACAGGGTCAAGCCAGCAACAAAAAACAAAAAACCTTTATCCCTGGGCTGCTTGCAAGCAAAGGCAATGTTTTGCGGCTTTCCCCTGAGAAACCCCCATAAAGGGTCACTTGGACCAAAGAAATTTTGGGGTCCCAGGTTACAACCTTTTCAAAATTGTGACAGAGTGAAAAAGGCAAAAGGGGGGGGGGGGGTTTGGCCTGTCATTGCAAGTTTACTTTTTTGGCCCCAGAAAATCCCTTTAAAGCCCCAAATGACGTTAAATTTAAGTTTTTGCTGTAATGGGGCCCCCAGAACCCCCCCCAAAACCTAGTCCCTTGTTTTGGTTTGTCTACAAAAACCCCCGGATGCAAAAAATTCCCCGCAATTCCCGGAACAAACTGTTTAAAAATTTACCACTGTCCCGGAAAACTTCCAGCCTCCTGCACCCAACATCTTGCTCCTGGGGGATTTCAATTAAGGGCCCCCAAAATGGAGGGAAAATAGCAAATAATTTTTGTTGCAGTAATAACACCCGGAGGCAGCTCTGATGAAAACTCACCTCAACGAGCTTTTAAATTCGCACAAAATTCAAATTTTAAAACCCGCAAAAAAAGAGCCTACTGACTTGGGGGAATACACTAGACCTCATCTTTACTAAAAAATTTAGATTGTTTAAAAAAGTCACCATTTCAAAAAAAAATATCTCAGATCAAAATAATTGAGGTTTAGGGCATTATGCGTGGGGCCCCAGACCCCACAAAATGAACTATCACGAGGGAGCATTCACCAAAATTTTACCCTTTAATAAAAAACATAAAGTGGGACCCAAATAAACCCAATTCCAAAAACCCATATAAGCTGGGGAAAATATATAAACAACACAGGGCCCCAAAATTAAAGCCTAGAACAGATTTAAATCGGTGGCACTCGATGTATGCCAAGGCCCTTTTTCCTCTAAGAAAAAAAGGGGGATAGGGTGTAAAAAAGAAAGAGAAGCGCTTCCCCTTTAAAAGGCACGGAAAAAATAAAAAGGCGGCTAAAAGAGGTCAAAATATCTGAAAAGCGTAGGGGGACATGGTCAGAGAAATAAACAAGCACGAACTTAAGCTAAAAGAATCCTTTAGGAGTCAGAATCGCGGGAAGAACTAAAAAGGGCCCTAAAAGAATCGAAAGAAACCCCAAAATATTTTTTCTCCCATGCCAAAGCAAAAACGAGAACAACGTAGAGGGATTGGGCCCCCACTTAAACAAGGGTGGGTCCTAACCAGATGACAGAAGGAAAAGAGGAGCTACTCAAGTCCCAATATGACTCGTTTTTAGCGGGCCCCTAACCCCGACTGAGAGTCGAAGATCAAAATGGGTTTTTTTTTTTGAGAGAGCCACAAAAAAATTTTATTAAACAAAAACCTATCCGGGTGTTAACCTGACGCCAAATGACTTCGAACAGGGATAAATGACATGCCCATGCACTCTGCCCCCGGGCCCAAATCATGGAAAATTGTGTTCATCAAGAAATGCAAGAAGCCCCTATCCGAGGGGCCTTTTCCCTCCTATGGAGAGGGAGCATGGACACGGGGGTCGCCCCCAGGGTTTCTAAAACAACAGACATTTGGCCCACTCCCCAAAGGGGCAAATAAAGCAACAGCAAAGAAATCAGACCAAAGGGAAATAAAAATCCCATAACAAAAAATCTTTGAAAGGGTCCTAAGGAAGCCCCCCCTCACCACCCCTCAGAAACCCATCAGTTACAAAAACCCCCGGGGGAAAAAAAAGGGTTTTAAAAAACAGGGGCTCCCGTCTGCTTTAATACGGGGTCACTACGACAAGGTCCTAAAAGCATAGAAGACAAAAAGAATGCAGATGTAATATATACAGACTTGGGAAAAGCCCTTTGACAAATGTGACCATTTGGGGTAATCGCACAAAAAGCGCGCTAAAGGAAAAAACAAAAAAAGTTTTGGCGAAAGGTCTAAAAATTTCCTCCCCTAACAGAACACAGAGGTAGGGCGGGCAAAAAGAAAAACCGAGGCAGCTACGGGGAAAAGCTCTGTTTCCCCAAGGGCACAGTACTAGCTCCCATCTTGTTCCCCCTCCTCATTTTCCGACTAGACCCAAAGGGTGTCAGCCACAGAAAACCCTGTCTTCCTTTTTCAGACGAAAACCCCAAAAAACCCCCGCATGACAGTTTTCTTTTCCCTTGCAGACCTGCAAGGCTAGGCCGGGACATATAAACCCAAACTTTTTAGTGGGCTGCAGAAAACCCAAAATAAGTTTTAACCCATGAGAAATTTTTAATTAAATCCGTTTTTGGTAAAAAAATGAGGAAATTAAAAACTTCAACAGATACAAAACAATTCTGGCCACAAAAAAGAGCGAAACACCAAAGTCAAAAACCTGGGAGTGATTAAAGTCGGAGGATCTCACCTTTAAGGACCAAACATTGTATCAATTTGCATCCTTTCTAGAAAAATGACAGGGTGGTTTAAAAAAAAACCCTTTAAAACTAGGGAGGCCAAACCCATGATGACACTTTCAGGTCACTTGGGTTTTATCTAGGCTGGGAAAATTTCGGCACTCTTTCCCGAAAAATTTCCCAAAGGAGGTGAAATTGGCCCAACCCAGAAAAAGGTTACAGAGAACCCTTTCCCCGGCGGGGCCCTTTAAGGGATAAAACCCAATTTACTGGGGGGCGCTTTAGGTTTTTTAAAAACCCGTATTTCCCCCCCCCCCCCGACGCAGGAGGGAGAGATACAAAGATTTATACACCCTGGGAAAAAACCAGAGGGGCTAAATACCGAACTTGCAACACGAAAAAACTCACTACGAAAGCAAAAGACTTGGCAGACGTTTCACCACCCCCCAATGAAAAGCAGGGGTGTCACTAGAAAGTTAAAAAGACCATACAATAAGTGTCAGGGGCCCCAGGAGGGGGGGGGGTTAAAATGCCCCCCCATCACACATAAGGGGGATTACCAACAGACCCCTGGCAGTCTTCAAGCTGGCACTGGACAAACACCTAAAGTCAGTTCCTGATCAGCCGGGCTGTGGCTCGTACGTTGGTTTGCGTGCAGCCAGCAGCAACAGCCTGGTTTATCAGCGCTGACCACCAGAGGCCTGGTCACAGACCGGGCCGCGGGGGCGTTGACCCCCGAAACTCTCTCCAGGTAAACTCCAGGTAACGTATGTCATGGTTACTGTTTCTGTCTTCATGGACCAAATTACTGAGTGGCCTGGTGGTTAACGCTCTCGCTTCACACGGTGAGGGCCTGGGTTCGATTCCCAGCCAGAGTAGAAACATTGGACGTGTTTCTTTCCACCTGTTGTCTATGTTCCCCATCAGTAAAATGGGTACCTGGGTGTTAGTCACTGGTGGGGGTCGCATCCCTGGGACACTGACCTAAGGAACGGGGAGGGGGGGGGGGGGGGGGGGGGCACAGACCGGGCCGTGGGGGCGTTGACCCCTGAACTCTCTCCAGATCTAAACGCTCCAATAAACACTCCACAGTTTCTCTTCTTGCTTTCGTCAATTAGAAATCATTAAAAAGTTACAATTACCATTTTACGGCCACTATACGTCCGACTAGAACAATCCACCACCAACAGTACAATTCCACTGCATCCAGCCTCCACTACGAATAGGAATCTTCCACACATCCAGCCTCCACCACCAACAGTAATATTCACACATCCAGCCTCCACCACCACCCCCACCGGGGGGGGGGGGCCCAACAGTAATATTCCACCATCCACCTCCACCACCAACAGTAATATTCCACAGCATCCAGCCTCCACCACCAACAGTAATATTCTACAGCATCCAGCCTCCACCACCAACAGTAATATTCCACAGCATCCAGCCTCCACCACCAACCGTAATATTCCACAGCACCAGCCTTCCACACAACATAATATTCCAAAGCATCCCCCCAGCTCCACCACCAACAGTAAATTCCACAGCAATCCCAGCCCTCCACCATCCAACAGTAATATCCACACATCCAGCTCCACCACCAACAGTAATAATTCTACAGCATCAGTCTCCACACCAACAGCAATATTCCAAAGCATCCAGCCTCCACCACCTATAGTAATATTGCACAGCATCCAGCCTCCACCACCAACAGTAATATTCCACAGCATCCAGCCTCCACCACCAAAAGTAATATTCTACAGCAACCATCCTCCACCCACCAATCATAATATTCAAAGCCATCCAGCCTCAACCACCAACAGTAATATTCCACATCATCCAGCCTCCACCACCAATAGTAAATATTGCACAGCATCCAGTCTCCACCACCATAGTAATATTTAACACAGCTCCAACCTCCCCACCATAGTAATATTGCACAGCACCAGCCTCCACCACCAATAGAATATTGCACAGCATCCACTCCACCACCAATAGTATATTGCAAAGCATCCAGCCTCCACCAACCAATCAGTAAATTCACAGCATCCAGCCTCCCCATCACATAATTGCACAGCATCCATCTCACCCACACCACTAGTAATATTGCACAGAATCCAGCCGCATCCCAACAGTAATATTTCCACCACAATCCAGCCTCCACCACCAAGAGTAATACCCCAGCATCCAGCCTCCACAATCAATAGTAATATCCACAGCATCCATTCCCTTTCCCCCCCCCTCCACTACCAACAGAAATATCCAACAGCATCCAGCCTCCCACCACCAATAGTATATTTCCACAGCATCCATGCCTCCACCACCAATAGTAATATTCCACAGCATCCAGGCTCCACGACCAACAGTAATATTATACAGCATCCAGCCTCCACCACTAACAGTAATATTCCACAGCATCCAGCCACCACCACCAACAGTATTATGCATCCAGCCTCCACCACCAATAGTAATATTGCACAGCATCCAGCCTCCACCACCAACAGTAAATATTAACAGCCATCCAGCCCTCAACCACCAACAGTAATATTGCACAGCAATCCAGCCTCCACCCACCTATAGTCTATATGCACAGCATCAGCCTCCACCACCCAACAATATTATTCCAGAAAGGAGTGGAGGGGGGGGGGGGGGGGGGAGGGGGTGGGGAGTGGGGGGGGGGGGGGGGGGGGGGGGGGGAGGGGGGGAAGGGGGGGGGGGGGGGGGGGGGGGGGGAGGGTGGGTTTGGGGGGGGGGGGGGGTTTGTTTTGAATGAATAAGAATAATAATTGTGGTTGTTGAATAAGATGAATAAGAATAATAATAAGTTGTGGATATGATAAAAGAAATAATAATTGTGTAGTGGAATATATAAAATAGTATAATTATGTTAGGAAGTTATGATGAAAATAAGAATAAAAATAAGTATGAGTAATTTGAAGAATAAGAATAATAAATAAGTGGAATGGAAAAAGAATACGAATAAAAAGTGACGTATGTGGGAAAAGATAAAAAGACAAAAAAAAAATGATGTTTAAAATTAAATGCATGAATAATAAAAAAATTGGATATATGAATAAGATGAAAAAATAAACAACAAAATGATAATTAAATAAGAATATGAATCACACAAATTATGTTGTGGAATATGAAGAAAGCAATACAAAAAACATGAGAATAGACAATGAAGACAAAAGAAACTACATTAGTATTAGGGCACATAAAATCATACTAAACAAGATGTATATTGCACAAGCATCCAGCCTCCACACCACCAAGTAGTAGTGTCCACAGCCTCCTAACTCCACAACAATATAGTAAATGGGAACAGAATCAAAGAGAAATCACCAATATAAATATTCCACAGCATCCAGCATCCACCACAAATTGGAATATGGGCACAGCATCCACCGCCACCACCAATAGTAATATTCAACAGCATCCAGCCTCCACCATTAACAACGTTAATATTGCACAGCTTCCAGCTCCATCCACCAATATTAATAGTTCCACAGCATCCAGCCTCCACCACCAACAGGAATATTCCACAGCATCCAGCCTCCACACATAGTCTATTCCACAGTCCCTCCAGCCTCTACACCAACAGTAATATTCTACAGCATCCCAGTCCTACCACCACCAACAGTAATATTCCAAAGCTCCAGTCCTCCACCACCACAGTAGTATTGCACAGCATCCACCTCCACCACCATATAATATTGCACAGCATCCCCAGCCTCCACCACCAACAGTAATATTTTCCCCACAGCATCAGCCTCCCCACCAATATAATATTCCAAGCATCCAGCCGCCACCCCAACAGTAATATTCCCACAGCATCCAGCCTCGACCACCAACAGTAATCTCCACAGCATCCAGCTCCACCACCAAAAGTAATATTCCACAAGCATCCAAACCCCACCACCAATAGTAAATATTGCACTCATACCACCTCCACCACCAATATAAATAGTGCACAGCATCCCAGCCTCCACCACCAATAGTAATATTCCACACATCCAACCTCCCCCACCAATGTAATATTGCACAGAATCCCCCACCACCCATCAACAGTAAGATGCAAAGCCATCCAGCCTCCACAACCAATAGAATATTGCACATCCGCCTCCACCACCAACAGTAATATTCCAACAGCATCCAGCCTCCACTACCAATAATAATATTCCACAGCATCCAGCCACCACCACAGAGGGATTAGTCCACAGCAACCAGCCTCCACTACCAACAGTAATATTCCACCAGCATCACACCACCACCACCAAAAGTAAATATCCACAGCATCCAGCCTCCACCACCAACAGTAATATTCCACAGCATCCAGACTGCACCACTAACAGTAATATTCCACAGCATCCAGCCTCCACCACCAACAGTATTATTCCACAGCAATCCACCCCACTCACCAATAGTCATATTGCACAGCATCCAGCCTCCACCACCAATAGTAATATTCCACAGCATCCAGCCTCCACCACCAATAGTAATATTGCACAGCATCCAGCCTCCACCACCAACAGTAATATTACACAGCATCCAGCCTCCACCACCAACAGTAATATTGCACAGCATCCAGCCCCCACCACCTATAGTAATATTGCACAGCATCCAGCCTCCACCACCAACAGTAATATTCCACAGCATCCAGCCTCCACCACCAATAGTAATATTCCACAGCATCCAGCCTCCACCACCAACAGTAATATTCTACAGCATCCAGCATCCAGCCTCCACAAAAAACAGTAATATTCTACAGCATCCAGGCTCCACCACCAACAGTAATATTGCACAGCATCCAGCCTCCACCACCAACAGTAATATTAGACAGCATCCAGCCTCCGACACCACCAACAGTAATAATGCACACATCCAGCCTCCACCACCAACAGTAAGATTCCACAGCATCCAGCCTCCACCACAATAGTAAAAATATTGCACAGCATCCCAACCTCCACCACCAATAGTAATATTTCCACAGGCATCCACCTCCACCATCAACAGTAATATTGCACAGCATCCAGCCTCCACACCAATAGTAATATGCACAGCATCCAGCCTCCACCACGAAAGTAAATCACAGCATCCAGCCTCCACTCACCAATAGTAATATTCCCCAGCATCCAGCTCCACCATCAATAGTAATTATTCCACAGCATCCAGACTCCCACTACCAACAGTAATGATTCACAGCATCCAGCCTCCCACCACCAATAGTAATATTCCCACAAGCCACCTCCACCACCAATAGTAATAGTCCACACGCATCCACTCCCAGCACCAACAGTAATATTCCCAGCATCCAGCATCCACCCACTAACATAATATTCCACAGCATCCAGCCACCACCACCAATATATTATGCATCCATCCTCCACCACAATAGTAAATAATGCAACAGCATCAGCCTCCACCACCAACATTAATATTACACAGCAATCCAGCCTTTCCTTTTTTCCTCCACCACCCAACATAATATTGCACAGCATCCAGCCTCCACCACCTATAGTAATATAGCACATCATCCACCTCCACCACCAACAGTAATATATCCCACAGCATTCCAGCTCCACCACCAATATAATAGTCCAACAGCATCCAGCCTCCACCCCAACATTAATATTCCACAGCATCCAGCCTTCCCCACCAATAGTAATATACCACCGCATCCAGCATCCACCACCAACAGTAAATACTCTACAGCATCCAGCCACCACCACAACATCATATTCCAAAGCCATCCAGCCCCACCACCAACAGTAAAATATTGCACAGCATCCAGGCCGCCACCTCCGATAGGTCATATTGTCAGCAGCCAAACCACATCCACCACCAACAGTATATTCCACAGCATCCAGCCTCCACCACCAATATAATATTCCACACATCCAGCTCCAACCACCAACCAGTAATATTCCACAGCATCCACCTCCTCCACCAACATTAAATAGTCCACAGCATCCAGCCTCCACCACCAATAGTACTAATTCCACAGCATCCCACCTCCACCACCAAAGTAATATGCACATAATCCAGCCTCCACCACCAATAGTAATTATTGCACAGCATCCAGCCTCCACCACCAATAGTATTATTCCACAGCATCCAACCTTCCGCCACCACCAATAGTAATATCCACAGCATTCAGCGCCTCCCCATCAACAGTAATATGCACAGCATCCAGCCTCCACCACCAATAGTTCATATTGCAGCATCCAGCCTCCACCACCCACAGTAATATTCACACTCCAGCCTCCACCACCAAAAGTAAGATTCCACAGTAAAACATCCAGCCTCCACCATCAATAGTAATATCCACAGCATCCACCTCCACAACCAACAGAAATATTCCACAGCACCAGCCTCTACCACCAATAGTAAATATTTCACACATCCAGCCTCCACCACCAATAGTAAAATTCCACAGCACCAGCCTCCACCACCACCGTAAATTGCCACAGCAGCCAGCTTTTCCTTTGTCCCCCAACAACAGTAATATTCCACAGCATCCAGCCTCCACCACCACATATTATTCCACAGCATGCGAGCCCCCCCACCAATAGTAATAATGCACAGTCCTCCACCCCACCACCAACAGTACTATTCCACAGCATCCAGCCTCCACCAACCAATAAGTATATTGCACAGCATCCACCTCCACCACCAACAGTAATATACACAGCATCCAGCCTCCTCCACCAACATAATATTGCACAGCCTCCGCCTCCACCACCATAGTAATATTAGCACAGCATCCCAGCCTCCACCACCATCAGTAATATTCCACCATCATCCAGCCTCCACCGACCAATAGTTATATTCCACACCGTCCAGCCTCCACCACCATAGTAATATTCCACAGTAAAAAACAAAAAAAAACAACCAGCCTCCACCACCAACAGTAATATTCTACAGCATCCAGCCTCCACCACCAACAGTAATATTCCACAGCATCCAGCCTCCACCACCAACAGTAATATTCCACAGCATCCAGCCTCCACCACCAAGTATAATAATGCCACAGCATCCAGCCTCCAACCCAAAAACCCAACATTAAATATTCCACAGCATCCAGCCTCCACCACCAACAGTAATATCTACAGCATCCAGCCTCCTCACCAATAGTAATATTGCATACAGCATCCCAGCCGCACCACCAACTAGTAATATTCCACAGCATCCAGCCCTCCACCACCAATAGAAAATATTCCACAGCATCCAACCTCCACACCAACATAAATATTCTACAGCATCCAGCCTCCACCACCAACAGTAATATTCCACAGCATCCAGCCTCCACCACCAATAGTAATATTCCACAGCATCCAGCCTCCACCACCAACAGTAATATTCCACAGCATCCAGCCTCCACCACCAATAGTAATATTGCACAGCATCCAGCCTCCCACAACCAACAGTAATATTATAGCAGAACAAACATCCAGCCCACCACCAAATAGTAATATTCCACAGCATCCAGCCTCCACCACCAACAGTAATATTCTACAGCATCCAGCCTCCACCACCAACAGTAATATTCCACAGCATCCAGCCTCCACCACCAATAGTAATATTCCACAGCATCCAGCCTCCACCCACAATAGTAATTATTCCACCAGCAGCCAGCATCCAGCTCCACCACCATCAGTAAAGTCCACAGCATCCAGCCCCAACCACCAATAGTAATATTGCAACAGCATCAGCCTCAACCCCAATAGAAATTGCAACAGCCATCCAGCCTCCACCACCAACAGTAATATTCCACAGCATCCAGCCTCCACCACCAATAGTAATATTCCACAGCATCCAGCCTCCACCACCAATAGTAATATTGCACAGCATCCAGCCTCCACCACCAACAGTAATATTCCACAGCATCCACTTTTTTTTCCCTCCCCCAACAAAACCACCATAGTAAAATGCACAGCATCCAGCCTCCACCACCAACCAGTAATATTCCACAGCATCCAGCCCTGCCACCACCACATAGTAATATTCCACACATCCAGCCTCCACCATACAATAGTAAATATTCCACAGCCATCCAGCCTCCACTACCAACAGTAATATTCCACAGCATCAGCCTCCACCCCCAATATTGATAGTCCACAGCACCAGCCTCCAACACCAATAGTAGAATCCACAGCATCCAGCGCCTCCCACCACCAAAACATACTATTTCCACAGCATCCAGCTCCACCACTAACAGTAATATTTCCACAGCATCCAGCCCCACCACCAACAGCTATAGGCATCCAACTCCCAACCAACATAGAAATATTTGCACAGCAATCCAGCCTCCACCACCACACTAATATTACACAGCATCCCAGACCTCACCACCAACAGTATATATGCACAGCATCCAGCCTCCCACCACCTATAGTAAATAATGTCAGCAGCATCAAGCCTCCACCCCAACAGTAATATTCCACAGGCAATCCAGGCCTCCACACACCCAATATAAAATTCCATACAGCATCCACCTCCACCACCAATAGTAATATTCCACAGCCTCCAGCCTCACCACCAATAGAATATTCCACAGCATCCAGCCTCCACCACCAACAGTAATATTCCACAGCATCCAGCCTCCACCACCAATAGTAATATTCCACAGCATCCAGCCTCCACCACCAACAGTAATATTCCACAGCATCCAGCCTCCACCACCAATAGTAATATTCCACAGCATCCAGCTCTCACCACCAACAGTAATTCCACAGCATCCACCCCCACCACCAACAGTAATATGTCTATATGAAAGTTAGACACATGACAACATCTTTATATCTTTATTGTAGACGTTTCGCCAATCCATGCTTATCATACAAGATTCTAGACATAATAGGAAGAACAGCAACATCATGGAGAATCTTGGTAGTCAAGGAGATCTACAGGACCTTCATTCACGGCTGCTGCAACTAACCCACTCTTTTGGATGACCTACTTCCACTGGGGAATCCCGCCTACCCGTGACTTTGCCTCGTCTGCTGCCCGTCCCTATCCTTGACGCCTATATAACCGCCACCTTCTTGTCCTTTGCTCAGATTCCTCCCCACACGATGCTTGTGAAACACCTAACTCCAACCGAGGACTGATGACCTCATCTTTAGAAATATTCTACTGTCTTCCCTATTTTTCCCTAAGAATCTGTATTGATAAGCCACTGGATGCGAAACGTCTACAATAAGATATCCTAGATTTGCACATGTTCGTTAACTTTCATATTGTCGGTATTTTATACCTTCTTGCACAGAACTAATCTACAGCATCCACCTCCACCACCACAGTAATAATTCAAAGCATCCAGCCTCCACCCCCAACAGTAAATATTGCACAAGCAAATCCAGCCTCCCCCACCTATAGTAATCTTGCACAGCATCCAGCCTCCACCACCAACATAATATTTCCAAAGCATCAGCCTCCAACCACCAATAGTAATATTCCACAGCATCCAGCCTCCCACCACCAACAGTAATATCTACAGCATCCAGCCTCCACCACCAACAGTAATATTCCCCAAGCATCCAGCCTCCCACCACCAACAGTAATATTGCACAACATCCAGCCTCCACCACCTAAATATAAATATCACAGCGAAAAATCCAGCCCTCCACCACCAACAGTAAATTCACAGCATCCAACATCCACCACCAATAGTAAATATTGCACAGCATCCAGCCTCCACCACCAATAGTAATATTCCACAGCATCCTACCTCCACCACCAATAGTAATATTGCACAGCATCCAGCCTCCACCACCAATAGTAATATTGCACAGCATCCAGCCTCCACCACCAATAGTAATATTGCACAGCATCCCCGCCCTCCACCACCAATAGTAATATTCCACAGCATCCAGCCTCCACCATCAACAGTAATATTGCACAGCATCCAGCCTCCACCACCAATAGTAATATTGCAGCATCCAGCCTCCACCACCAACAGTAATATTCCACAGCATCCAGCCTCCACCACCAATAGTAATATTGCACAGAATCCAGCCTCCACCACCAACAGTAATATTCCACAGCATCCAGCCTCCACCACCAATAGTAATATTCCCCAGCATCCAGCCTCCACAATCAATAGTAATATTCCACAGCATCCAGCCTCCACTACCAACAGTAATATTCCACAGCATCCAGCCTCCACCACCAATAGTAATATTCCACAGCATCCAGCCTCCACCACCAATAGTAAAATTCCACAGCATCCAGGCTCCACGACCAACAGTAATATTATACAGCATCCAGCCTCCACCACTAACAGTAATATTCCACAGCATCCAGCCTCCACCACCAACAGTATTATGCATCCAGCCTCCACCACCATAGTAATAAATTTGGGGCACAGCATCCAGCTCCACCACCAACAGTAATATTACACAGCATCCAGCCTCCACCACCAACAGTAATATTGCACAGCATCCAGCCTCCACCACCTATAGTAATATTGCACAGCATCCAGCCTCCACCACCAACAGTAATATTCCACAGCATCCAGCCTCCACCACCAATAGTAATATTCCACAGCATCCAGCCTCCACCACCAACAGTAATATTCCATCGCATCACCTCCACCACCAATAGTAATATTCCACAGCATCCAGCCTCCACCACCAACAGTAATATTCTACAGCATCCAGCCTCCACCACCAACAGTAATATTCCAAAGCATCCAGCCTCCACCACCAACAGTAGTATTGCACACAACCACCTCCACACCTATAGTCATATTGCACACATACCAGCCTCCACCACCAACAGTAATATTCACAGCATCCACCCGCCACCACCAATAGTAATATTCCACAGCAAACCACTCCACCACCACAGAATATTCCACAGCATCCAGCCTCACCACCAACGTACTACTCCACAGCCATCCAGACCTCCACCACCAATATAAGATTCCACAGCAACCACCCTCCACCACCAATAGTAATATTGCACATCATCCACCGCCCACCACCAAAAGTAATATTGCACAGCATCCAGCCTCCACCACCAATAGTAATATTCCCACACATCCAACCTCCACCACCAATAGTAATAAGCACAGCATCCAGCCTCCACCACCAATAGTTAATACGCCACACAACCACCTCCACCACCAATAGTAATATTGCACAGCGATCCAGCCCCGCCACCCAATAGTAAATTCCACAGCATCCAGCCTCACCATCACAGAATATTGCACAGCTTCCAGCATCCACCACCAATAGTAATATTCCAACCGCACCTGCTCCCACCACCAACAGTAATATTCCACACATCCAGCCTCCACCACCAATAGTAATGATTCCCACACATCCAGCTCTACCACCAACAGTAATGATCCTACAGCATCCAGCCTCCACCACCAAACAGTAATAATTCCAAAACATCCCGCCCTCCACCACAACAGTAGTATGCACAGCATCCAGCCTCCACCACCTATAGTAATATTGCACAGCATCCAGCCTCCACCACCAACAGTAATATTCCACAGCATCCAGCCTCCACCACCAATAGTAATAGTCCACAGCATCCAGCCTCCAGCCACCAACAGTAAAATTCCACGCATCCAGCCGCACACCAACAGTAATATTCACAGCCACCAGCCCTCCACCACAATGTATATTTCCACAGCATCCAACCTCCACCACCAATATTATAATTGCACTCATCCAGCCTCCACCACCAATAGTAATATTCCACAGCATCCAGCTCCACCACCAATAGTATATTCCCACAGCATCCCACCTCACCACCAATAGTAATATTGCACAGCATCCAGCCGCCACCAATCACCAGTAATATTGCAAAGCATCCATCCTCCACAACCAATAGTATAATATTGGCAGCATCCCGCCTCCACCACCAACATAATATTCCACAGCATCCAGTCCTCCACTACCAATAATCATATTCCACAGCATCCAGCCTCACCATCAATAGTAATATTCCACAGCAACCACCTCCACTACCCCCCAACATAATATTCCACAGCATCCAGCCTCCACCACCAATATAATATACCAACACATCCAGCCGCCACCACCAACATAATATACCCACAGCATCCGGGGGGGGGGGACCGCACCATTACAGTAATATTCCACAGTCTCCACCTCACACCAACAGTATTATTCCACAGCATCCACCCCCACCACCAATAGTAATATTGCACAGCATCCAGCCTCCACACCAACATAATATTCCACACATCCAGCCCTCCACCACCAATATAAGATTTGCACAGCATCCAGCCTCCACACCAACAGTAATATTACACACATCCGCTCCACCCACCAACAGTAAAGATCGGCACAGCAACCACCCCACCACCTATAGTAATATTGCACAGCATCCAGCCTCCACCACCAACAGTAATATTCCACAGCATCCAGCCTCCACCACCAATAGTAATATTCCACAGCATCCAGCCTCCACCACCAACAGTAATATTCGACAGCACCAGCCTCCACAAAACAAACTAAGATTCTCAGCATCCAGGCTCCCCCCACCAACAGTATATTGCACAGCATCCAGCCTCCACCACCAACAGTAATATTAGACAGCATCCAGCCTCCACCACCAACAGTAATATTGCACAGCATCCAGCCTCCACCACCAACAGTAATATTCCACAGCATCCAGCCTCCACCAACAATAGTAATATTGCACAGCAATCAACCTCTCACAACAATTAGAATATTCCACAGCATCCAGCCTCCACCATCAACAGTAATATTGCACAGCATCCAGCCTCCACCACCAATAGTAATATTGCACAGCATCCAGCCTCCACCACCAACAGTAATATTCCACAGCATCCAGCCTCCACCACCAATAGTAATATTCCCCAGCATCCAGCCTCCACCATCAATAGTAATATTCCACAGCATCCAGACTCCACTACCAACAGTAATATTCCACAGCATCCAGCCTCCACCACCAATAGTAATATTCCACAGCATCCAGCCTCCACCACCAATAGTAATATTCCACAGCATCCAGGCTCCAGCACCAACAGTAATATTCCACAGCATCCAGCCTCCACCACTAACAGTAATATTCCACAGCATCCAGCCACCACCACCAACAGTATTATGCATCCAGCCTCCACCACCAATAGTAATATTGCACAGCATCCAGCCTCCACCACCAACAGTAATATTACACAGCATCCAGCCTCCACCACCAACAGTAATATTGCACAGCATCCAGCCTCCACCACCTATAGTAATATTGCACAGCATCCAGCCTCCACCACCAACAGTAATATTCCACAGCATCCCCAGCCTCCACCACCAATATAAATATTCACAGATCCAGCCTCCACCACCAACATAATATTCCACAGGCATCCAGCTCCACCACAATAGTAAGATTCCACAGCAACCAGCCTCCACCACCAACAGTAATATCTAACAGCATCCACCTGCCACACCAACATAATATTCCAAAGCATCCAGCCTCCACCACCAACAGTAGTATTGCACAGCATCCAGCCTCCACCACCTATAGTAATATTGCACAGCATCCAGCCTCACCACCAACATTAAATATTCCACACCATCCAGCCTCCACCACCAAATAGTAATATTCCCACAGCATCCAGCCTCCCACCACCAACAGTAATATTTCCACAGCATCCAGCTCCACCACCAACAGTAATATTCCACAGCAACCATCCTCCACCACCAATAGTAATATTCCACAGCATCCCACCTCCACCACCAATAGTAATATTGCACATCCATCCAGCCCCACCACCATAGTCATATTGAACGCATCCAGCCTCACCACCAAGAGTAATATTCCACAGCATCCACCTCCACCACCAAAGTACTATTGCACAGCATCCTGCCTCCACCACCAACCGTAAGATTTGCAACAGCATCCAGCCTTCCACCACCAATATAATATTGCACAGCATCCAGCCTCCACCACCAATAGTAATATTCCACAGCATCCAGCCTCCACCACCAACAGTAATATTGCACAGTCTTCCAGCCTCCACCACCATAGAGTAATATTGCAGCATCCAGCCATCCACCACAACAGTAATATTCCACATGCGCATCCAGCCGCCACCACCAATAGTAATATACACAGCAGCCAGCATCCACCATCAATATAATATTCCACAGCATCCAGCCTCCACTACCAACAGTAAAATCCACAGCATCCAGCTCTACCACCAATATAATATTTCCACAGGCAATCCCAGCCTCCACCACCAATAGTAAATAATCCACAGCATCCAGCCTCCACCACCACAGTAATATTCACAGATCCAGCGCCACCAATTAAACAGATAATGATACCACAGCATCCAGCCTCCACCACAACAGTATTATTCCACAGCATCGAGCCCCCACCACCAATAGTAATATTGCACAGCATCCAGCCTCCACCACCAACAGTAATATTCCACAGCATCCAGCCTCCACCACCAATAGTAATATTGCACAGCATCCAGCCTCCACCACCAACCGTAATATTACACAGCATCCAGCCTCCTACCACCAACAGTAATATTGCACAGCATCCAGCCTCCACCACCTATAGTAATATTGCACAGCATCCAGCCTCCACCACCATCAGTAATATTCCACATCATCCAGCCTCCACCACCAATAGTAATATTCCACAGCGTCCAGCCTCCACCACCATATAAAGCTTCCACAGCATCCAGCCTCCACCACCACGTAATATTCTACAACATCCACCTCCACTACCACCATCATAATATTCTACAGTCATCAGCCTCCCAACCACCAACAGTAAGAATTCCCCAGCATCCAGCCTCCACCACCAATAGTAATATTCCACAGCATCCAGCCTCCACCACCAACAGTAATATATTCCACCATCCAGCCTCCACCACCAACAGTAATATTCTACAGCATCCAGCTCCACCACAATATTAAGTATTGCACAGCATCCAGCCTCCACCACAATAGTAATATTCCACAGCATCCAGCCTCCACCACCAATAGTAATATTCCACAGCATCCAGCCTCCACCACCAACAGTAATATTCTACAGCATCCAGCCTCCACCACCAACAGTAATATTCCACAGCATCCAGCCTCCACCACCAACAGTAATATTCCACAGCACACCTCCACCACCATAGTTATAATTCCACACATCCAGCCCCCCACCAATAGTAAATTGCACAGCATCCAGCCTCCACACCAACAGAATATTTACAGCACCCACCTCCACCACGCAATAGTAAAATTCCACAGCATGCCAGCGCCACCACCACCAGTAATATTTCTACAGCATCCAGCCCTCCAGCCCCATCCACCAACAGTAATATTCCACAGCAACCACCTTCCACCACCCAGTTTTTAAGTAATCTTCCACAGCATCCAGCCTCCACCACCAATAGTAATATTCCACAGCATCCAGCATCCAGCCTCCACCACCAACAGTAATATTCCACAGCATCCAGCCTCCACCACCAATAGTAATATTGCCAACAGCATCCAGCCTCCACCACCAATAGTAATATTGCACAGCATCCAGCCTCCACCACCAACAGTAATATTCCACAGCATCCAGCCTCCACCACCAATAGTAATATTCCACAGCATCCAGCCTCCACCACCAATAGTAATATTGCACAGCATCCAGCCTCCACCACCAACAGTAATATTCCACAGCATCCAGCCTCCACCACCAATAGTAATATTGCACAGCATCCAGCCTCCACCACCAACAGTAATATTCCACAGCATCCAGCCTCCACCACCAATAGTAATATTCCACAGCATCCAGCCTCCACCACCAATAGTAATATTCCACAGCATCCAGCCCTCACTACCAACAGTAATATTCCACAGCATCCAGCCTCCACCAACAATAGTAATATTCCTACAGCATCCAGCCTCCACCACCAACAGTAAAATTCCACAGCATCAGCCTCCACCAACCCAAAAAAACCAAGGTTTTATTAATTTAAAAAATTTTTATCCACAGCATCCAGAGCCTTCCACCACTAACAGTAATATTCCCAGACAGCAGCCAGCCTCCACCACTACAACAGTATTATGCAGCAGCCTCCACCACCATAGAAATATTGCACAGCAATCCAGCCCTCCACCACCAACACTAATATTACACAGCATCCAGCCTCCACCACCAACAGTAATATTGCACAGCATCCAGCCTCCACCACCTAGAGTAATATGGCACAGCATCAAGACCTCCAGCTAAACCACCAACAGTAATATCCACAGCATCCAGCTCCACCACCAATAGTAATATTCCACAGCATCCAGCCTCCACCACCAATAGTAATATTCCACAGCATCCAGCCTCCACCACCAACAGTAATATTCCACAGCATCCAGCCTCCACCACCAACAGTAATATTCCACAGCATCCAGCCTCCACCACCAATAGTAATATTCCACAGCATCCAGCCTCCACCACCAACAGTAATATTCCACAGCATCCAGCCCCACCACCATAGCAATATTCCCACAGCATCCAGCCTCCACCACCAACAGTAATATTCCACAGCATCCAGCCTCCACCACCAACAGTAATATTCTATGAAAGTTAAGACACATGTTCAAACATCTGTGTTATCTTTATTGAGACGTTTCGCATCCAGTGGGCTTATCATACAGATTCCTAGGACATAAAGAAGATAGGGGGCAGCAACATCATGGAATCTTGTTCAGAGGAGATCACAAGTAACCTTCTTCACGGCTGCTCAACAAACCCATCTCTTTTGGGATGGACCGACTTCCACTGGGGAATCCCCGCCTACCCAATGAAAAGCAGGGGTGTCACTAGCACGTAAGAGACCCTACAATAAGTGCAGGGCCCTGAGACTGTTCAACTGCCTCCCAAGCACTCATAGGGGGCATTACCAACAGACCCCTGGCATCTTCAAGCTGGCACTGGACAAACACCTAAAGCATTTCCTGATCATCCGGCGCTGTGGCTCGTACGTTTGGTTGCGAGTGCAGCCAGCCAACAACAGCCTGTGTGATCATCGCTGAACCACAAGGGAGGTCCTGGTCACAGGACCCGAGGGGGGGGGGGGGGTGGGGGAGGGGGGGGGGGGATGGGGAGGGGGGGTGGGCGGGGGGGCCGGGGGGGGGGTGGGGGGGTGGCCGCGGGGCCGTTGACCCCCGAAACTCTCTCCAGGGTAAACTCCAGGTAAACGTATGTCATGTTTACTGTTTTCTTCTTCATGGACCAACTTACGGATGGCCTGGTGAGTTAACGCTCTCGCTTCAACACGGTGAGGCCTGGGTTCGATTCCCAGCCAGAGTAGAAACATTGGACGTGTTTCTTTCCACCTGTTGTCTATGTTCCCCATCAGTAAAATGGGTACCTGGGTGTTAGTCACTGGTGGGGGTCGCATCCCTGGGACACTGACCTAAGGAACGGGGAGGGGGGGGGGGGGGGGGGGGGCACAGACCGGGCCGTGGGGGCGTTGACCCCTGAACTCTCTCCAGATCTAAACGCTCCAATAAACACTCCACATGTTTCTCTTCTTGCTTCGTCATAGAAATCATTAAAAAGTTACAATTACCATTTTACGGCCACTATACGTCCGACTAGAACAATCCACCACCAACAGTAATATTCCACAGCATCCAGCCTCCACCACGAATAGGAATCTTCCACACATCCAGCCTCCACCACCAACAGTAATATTCACACATCCAGCCTCCACCACCACCCCCACCGGGGGGGGGGGGCCCAACAGTAATATTCCACCATCCACCTCCACCACCACAGTAATATTCTACAGCATCCAGCCTCCACCACCAACAGTAATATTCTACAGCATCCAGCCTCCACCACCAACAGTAATATTCCACAGCATCCAGCCTCCACCACCAACCGTAATATTCCACAGCACCAGCCTTCCACACAACATAATATTCCAAAGCATCCCCCCAGCTCCACCACCAACAGTAAATTCCACAGCAATCCCAGCCCTCCACCATCCAACAGTAATATCCACACATCCAGCTCCACCACCAACAGTAATAATTCTACAGCATCAGTCTCCACACCAACAGCAATATCCTAAAGCATCCAGCCTCCACCACCTATAGTAATATTGCACAGCATCCAGCCTCCACCACCAACAGTAATATTCCACAGCATCCAGCCTCCACCACCAAAAGTAATATTCTACAGCAACCATCCTCCACCCACCAATCATAATATTCAAAGCCATCCAGCCTCAACCACCAACAGTAATATTCCACATCATCCAGCCTCCACCACCAATAGTAATATTGCACAGCATCCAGTCTCCACCACCATAGTAATATTTAACACAGCTCCAACCTCCCCACCATAGTAATATTGCACAGCACCAGCCTCCACCACCAATAGAATATTGCACAGCATCCACTCCACCACCAATAGTATATTGCAAAGCATCCAGCCTCCACCAACCAATCAGTAAATTCACAGCATCCAGCCTCCCCATCACATAATTGCACAGCATCCATCTCACCCACACCACTAGTAATATTGCACAGAATCCAGCCGCATCCCAACAGTAATATTTCCACCACAATCCAGCCTCCACCACCAAGAGTAATACCCCAGCATCCAGCCTCCACAATCAATAGTAATATCCACAGCATCCATTCCCTTTCCCCCCCCCTCCACTACCAACAGAAATATCCAACAGCATCCAGCCTCCCACCACCAATAGTATATTTCCACAGCATCCATGCCTCCACCACCAATAGTAAAATTCCACAGCATCCAGGCTCCACGACCAACAGTAATATTATACAGCATCCAGCCTCCACCACTAACAGTAATATTCCACGCATCCAGCCACCACCACCAACAGTATTATGCATCCAGCCTCCCCCCACCAATAGTAATAATGCACAGCATCAGCCTCCACCACCAACAGTAAATATTAACAGCCATCCAGCCCTCAACCACCAACAGTAATATTGCACAGCAATCCAGCCTCCACCCACCTATAGTCTATATGCACAGCATCAGCCTCCACCACCCAACAATATTATTCCAGAAAGGAGTGGAGGGGGGGGGGGGGGGGGGAGGGGGTGGGGAGTGGGGGGGGGGGGGGGGGGGGGGGGGGGAGGGGGGGAAGGGGGGGGGGGGGGGGGGGGGGGGGGAGGGTGGGTTTGGGGGGGGGGGGGGGTTTGTTTTGAATGAATAAGAATAATAATTGTGGTTGTTGAATAAGATGAATAAGAATAATAATAAGTTGTGGATATGATAAAAGAAATAATAATTGTGTAGTGGAATATATAAAATAGTATAATTATGTTAGGAAGTTATGATGAAAATAAGAATAAAAATAAGTATGAGTAATTTGAAGAATAAGAATAATAAATAAGTGGAATGGAAAAAGAATACGAATAAAAAGTGACGTATGTGGGAAAAGATAAAAAGACAAAAAAAAAATGATGTTTAAAATTAAATGCATGAATAATAAAAAAATTGGATATATGAATAAGATGAAAAAATAAACAACAAAATGATAATTAAATAAGAATATGAATCACACAAATTATGTTGTGGAATATGAAGAAAGCAATACAAAAAACATGAGAATAGACAATGAAGACAAAAGAAACTACATTAGTATTAGGGCACATAAAATCATACTAAACAAGATGTATATTGCACAAGCATCCAGCCTCCACACCACCAAGTAGTAGTGTCCACAGCCTCCTAACTCCACAACAATATAGTAAATGGGAACAGAATCAAAGAGAAATCACCAATATAAATATTCCACAGCATCCAGCCTCCACCACCAATAGTAATATTCTACTGCATCCAGCCTTCACCACCAACAGTAATATTCCACTGCATCCAGCCTTCACCACCAATAGTAATATTCTACAGCATCCAGCCTCCACCACCAACGGTAATATTCCACAGCATCCAGCCTCGTCCACCAACAGTAATATTCCACAGCATCCAGCCTCCACGCCGCCGCCACTCAATGGTCAATTAAAGATGGTGCACTGCTCCTATGATTTATTTTACATGTCCACCTAAAGGGGAGGATGAAGTGTATGAAAAGCCGAGGCTTTGGAAGTTATTGTTGTTGTTAGTTGTGCGGCGCTTATGATGGAAGAGCTGCATTTGAAAGATACGAGGTGTTAGAAGGTGGAGGGTTATGCTACCCTCCTTCATGTTTTAAAACCTGGTGGAGGATAATGTAAAACTCTCCTGTTTAAAAACCTGGAGGAGGGTTATGCAACCTCCCTCCTGTTTATAAAACTGGTGGAAGGTTATACAACTCCCTGCGGTTTAAAAACTTGGTGGAGGGTTATGCAACCCCCCGCTCATGTTTAAAAACCTGGTGGAGGGTTTCGCAAGCCTCCTCCTGTTTAAAAACCTGTTTTTATTACCCAAATAATGACATATAAAAATAAGTTGATATAGTGTGACAGCGAGGAAATGTTCTCCACAGTTATGATTTTTTTTTTGCGAATTGTTGCTGGTTCTGTCAGAAGTCTTACTTTGTTTAGTTTAGCACAGTTTAACCTAAAACAACGTACATGGGGACACCGGGACAACGTACATGGAGAAACCGGCACAACGTAAATGGGGACACCGGAACAACATACATGGGGACACCGGGACAACGTACATGGGGACGCCGGGACAACGTACATGGGGACACCGGGACAACGTACATGGGAACACCGGCTAGGATCCTTCAGTCGGACAAAAACTAGTATACAATTATTCCCGACCTTACTTTTCGTATGCTGTGTAAATAATTAACAAATGTGTTTTGCTTTAGACGTCCCTGTGAACATTATGTGCTGAAGTTACTGGGATTTCTGATGTAAACACTTAGTGGGAGAAGGTCTTGGCTGTGACACACACTGATACACAGCAGGTCTTAGCTGTGACACACACTGATACACAGCATGTCTTAGCTGTGACACACACTGATACACAGCAGGTCTTAGCTGTGACACACCCTGATACACAGCAGGTCTTAGCTGGGTGTAACACACATTGATACAGTTACTGTTTTAAGATTTATCACCAAGAATTAGTAAGATCTTGGAGGGGAATCTTGGAGGTTCTTGGAGGTCTCCAAGATCCTGGATGTCTCGAAGATCCTGGAGGTCTCCAAGATCCTGGATGTCTCGAAGATCCTGGAGGTCTCCATGATCCTGGATGTCTCCAAGATCCTGGAGGTCTCCAAAATTCTGAAGATCAACAAGATCCTGGAGGTCTGGTGACCTTCATTAAAACAATTGATCTCACTGAGATTCTTTCCACGCTGCTACCTTTCCTTCCATCCCTATAGGTAAAAACATTCATTAACATTGACAAATATATAAATTGACACGAATGGAAGTTTGAAGACATATATTGTATGTTTTAAATACAAATAGGGGTTTAATACGTGCAATACAGAGAACGAGAGTAAGGCAGGTCAGGAGGTGGCGTGCTGGGTAGAATGTTTTAATCCATTATTACCGAAGTAATGAAGTTTCCAGAATTTCCAGCTGTTTATTGTCTTGGGGAGCGGTGAATGATGACTCTAAACGACAGAGCACTGCGCTGCGCTGATGCTCTGGTGGCTAGTTTGGTATTATGGGAGTCCATGAGGCGTCCACAGGTGTTGAGGTGGATGACACAAGCGCTGTTGAAAGCCAAACTCTGACACGTTTTCAGATGATACGGTGACGCTTACTCTTTGTTGTCCGTTTTGATAAAACCCCAGGAGGGTGAACGTCCAGTTAGGACTTAAAACCCCGGAAGGTAAGAATCCAGTTAATGTCTTAAATCCAGAATAATTGTGTATTTACATGCCTTTAGTCCTAAAAAAATTTTTTTTTTTGAGTGTTTATATATAGGTGTGGTCAATACTGGTCAGTACTTACGATACAAACCAAGGCCAAAAAAAAAAAAATATTAAGCATAATAAATATTTGACGAAAATGTACGTGTTATACTTTCTGGCAAGTCAGTCACCAGGTAGAATTGCGACTCATCGCTACACTAATGTGAAACTCATTTGTTAAACAAAGTAGAGTAAAGGTCAGATCAGTGAAGAATTAATACTTAAGTCCTAAGGGTGTATTACGATTTGTTTAGGTGAGAAAAGAGTAGGTAAAGCTGGGTGGAGTTGAGGTGAATCGAGATAACATCTGACTGGGTTAATGCAGAACCTAATCTAACCTAACCTAACATTATATAATCTAACCTAACATTATATAACCTAACCTAACATTATATAACCTACTCTAACTTTAAATAACCTAGCCTAACATTATATAACCTAACGTAACATTATATAACCTAACCTAACATTATATAACCTAACCTAACATTATATAACCTAACCTAACATTATATAAACTACTCTAACTTTAAATAACCTAGACTAACATTATATAACCTAACCTAACATTATATAACCTAGCCTAATATTATATAACATACCCTAACATTATATAACCTAACCTAACATTATATAACTTAACCTCACGGTATATAACCTACCCAAACATTGCATACCCTAACCTAACCTAACCTCTTCTTAAAGCTTTGTCTGGCTGCTGCCTCCACTACATCACTCCAGATTGTCCCACTTTCTGAAAACTCTATGACTGAAGAAGTACTTCCTAACGTCCCTGTGACTCATCTGATTTATCAGTTTTCAGTTGTGACCCTTTACTGCTGTGTTCCATCTCCGAAACATTCTGTTCCTGTTCACCTTGCCAGTTCCTCGCAGTATTTTATACGTCACTATCATATCCTCCCCCCTGTCCCTCCTGTCCTCCAGTGTTGTCAGGATGAGTTCCCTTAACCTCTCCTTGTCGGATATATCCTTACCTAAGGGACTAGTCTTGTTGCAAACCTTTTCACTTTCTATAATTTCTTGACGTACTTAACTAGGTGTGGCTTACATACTGGTGCTGCATACTCCATTATGAGCCTTACGTACAAGGTGTACAGTGTCGTGAATGACTCTTAGATGTCGAAACGCTAATCTCAGGTTTCCCATACACCCATATGCTTTAGTGGTTATTTGGTTGATGCTCACTCGAAGATCCTTTTCCTTGAGTGAAAATAGCAGCGTTTGACCCCCTAGCATATACTCCGTCTGCAGTTTTCTTTATCCTTCCCTAACCTTCATAACTTTGCACTAGGGGGGGAGGGAGAAATTTGTTGGGCCAGGCTTGCAAGCCTGTCCAGATCCCTTTGCAGTGATATCTGATCCTCGTCGGCTTGAATTCTCCGCACTAGACTCACGTCGTCTCTAAACAGGGACACCTCTATTTGTTATTCACAAATACAAAAAACAGCACCGGCTCCAGGACTGACCCTTGTTTTGACTGCTCATTGGGTTGGTGTAGTAATTTGCCAGGTAGCGTAGAGGTAGGTGAGATATACAGCCCCTTGTGGAACCCCACTCGTAACATATGCCCACTCTGACATGTCGTGTTTGTGTGTGTGTACTCACCTAATTGTACTCACCTAATTGTGGTTGCAGGGGTCAAGACTCAGCTCCTGGCCCCGCCTCTTCACCGACCGCTACTAGGTCCTCTCTCCCCTGCTCCATGAGCTTTATCGTACCTCGTCTTAAAACTGTGTATAGTTCCTGCCTCCACTACATCGCTTGCCAGACTATTCCACTTCCTAACTACTCTATGACTGAAGAAATACTTCCTAACATCCCTTTGACTCATCTGAGTCTTCAGCTTCCAATTGTGACCCTTGTTTCTGTGTCCCATCTCTGGAACATCCTGTCTCTGACCACCTTGTCTATTCCACGCAGTATTTTGTATGTCGTTATCATGTCTCCCCTGACCCTCCTGTTCTCCAGTGTTGTCAGACCGATTTCCCTTAACCTTTCTTCATAGGACATTCCCCTTAGCTCTGGAACTAGCCTTGTTGCAAACCTTTGCACTTTCTCTAATTTCTTGACGTGTTTGACCAGGTGTGGGTTCCAAACTGGTGCTGCGTACTCCAGTATGGGCCTGACGTACACAGTGTATAAAGTCTTGAACGATTCCTTACTGAGGTACCGGAACGCTATTCTCAGGTTTGCCAAGCGCCCATATGCCGCAGCAGTTATCTGGTTAATGTGTGCTTCTGGCGATGTACTCGGTATTATACTCACTCCTAGGTCTTTCTTCTTGAGTGAGGTTTGCAGCCTTTGGCCACCTAGCCTATACTCTGTTTGCAGTCTTCTTTGCCCTTCTCCGATCTTCATGACTTTGCATTTGGCGGGGTTAAATTCTAGGAGCCAGTTTCTGGACCACATATCCAGCCTGTCCAGGTCTCTTTGTAGACCTGTCTGGTCCGCGTCTGATTTAATTCTCCTCATTAACTTACGTCATCTGCAAACAGGGACACTTCTGAGTCTATCCCTTCCGTCATGTCGTTCACATATACCAAGAATAGCACTGGTCCCAGGACTGTCCCCTGTGGGACCCCGCTCGTCACTGGCGCCCACTGTGATACCTCATCACGGACCATGACTCGCTGTTGCCTCCCTATTACGTATTCTCTAATCCATTGCAGTGCCCTTCCTGTTATACGTGCCTTCCTCTAGCTTCTGTACTAATCTCTTGTGAGGAACTGTGGCGAAGGCCTTCTTGCAGTCCAAGAAAAGGCAATCAACACACCCCTCCCTCTCATTTCTTACTTCAGTTACCTTGTCGTAAAACTCTAGTAGGTTTGTGACACAGGATTTGCCTTCCATGAATTCGTGCTGGCTGTCATTTATAATCTTGTTCCGCTCCAGGTGCTCCACCACTCTCCTCCTGATAATCTTTTCCAAGACTTGCATGCTATACATGTCAGTGACACTGGTCTATAATTTTGTGCTTCATTTCTGTCTCCTTTCTTAAAGATGGGGACTACATTTGCCTTCTTCCATACTTCAGGTAGTTGCCCAGTTTCAAGGGAAGTGTTGAAGATTTTCCTTAGTGGCACACGTAGTGTCCCTGCTCCCTCTCTAAGGACCCACGGAGAGATGTTGTCTGGTTCCCCCGCCTTTGAGGTGTCAAGGTCACTTAGGAGCTTCTCCACCTCCTCCTCAGTTGTGCGTAATTCATCCAACGCTTGTTGGTATATCCCTTGTTGCTGTACACCACTGTTTTGTCTTCCCATTTTCCCTTCAACCTCCACTGTAAATACTTCCTGAAATCTCATGCTGAGCTCTCACATACCTCCTGGTCGTTTCTTGTGAGCTCTCCACCTTCTTTCCTCAGCCTGATTACCTGGTCCTTGACTGTTGTCTTCCTCCTGATGTGGCTGTAGAGTAGTTTCGGATCAGACTTAACTTTCGATGCTATGTCATTTTCATACTGCCGCTGCGCCTTCCTTCTTATCTGTGCATACTCGTTTCTGGCTCGTCGACTAGTCTCTTTATTCTCCTGAGTCCTTTGCCTTCTGTACTTTTTTCCATTTTCTAGAGCACTTAGCTTTTGCCTCCCTGCACCTTTGGGTAAACCAAGGGCTCGTTCTGTCCTTCCCATTATTTCTGTTACCCTTGGGAACAAACCTTTCCTCTGCCTTCTTGCATTTTGTTGTTACAAAGTCCATCATTTAGTTTACTGATTTTCCTACCAAGTCCTGTTCCCACTGAACCTCCTGCAGGAAGGTCCTCATTCCTTTGTAGTCCCCCCTTTTAGAGTTTAGCTTTTCCCTTTCTACTCCTGTTACCCTGTCCACTTTTAGCTCCACGATGTATTCAAAGCTCATAACTACGTGGTCACTAGCTCCAAGGGGCCTTTCATATGTGATGTGCTCAATGTCTGAGCTACTCAGGGTGAACACGAGGTCCAGTCTTGCTGGTTCATCCTCCCCTCTCTCTCTGGTAGTATACCTAACATGTTGGTGCATGAGATTTGCTAGCAACACATCCATCATCTTGGCTCTCCATGTTTCGGGACCCCCATGTAGCTCCAGGTTTTCCCAATCAATCTCCCTGTGATTGAAGTCACCCATGACCAGTAACTTCACTCTACTTGAGTGGGCCTTTCTTGCCACCTCAGCTAGAGTGTCCACCATTGCTCTGTTGCATTCATCATATTCCTCTCTTGGCCTCCTGCAGTTCTGTGGTGGGTTATACATAACTGCAATGACTACCTTGTGTTCCCCTGACTGAACTGTACCTACTATGTAATCCCTTTCTCCAATCTCGTCCATACCTTCCATTTCTTGATAACCCCACCGGTTTTTTATTAGTAGTGCAACCCCTCCTCCCTCCCCCTGCTCCTTCTATCCTTCCTCAGGATCTGATATCCGGGTGGGAAGATTGCATCTATTATTATCCCAGTGAGTTTCGTTTCTGTAACCGCTATGAGTCTAGGACAACTCCTTGTTTCTTTGTGGCACTCCTCACATTTACTCGTTTTTCCATCCCGTTCGGTCCCAAAACCCTTTCAACTTCTTTTCAAAAACTGTGATCGGGGGAACAGGGGGGGTTAGGGGGGCGGGGCCTATAGGGGGTTGGTGTGGGGGGGTGGGGTCGGGTGTGGGGTAAATGGGGGCAAGGCCTATGGGGGGTTTCAGTGGGGGGGTGGGGGGTAGTGGTGAGGGGGGATAGGAGAGAGCCTATGGGGGGTTACAAAGGGGGGGGGGGGGTTTGGGTGAGGGAGATGGGGATAGAGGGTCAGTGTTGATTGCTTGGGTTACTGTGGGGGTGGCGTTTTGATGAGAGGGGGGGGGAGAGAACATTGGTGGGTTACTGGGGTTTCTGTGGGGGTGGGTTTGAGCTGAGGGGGGGTTTGGGTTACTGAGGGTTACTTGGGGGTTGGGGTTTTGCAGAGGGGGATATGTGGGTTCCCGTGGGTTTTTTTGGGGGGGGGGTTTGGGCGGAGGGGGGTGGGGGGGAGGGTACAGTAAGTGGGTTTTGGTTAGGTCTTTTGGTTCTTTGGATTGTCATGGTTGTGTTCCATCTGGGGTGTATGGGGGGGTTTGTTTTTTTTCTTCCAAGGGGCCTGATTTCTCCGGGCTCTCCACCTTTTTGCCTCCCTTTCCTCCTTGCGACTTTGCACCCTCTCTTTCAGTGCATCCTTTCTTTTTGTTTTCTGTCTCGTCGGGGGTACACACTCCAGAACCCTGTTTTGTCCCTTAGGCGGTTTTTTCTCCTCAGGATCCGTTTCAAGCTGACCTCTGCCTTGAAAATCCTTTAAACTGGATCTTTTTTCCAATCACAAACCACCCAAATTCTCTAAAAATTTGTCACTAGTCATGTATCCGCTCCTTTTGCTTTCTGTTTTTTTAATCGTTTTTTTTTTTCCTCCCATTTACTTCCTTAATTTTCCACATCTACTTCTTGAGCCCATAACAAAAATGGCCCTCCCCCCCTTTCTCCTCCCACTGTGTTTCCCCTGAGCACCCTCTGATTCAAATTATTTTCCTGCCATTGAAAAATTTTGTTTTCTTTTCTCTTCCCTGTCTGGCATCCCTCTTTATTTGTTCCGGACAGGGCAGTTGTCTGTTAGACCCCTCTGTGTATTTTTAGCCCTTCATTGATTTTAGCCCCTCATTATTTTTCTTGCTGCCTCCCTGCCTTTTTCCCGGCCTCCCTTGGGGTCCGATGGGGTCTACTGTCCCCCATCGGGGACGGGGATAGCTCTTGGTGTCATGGCTGTCTGCCTTTGGGTTTTTAGGCTGTTTCAAACCTTTATTCTTCTACTAAGCTCGTATCTTACTTCAGCTGTGTTGATTGTAATTCCATTTCCTGCTCTCCTCAGCTATTTTCTCTTCCATTTTTTTTGCGATCCTTCCAGCCTCCTTCCCCCCTCCCCCTCTTTGGTGAGCTCTGCCTCCCATCCCTCTCCCAGGCCCCCACTCGCTTTTAACCCATTCCTCTGATTCCCCGTCCAGGTTTTTTATGTCCCATGTTTTTTTTTCTTTTCACAGAAGGAAGAGCTTATGCCAAGGGTGCCGTGGAGGGGGGTGCTTGTTGTGGTGGGATTGGGGTGTTTGTTGTGGGGAGAAGGGAGGAGACAGGGAGGGAAAAAGGGTAATGGGTTGGAGGGGGGGACAGCAGTAGAGGGAAGAGAGATGGGGAGGGAAGACCAAGGGGGACAGGGAGAAGAGCAATGGGGGGAGGGGTGTTGAAGGAGTAGGGAGGATGAGAAAGAAAATGATGAGGGAGAGAAAGTGTGTGTGTGTGTACTCACCTAGTTGAGGTTGCAGGGGTCAAGTCCAAGCTCCTTGCATCGCCTCTTCACTGGTCGCTTCTAGGTCACTCTCCCTGAACAGTGAGCTTTATCATACCTCTGCTTAAAGCTATATATGGATCCTGCCTCCACTACATCGCTTCCCAAACTACTCCAATTCTTGACTACTCTGTGGCTGAAGAAATACTTCCTAACATCCCTGTGATTCATCTGTGTCTTCAACTTCCAACTGTGTCCCCGTGTTGCTGTGTCTCATCTCTGGAACATCCTGTCTTTGTCCAGCCTGTCAATTCCTCTCATTATTTTGTATGTCGTTAACATGTCCCCCCTATCTCTTCTGTCCTCCAGTGTCGTCAGGTTGATTTCTCTTAACTTCTCCTCGTAGGGCATACCTCTTAGCTCTAGGACTAGCCTTGTGTGTACTCACCTACTCACTTAGTTGAGGTTGCAGGGGTCGAGTCCAAGCTCCTGGCCCCGCCTCTTCACTGGTCGCCATTAGGTCACACTCCTTGAACCATGAGCATCGTACCTCTGCTTAAAGCTATGTATGGATCCTGCCTCCACTACATCCCTTCCCAAACTATTCCACTTCCTGACTACTCTGTGGCTGAAGAAACACTTCCTAACATCCCTGTGATTCATCTGTGTCTTCAGCTTCCAACTGTGTCCCCTTGTTGCTGTGTGTGTGTGTGTGTGTGTGTGTGTGTGTGTGTGTGTGTGTGTGTGTGTGTGTGTGTGTGTGTGTGTACTCACCTAATTGTACTCATCTAATTGAGATTGCAGGGGTCGAGACTCAGCTCCTGGCCCCGCCTCTTCACTGATCGCTACTAGGTCCTCTCTCTCTCTGCTTCCTGAGCTGTATCATACCTCTTCTTAAAACTATGTATGGTTCCTACCTCCACTACTTCACTTGCTAGGCTATTCCACTTGCTGACAACTCTATGACTGAAGAAATACTTCCTAACGTCCCTGTGACTCGTCTGAGTCTTCAGCTTCCAGTTGTGACCCCTTGTCCCTGTGTCCCCTCTCTGGAGCATCCTATCTCTGTCCACCTTGTCTATTTCCCGCAGTATCTTGTATGTCGTTATCATGTCTCCCCTGACCCTTCTGTCCTCCAGTGTCGTCAGTCCGATTTCCCTCAAACTTTCCTCGTACGACATTCCCTTGAGCTCTGGACTAGCCTTGTTGCAAACCTTTGTACTTTCTCTAACTTCTTGACGTGCTTGACCAGGTGTGGGTTCCAGACTGTGCTGCATACTCCATATGGGCCTAACATACACAGTGAAACAGTGTCTTGAACGATTCCCTTATTGAGTATGGGAACGCTATTCTCAGGTTTGCCAGGCGCCCGTATGCTGCAGGGGTTATTTGGTTGATGTGTCCTCCGGTGATGTACTCGGGGTTATGGTCACCCCAAGGTCTTTTTCCCCGAGTGAGGTCCTGTAGTCTTTGTCCACCTAGCCTAAAATTTTGTCTGCGGTCTTCTTGCCCCCCCCCAATCTTCATGACTTTGCATTTGGCTGGATTGAATTCGAGGAGCCAGTTACTGGACCACATGTCCAGCCTCTCCAGTCTCTTTGCAGTCCTGCCTCATCCTCGTCCGATTTAATTCTTCTCATCAACTTCACGTCAATCTGCGAACAGGGACACTTCAGAGTCTATTCCTTCCATCATGTCGTTCACATATAACAAAAATAGCACTGGTCCTAAACTGACCCCTGTGGGACCCCGCTCGTAACAGGCGCCCACGTGATACCTCTTCACGTACCATGACTCGTTGCTGCCTCCCTGCAGGGATTCCCTTATCCATTGCAGTGCCCTTCCTTTTATGTGTGCCTGATCTCCAGCTTCTGCACTATCTCTTGTGGGGAACTTTTGTCAAAGGGCCCTTCCTGCAGTCTAGGAAAACGCAATCTACCCAACCCTCTCCTGGGTGTCTTACTTCTGTTACCTTGTCATAAAACTCCAGGAGGTTTGTGATACAAGATTTTGCCTTCCCATAAAACCCATGCTGGTTTTCATTTAAAAATCTTGTTCCTTTCCAGTGTGTTCGACCACTCTCCTCCTGATAATCTTCTCCATGACTTTGCACACAATACATGTCAGAGACACAGGTCTGTAGTTTAGTGCCTCGTTTCTGTTTCCTTTTTCTTAAATAGGGGGACTACATTAGCTGTCTTCCCATTTCTCAGGTAGTTGCCCATTTAAAGGGGAAATTGTTAAGATTGTGGTTAGAGGCACACACACATCTCTGCTCCTTCTCTAAGGACCCATGGGGGGGATGTTGTCCGGTCCCATCGCCTTTGAGGTGGGGTGTGTGTGTGGTGTGTGTGTGTGTGTGTGTGTGTGTGTGTGTGTGTGTGTGTGTGTGTGTGTGTGTGTGTGTGTGTGGGGTGTGTGGGGTACAAAATAACCCGCACATAACAGACTGAAAAAAAAATGTAGGTTAGTTGTTTTATTGTTGTTTTCTTTCTTTCTCTCTCTCCTCTCTCCTCTTTTCTCTCTCTCTCTCTCTCTCTCTCTCTCATCTCTCTCTCTCTCTCTCTCTCCTCTCTCTCTCTCTCTCCTCTCTCTCTCTCTCTTCTCTCTCTCCTCTCTCTGTCTTGCTGAATTGGCAGAACTTCCTTACTCTAACATTACGTAATTTTTCATAACTAAATTCTTATAATTAAATCATAGATCACTTTAATTTTATTTAATATTACTTAAAACGTGTATAGCGGTTAGGGAAAACACGGTCAGACTGGATGCTGGCACACTAGCAGGTACAAAGGAGTCCCTTCTAGATGATCTTGCACAGGTGATGACATGGGGCCAGGAAATGGGTCTCATCCTGAATCCATCCAAATGTGAAATCATCTTAATCAATCAACAAGTGAAAGAAACTGAGAGATTAAAACTACCAGGAGCATCGGTCATTTCCCCCACAAGTAGCGCCTTGCTTGGAGCACCTCTGGGAAGTGATGCTGTTGATTCAGTTCTCAGGAAGAAAGTGGAAGAGTTGGGAAGGATGGAGCAAGAATAGGCAATCTTGACACCCATCATTGATGCCTTGCACCTTCCTCACAAAGTGCTTGAGTCTTCCCAGGTTAACATATTTCCTAAAATGTGCACCTTTATATGATAACCTTATACTGCATGAATACAACGGTATCCTGAAACATATTTTTACGAAAGCACTCAGCCTTCAACTGGAAGATGGGCAGTGGGACGAAGCTACACTTCCAGTCAGACTAGGAGGTACTGGTGTCCGCAAGGCATTACAGATTGCACTACCTGCTTTCCTGCACATATGTGTTGTATCCATTGGACTTGTAACAGCGATTCTCCCTGAACAACTTAGGGACAAGACTGGACTCCATGACCAACAGCTTGTTGATGGAGCCACACTCTGGGATAATCTAACGGGTTCTGAAACCAGACCTGCGCGCCTCTCCGAAACAACTACAGTCACACTGGGATGGCCCAGTAGTTGAGAATTTAGCCTCAACAAAGCTGCGGAGTGTGTTTGTTTATTATTAAATTATTGTAAACTTATCTAAAATATATTTAGTTGGATTAGGCTAAATCAATGTGGACTTGTTATAAAAAGGTTAGGTAAGTTTTCAAAGGTTCTTTTCGTATAAAATTATTAATTTTTACATTGCCATAAATGAGAAAAAATGAATCTTCTAAACGTATAAGAGAAAATTTTAGAAAGCACTTAATTTTAAATGAGTTCTTGCTAACTGACCAGTTTTACCTATCTACGAGTAGTTTTAAACATATGACAATAATGCGATTGGCCGGGACTCGAACCCCCGATATCTTAGCGCGACTTCCAGGAATCTTACTAAAATTCTGAGACGCCTTTCTACACAAGGTCACCAATGCTTCAAACATCAGGTGCTCGGTACCACTAGACATGTCGCCCCTGATGCGACCACATACGTGGTTATGGAAGCTACAAGACTATTTTCAATTTCCTCCAGTTTTAAATACCAGTTGCATCAGGTGTGACATGTCCAGTGGTGCTGGATACCTGATGTTTGAAGCACTGATGGCCGAGCGGACTAAGACGTATCGGAATTTTGGCAAGCTTTCTGGGAGACGTACAAAAATATCGGGCGTTAGACTCCCGGTCGGTCGTGGTATTGTTATTTGCTTAAAACACTCGTTCTTGGATACATTAATATGTGTGATGCTCATGATGGCTGGTATTACAAACGGGAGGAGAATGAAATCATTCCTGGAGCTACCATGGCCATAAATGTGCACAGACTTTGACTCACTACTGTTTCCTATACTTTTTTATCTTCCTTCCTGATTTTCTACATTCTGTGGTTTCCTTAGATGATGTAGGAAGTGTTAGTTGATTTACCAGTCGCAACATTTGGCACCAGTTTTGTTTTACTCCAAGACTGCACATCATGACCACTTCTGAAGTTAATATTTCCTGGTTCACCAGACAGTCACTTGAATATTGGTAACCACCAACCACTGGGCGACACACATCAACTCATTATGTCGGAACAGTCTACACACATGCACACATACTGTAATTGCTATAATTTATATAATTTGTAACTTGGGGGAGTGTATATGCAAAATCAAGACATTTATTGTAGAAGACATATATCCAATGGAGTTTTTTCCAATTCTATAGAAAAATGTGTATAAATGTCTCATATAGTAAATGTCCTTATTGTGCACATTTGTCTCTATCTCCAAAATCTTGGAGTTCATGTTAGGTTTAACATTCCTGGACTTGTACGTATTTGGTAGTGGCAGATTTCCGTTCTCATAACCTCGATTCTAACTGCTCACAACTTGTGTCAACATTTAAATTGTTTATCAACTGTACTGTAAATCGGAAAAGAGGATGACGCTATAAGAGAATGTATAGGTCACCCAAATTACTGCAAAGAAAATGTGAAGGACGAGTCATCCAAATAAGGTTGCAAGAATAATTCAAGTATATTGATGGTGTGACTTAAAATAAGTCATGCCCCTCAACTTTGGCCTCTTATGTCTGATGTCAGTGAGGAGATCTTGGTCTACGAATACTGACTTATCTCTTGCCATGAGTCGAATCAAACTGCTTCCCATTTCCCAGATTAATTGATAATTAATTGATTAATTCCCCCCTCCCTCCCGATTAAAAATAACACACTGACAAATACCAACATGAGACACACTAACAAGCATTTGCTACATTGTGCGATGCACTAACTGGTCATCACACGAGCTGAGGGTCTCTAAAATAAAGGATAAACCACTTAGATAAAAGACCCTTCATGCCAGCCTGTCAGAAGCGGAAGCTGCCGGCAAGGTTTGTCGGTCGTAAAGTAGCAAGAACGGCGAAAACTGTCTCTTTAGCACCAGGTTGGAGAGCGTGGGGAGTCTGCAACACGCCTCCACACGCCCTGCAACACGCCTCCACACGCCCTCCACACTCTCACACATTCTTTTCTTTCTTTTCAGTTTTTACATACACGCATTTGCGTTCAAGATATTTTCTTTAACATTCAAATCTTGGATTTCAAGGTAGAACTATCTTATTAACAGCAGTATCGAAAAGAAGTACATAGTTTATTTGGACTGAAGTTTGCTATTGTGAGCAGAGACAGAATTTTGAGCAGCTGTATTTATGAGGGTAAACCACACATGGACGCCTCACAACGAGGGGAAAATTGGCAACTTTTCAAGACCTGGGTGAGCTGAAGCTGAGAAACACGCAGAGGCGAGTGAGCTGTACTCATCAGGTGACACGACCGCCTCAATTAATCACAGGGTAGAAAAGTTTATGACCTCTTGTATCTGACGGGAAATAACATTGGCGGATCTCTATTAGTCAGGAGGAGAATTGGTACGCAAAAAACAGAGAAAGGTGTAAATAATATTGTTTTGTTTGGTGGAAATGAGAGGTCGGAGTTCCAGCCATTGTGTACTTGGACCTCGTGGATAATATTACATGAGTCACAGTGTTAAAAAATTTCTTTTGAAGTCCGGTAGAGCAAATAAACTCTCATCTCCTCTCTTTCTCTCTCCCCTCTCTTTCTCTCTCCTCTCTCATCCTCATCGTTCTTCATCTCTCTCTTGGGGGGGGGGGGGGGACGATCTCAGACATCTCTCTCCTTCTCGCTCTCTCTCTCTCTCTCTCTCTCTCTCTCACCTCATCCCTCTCTCTCTCGTCTCTCTCTCGTCACTCTCTCTCGTCTCTCTCTCTCTCTCCTCCCTGCTTTATTAAAGGTTGTTAAAGTGTTTGCGTTTAAAATTGCTATCTTCATTATACAAGCTATAAGTTGTTACCATACCTCAGCCTCTACAGCCTTACATAGTAAAAAAATTTTTACTTCATTATATTTTTTCATTATAAATATAAGTCAAAGGAGAGAAGTTGAAGCCATCTGTAAGACAGACCATTTCATTTGGTCAACTGACTTTATTAATTAATCGATGTTGTTACGCTGTACGAACATGTTCCAGATTCCAGTAATTCTAGGAATAAATCATCTTGGATTAAGTGGTGTTTTTGAGAAGGAAACAGTCAGAATGTAGTTGCTGTTAGCTGCCCGTCTTGTCGTGTAGAAGATGTCTTCTCACATCCAGTAAAATTGAACCAAATGTGATACCTTGATAATTTTGGTTTTGTACATGCCAAAAAGACCACTTTCATCCCTCCGGTTTCGAAGTATCTGCTGAA
>NC_069422.1:2991265-3036265 GCF_026875155.1 Cherax quadricarinatus | reverse complement strand
TCTCTCCTCTCCTCTCTCTCTCTCTCTCCTCCCTCTCTCTACTCCTCGTCTCTCTCGCTCTCCTCTCTCTCTCTCCGTCTCATCTCTCCCTCGCCCTCTCTCTCCTCCTCTTCTCTCTCTCCCCCTCACACCTCCCTCTGTGTCCTCTCTGTGCTCACTTCAACTAGGGGAAGTGGTTTTGGTCTCAACACAAGCTACGTTAGGTTTTCTAGTATGTCTAAAATGCATCGACTAATATACTTGTACAACATCATTTCTTTCTCCTACATTTGTTTTGTCTTTCACGTGATGGCACTACCTATGTTAGTGTGGCACTTGTGGTGTTGGCACTGCCTCCATCAGTGTGGCCCTTGTGGTGTTGGCACTGCCTCCATCAGTGTAACCCATGTGGTGTTGGCACTGCCTCCATCAGTGTAACCCTTGTGGTGTTGGCACTGCCTCCATCAGTGTAACCCTTGTGGTGTTGGCACTGCCTCAATCAGTGTGGCTTTTTGTGGTATATGGCCACTGCCTCCACCATGTAACACCATGAGGAATTGACACAGCCTCCATCAGTGGTACCCTTGTATTGTTGCCACTGGCCTCCATCATGAACCCTTGTGGAGTTGGGGCACTGCCTCCATCAGTGTAACCCTTGTGGTGTTGGCACTGCCTCAATCAGTGTGGCTTTTGTGGTATTGGCACTGCCTCCATCAGTGTAACCCATGTGGTATTGACACTGCCTCCATCAGTGTAACCTTTGTAGTGTTGCCACTGGCTCCAATCAGTGTGGCCCTTGTGGGTTTTGGCACTGCTCCATCAGTGTAACCCTTGGTGGTGTTGGCACTGCTCCATCAGTGTAACCCTGTGTTTTCTGCACTGTCTCCGACAGTGTTAATCCGTTGTGGTGTTGGCACTACCTTCATCAGTGTTTCCTTTGTGGTGTTACCACTGTCTCCAACAGTGTAATCCTTGTGGTGTTGGCACTACCTTCATCAGTGTGTCCCTTGTGGTGTTGGCACTGCCTCCATCAGTGTGTCTTTTGTGGTGTTGGCACTGCCTCCATAAGTGTGTTCCTCCATCAGAGTAACCCTTGTAGTGTTGGCACTGCCTCAATCAGTGTAACTCTTTGGGAGTTGGCACTGCCTACATCAGTGTAACCCTTGTGTTATTGGCACTGCCTACATCAGTGTAACCTTTGTGGTGTTGCCACTGCCTCCAACAGTGTAATCCTTGTGGTATTGGCACTGCCTACATCAGTGTAACCATTGTGGTATTGGCACTGCCTCCATCAGTGTAACCCTTGTGGTATTGGCACTGCCTCCATCAGTGTAACCCTTGTAGTGTTGCCACTGCCTCCACCAGTGTAAGCCCTTGTGGTGTTGGCACGCCTTCGCAACAGTATAACCCTTGTGTGTTGGCACTTCTCCATTCAGTTAACCCTTGGTGTTTTTGGCACTGAGCCTAAATCAGTATAACCCTGTAGTGTTGGCAGTTCCTCCATCAGTGTGGGCCCTTTTGGAGTTGGCTCTGCCTCCATCAGTATAACCCTAGTGTGTTGGCACTGCCTCCATCATTTTAAATTATAACCCTAGTGGGTAGGCACTGCCTCCATCCGTTAACCCTTGGGTGTTGGCACTGCCTAAATCAGTATAAACCCTTTGTAGTTGTTTTGGCACTGTCCTCCATCATGTGTGGGCCCTTTTGGAGTTGGCACTTACTGCATCCATCATATAACCCTTTTGGTGTTGTCACTGCCTGCATCAGTATAACACTTGTGGTGTTGGCACTCCTCCATGCGAGGGTAACCCAATGTGGTGTTGGCACAGCCTAAAACAGTATAAACCCTTGTAGTGTTGGCATACTTCCTTCCATCAGTGTGCCTTTTGGAGTTGGCACTGCATTCCATCATGTGTCCCTTGTGGTGTTTTGCACTGCCATCATCAGTGTGTCTCTTGTGTGTGTTGGCAGTGCCGTCGCATAAGTGCGGTCTCCTAGTTGGTGTTGGCACACCTCCACAGTGTAACCCTTGTAGAGTTGCACTGCCTCAATCAGTGCTAACCCATGAGGTAAGTTGGGCACTGTGCCTCCAACAGTGTAACCCTTGTATTGTTACCACTGCCTCCATCAGTGTGGTCCTTGTGGTGCTGCACTGCCTCCATCAGTGTAACCCTTGTGGTGTTGGCACTGCCTCCATCAGTGTAACCCTTGTGGTGTTGGCACTGCCTCCATCAGTGTGGCTTTTGTGGTATTGGCACTGCCTCCATCAGTGTAACCCATGTGGTATTGACACTGCCTGCATCAGTGTAATCCTTGTAGTGTTGCCACTGCCTCCATCAGTGTGGCCCTTGTGGTGTTGGCACTGCCTCCATCAGTGTAACCCTTGTGGTGTTGGCACTGCCTCAATCAGTGTAACTCTTGTAGTGTTGGCACTGCCTCCATCAGTACTCACCTAGTTGTACTCACCTAGTTGAGGTTGCGGGGTCGAGTCCGAGCTCCTGCCCCGCCTCTCACTGATCGCTACTAGGTCCTCTTCCCCCGACCGTGAGCTTTTATCATACCTCTGCCTTAAAGCTATGTAAGGATCCTGCTCCACTACATATCACTTCCAAACATACCACATACTGACTATCTGTGGCTGAAGAATACTTCCTAACCTCCCGTGATTCATCTGTGTCTTCATGCTTCCAACTGGGTCCCCCTTGTTAATGGTCCCAATCTCTGGAACATCTGTCTTTGTCCACCACGTCAATTCCTCTCATATTTTGTATGTCGTTATCAGTCCCCCCTATCTCTCCTGTCCCTCCAGTGTCGTCCCAGGTTTGATTTCCATTAACCTCTACCTCGTTAGACATACCTCTAGCTCTGGGACTAGTCTTGTTGCAAACCTTTGCACTTTCTCTAGTTTCTTCACGTGCTTGGCTAGGTGTGGGTTCCAAACTGGTGCCGCATACTCCAATATGGGCCTAACGTACACGGTGTACAGGGTCCTGAATGATTCCTTATTAAGATGTCGGAATGCTGTTCTGAGGTTTGCTAGGCGTCCATATGCTGCAGCAGTTATTTGGTTGATGTGGCCCTTGCGGTGTTGGCACTGCATCCATCAGTATAATCCTTGTGGTGTTGGCACTACCTTCATCAGTGTGCCCCTTGTGGTGTTGGCACTGCCTCCATCAGTGTGTCTTTTGTGGTGTTGGCACTGCCTCCATAAGTGTGTCCCTAGGGTGTTGGCAACACCCCACATATAAACCCCCCTTGAGTGGTTGGCAATGCCTCAATCAGTGTAACTCTTGTGGTGTTGGCACTGCCTACATCAGTGTAACCCTTGTGGTATTGACACTGCCTACATCAGTGTAACCCTTGTGGTGTTGCCACTGCCTCCAACAGTGTAATCATTGTGGTATTGGCACTGTAACCATTGTGGTATTGCAACGAGCGCTCCATCAGTGTAAACCCTGTGTATGGCACTGTCCTCCATCAGTGTAACCCTTGTGGTGTTGGCACTGCCTCAATCAGTATAACCCTTGTAGTGTTGGCACTGCCTCCATCAGTGTGGCCCTTTTGGTGTTGGCACTGCATCCATCAGTACAACCCTTGTGATGTTGGCACTGCCTTCATCAGTGTAACCCTTGCAGTATTGGCACTGCCTTCATCAGTGTAACCCTTGAGGGTGTTGCACTGCCTTCATCATGTATCCCTTGAGGTGTTGCACTGCCTCCATCTATGTGTGTCTCTTGTGGTGTTTGCAACTGACCTCCATATGTGGTCCCTAGTGGTGTTTTGGCACTAACCTCTCCATCAGTGTAACCCCTTTGTAGTGTTGCACTGTCCTCAATCATTGTAACCCTTGTGGTATTGGCAATGCCTCCATCATATAAAACCCTTGTGGTGTTGGCACTGGCCTCCACAGTGTAACCCTGGTGTATTGGCACTGCCTCCGATCAGTGTAACCCTTGTGGTTTTGGCACTGTCTCAATCAGAGTAACTAAACCCTTGTAGTGTTGGCACTTCTTCATCAGTGTGCCCTTTGTGGGTTGGCACTGCTCCCATCGGTATAACCCTTGTTGTTGTTGGCACTGCCTCCATTCAAAGTAACCATTGTAGTGTTGGCACTGCCTTTCATCAGTGTAACCCCAGAGGTGTGGCACTGGCCGTTCATCAGTGTAACCCTTGTAGGTATTTGGCACTGCCCTCCATCATGTAACCCTTTATGTGTGGCACTGAATCCATCGCGTGGAACCTTGTGGTGTTGGCACTCCCTCCACCAGAGTTAAAACCCTTGTAGTTTTGGCACTGCCCACATCAGTGTAACCCTTGTTAAATTAACACAGGTGCAACTCTTGGTATCTTTATTGAGGAAAACGTTTCGTCGTCAACGCCACTCATGGCATCTCAGTCCATACATTGGAGAAACTTTGAAGACAGGAAGAATGAGGTAATCCGTGTCCCTCAACCTTGATCGATATGGTCAGTCCCAATAAATCTTGAATAAATACGCATATAGCGGAGAAAGCAGACTTAAACACCGTATGGCTGGAGAGGTGCAGCAGTCATAGGTGTGTCACATTTGTCCAATGTGGAAGAGTAGGTCTGAATTCTTGGGATCTTAATACTTGGGAATTCTTCGCTTGCCTACTTTCTTGGCACAGACCAACTTCCACAAATGAAACGAATGTGGCACACCACCTATGACTTCTGCACCTCTCTCCTGCATAACGGTTTATAAGCTGCTTCTTCTCCGCCTCATAGCCGTATTCTATTCAAGATTGATGGACTGACCAACATCGACTCAAGGTTGAGGGATGATTTACCTCATTCTCCTCCTGTTCTTCAATGTTTCTCCTATGTAAGGACTGATGAATGGCCACTGTGTGGCGAACGTTCCAAGAGGGGGGGGGGGAGTTCAATAAAGATACCCAAAGTGCACATGTTGTCCTAATTTAACAACATTCGTTCTTTGAAAACCCATTCATCTAACAGTGGTAACCCTATGTAGTTTTTTGGCGCGCATCCAGCAGCGTTATCCTTGTAGTGATGCACTCTCCAACAGTGTTAGCATATGCGTTGGCACTGCCATCCCTTCAGTGTAACCTTGTAGTGTTGGCAATGCTTCATCTAGTGTAACCCTGGTAGTGTTGGCACTGCCCTAGGGGGGGGGGGGGGGGGGGGGGGGGGGGGCATCAGTGTCACCCTTCTGGTGTTGGCACTGCCTCCATCAGTGTAAACCCTTGTACTGTTTGCACTGCCTCCATTAGAGTAACTCTTGTAGTGTTGGCACTGCCTTCATCAGTGTAACCCATGTAGTGCTGGCACTGTCTTTATCAGTGTAACCCTTGTAGTGTTGGCACTGCCTTCATCAGTGTAACCCTTGTAGTGTTGGCACTGCCTTCATCAGTGTAACTCTTGTAGAGTTGGCACTGCCTTCATCAGTGTAACCCTGTAGTGATGGCACTGCCTCACTCAATCAGTGTAACCCTTGAAGTGTTGGCGCTGCCTTCATCAGTGTAACTCTTGTAGAGTTGGCACTGCCTTCATCAGTGTAACCCTTGTAGTGTTGGCACTGCCTTTATCAGTGTAATCCTTGTAGTGTTGGCCCTGCCTTTATCAGTGTAACCCTTGAAGTGTTGGCACTGCGTCGATCAGTGTAATCCTTTGTGATGGCACTGCCTTCCCATCGTGTAACCCCTTGTAGTGTTGGCACTGCCTCCACAGTGTAACCTTGTAGTGTGGGCACTGACTCATCAGTGTAACCCTTTGTAGTGGTTTGGCACTTCACTGGCCTTCATCACAGTTTAACCCTTATAAGTTGGCAACTGCCTTCATCAGTGTAACTCTTGAGAGTTTGGCACTCTGCCCTTTCATCAGTGTAACCCTTGTAGTGTTGGCACTGCCTTTATCAGTGTAACCCTTGTAGTGTTGGCACTGCCTTTATCAGTGTAACCCTTGTAGTGTTGGCACTGCGTCGATCAGTGTAATCCTTTTGGTGTTGGCACTGCTTCATCAGTGTAACCCTGTAGTGTAGGCATACTGCCTCCATCAGTGTAACCCCTTGCAGTGTTGGCACTGCATTCATCAGTGTAAACCTTAGTAGTGTGGGCACTGCCTCATCATGTAAACCCTTGTAGTGTTGGCACTGCCTTCATCAGTGTAACCCTTGTAGTGTTGGCACTGCCTTCATCAGTGTAACCCTTGTAGTGTTGGCACTGTCTTCATTAGTGTAACCCTTGTAGTGTTGGCACTGCCTCCATCAGTGTAACCCTTGTAGTGTTGGCACTGCCTTTCTCGATTGTAACCCTTGTAGTAGTTGGCACTGCCTTCATCTTTGTAACCCTGTAGTGTTGGCACTGCCTTCACAGTGTAACCCTTGTAGTGTTGCACTGTCTTCTCTTTAGTGTAACCCTGTAGTGTGGCACTGCCTCCATCAGGTAACTCCTTGCAGTGTTGGCACTGCCTTCATCAGTGTAACCCTTGTAGTGTTGGCACTGCCTCAATCAGTGTAACCCTTGTAGTGTTGGCACTGCCTTCATCAGTGTAACCCTTGTAGTGTTGGCACTGTCTTCATTAGTGTAACCCTTGTAGTGTTGGCACTGCCTCCATCAGTGTAACCCTTGTAGTGTTGGCACTGCCTTCATCAGTGTAACCCTTGCAGTGTTGGCACTGCCTTCAACAATGTAACCCTTGAAGTGTTGGCAACTGCCTTCAATCAGTGTAACCCTTTGTAGTGTTGGCACTGCCTTCTCAGTTGTAACCCTTGTAGTGTTTGGCACGACTCCATAAGTTGTGACCCTTATAGAGTTTTGGCACTCCTTCATCAGTGTAACCCTTGTAGTGTAGGCACGACACCAATCAGTGTCACCCTCGTAGTGTTGGCATGCCTTCATCAGTGTACCATGTCCACTTTTAACATTCACCTATTCCTTAGTCACTCTGTCTATAAATTAGTTCCAAGAACTTTTGTTTCTTCTGTCTCTGTTCGCTCTGCTTTTTAGGTAGATGATTGTTACTAATTGATGCTACTGTCTTTTCTCTACCACATCTTGGTCACCGTTCTCACAGCTCCCTTGTCACCTCCACTGCTAGCTACTCGTAATATTGTCTTCGTCACTGTTCCACTGTTCGTTGCTTTTACTACTGTGTCTGGTCACTGTCCTCACTGCCATTATCCACACTGTCCCTTCGGCCACTGATCCTCTCCTGCTAGTGTCCCTACTACAGTTTTGTCACTGACTTCACTGCCAATTATCTCTACTACTGTCTTGGTCCACTGTCTAAACAACTGCTAATGTCCCTACTACTGTCTTGGTCACTGCCCTCAAAGCTAGTTAACCCTAATTCGGTCTTGTCAACTGACTGTTCCATGCTAGTTGTCCCAACTACTGCCTGGGTCACTTTAAAAAAAAAATTCCACGACTGCAGAGTTGGCCCTTACTACTGCCATGGCCACTGTCCCACATACTGCTAGTTGTCCCTAACAACGTGCTTGGTCACTGTCCCACACTGCTAGTTGTCCTACTACGTCTTGGTCACTGTCCATAGACCGCTAATAGTCCCTACTACTGTCCTTGTCCCTGTCCACACACTTAGTTGTCCATACTACTTCTATGGGTCACGTACCACCTCTATTGACCTACTACTGTCTTGGTCACTGTCCACAACCTGCTAGTTGCCCTTACTACTGTCTTGGTCATTGTCCACACACTGCTAGTTGATCCTACTACTGCCTTCCGTCACTGGACACACACTGAGCTAGTTTCCCTACTAACTGACTGGGTCACTGCCACACGCTAGTTGTCCTACTACTGCCCTTGGTCACTGTCCACACTGCTAGGGTCCTACTACTGCCTTGGTCACTGTCCCACACTGCTAGTTTTCCCTCTATGACTTCGCCACTGTTCCATCTCTTCATTTTGTCCCTACACTGCTTTGGTCACTGTCCTTCACTGCCAATTATCTCCTACACTGTCATTGGTCACTGCTACCACTGCTAGTTTGTTCCCCTACTACTCCCTTGGTCACTGCCTCAATGCTAGTTATCCCCTATACTGTCTTGGTCACTGTTCACTCTGCTAGTTGTCCGTCCTACTTACTCCCATGTCACTGTCCACCATGCTAGTTGTCCCACTACTACTGACTGGTCACAGACCACACCGATACTTGTCGCTTACTAACGTCCTTGTCACTATCCACACTGCTAGTTTTACCTACTACTGTCATGGTCAATGTCCACACACGCTAGTTGTCGCCTGCTACTGTCTTTGGCACCGTCCTTCCATCCACGCTCTTATGTTGGTCCCTACTACTGTCCTTGTCACTGTTCTCACTGCTAGTTTGTCCCTAGTACTGCCTTGGTGACAGGGCCCACACTGCAGTTTGTCCCTATCTACTGTCTTTGTCACTGTCCAACACTGCTAGTTTTCTCCCTACACTACTGCTTTTTGTTCATGGGGCGGTCCACATTGCTAGTTTTCCTTACTCTGCCTTCGTAACTGTCGCACACTGCTAGTTGTCCCTACACTGCCTTGTCACTGTCCCCACTGCAATTTGTCCCTACTACTGCCTTGGTCACTGCCCAAACTGCAGGTGTCCCACTACTGCCTTGTCACTGTTCCACACAGCTAGTAGTCCCAACTGCTGCCTTGGTCACTGTCCCACACTGCTAGTTTCCTACAACTGCCTTGGTCACTGTCCGCACTGCTAGTTGTCATCTACTACAGCCGTTGATCACAGTCCCACACTGTTTAGTTGTCTACTACTACTTGCCTTGGCCACGTGTCCTCACTGCTAGTTGTCCCTACTACTGCCTTGGTTCACTGGTCCTCACTTCTAGATTGTCCAACTATTGCATTGGTCACTGTCCCACACTGCTAGATAACAGGGGTTTTTTATTTTTGGGGGGGGGGGGGGGGGGGGGGGGGGGGGGGGGTTTGTGTGGGGTTTTTTTTTTGTGGGGGGTTCTACTTTGTCTTGGTCACTGTCCCACACTGCTAGTTGTCCCTACTACTGCCTTGGTCACTGTCCACGAATGCAAATTGTCCCTACTACTGACTTGGTCACTGTACACACAGCTAGTTGTCCCTAGTACTGTCTTGGTCACTCTCCACACTGTTAATTGTCCCAACTACTGCTATGGTCACTGCACGCACTGCTATTTGTCCCAATACTGCATTGGTCCACTGTCCACACTGCTAGTTTGCAACTACTAGTGTCTTGGTCACTGTCCACACTGCTAGTTTTTCCTTCTACTTCCTTGGTCATTGACCACACTTCTAGTTTGCTAGTTGACCCTACTACTGCCATGGTCACTGCCCACCTGCTAGTTGTCCCTACTTTACTGTCTTGGTCATTGGTCCACACTGCTAGTTTGTCTCTACTACCTGCCTTGGTCACTGTCCACACTGCTAGTTGTCCCTACTACTGTCTTGGTCATTGTCCATACAGCTAGTTGTCCCTACTACATGCCTTGGTCACTGTGAACCTGCTAGTTGACCCACATCTGGTCTTGGGTCCTGTCCCCACCGCTAGTTGTCCATAGAACTTTCTTGGTCACTGATCCACACGTTAGTGTGTCCCTACTACTCCTCAATTTGTCAACTGTCCACACTGGTAGTTGTCCTCTACTACTCTTGTCACTTGTCCACAACCGCTATTTGGTCCCTACTAATGTCTTGGTCCACTGTCCAAACCGCTAAGTTTTCCCTACTACTGTCTTGGCATTAGTCCAACCCTGCATTGTACCTATTAATTCCTTGGGCACAGTCCACACTGCTACTTGTCCCCTTCTACTGGCCATGGTCACTGTCCTCACTGCTATTGTCCCTACAACTGCATGAAATCACTGTCCACACTGCTATTGCACTACTTTGTCTCGCTTCCTCTACCACCATTGGTAGTTGTCCCTACAACAGCCTTGGTTATTGTCCACACTGCTAGGTTGTCCCTGCTACGCCATTGGTCAGCTGTCCCACTGCTATTTCCCTATTACTGCCTTGGTCCCATTGTCCACACTGCTAGTTGTACCCAAACTACCTGCTTTGGTCACTGTCGCACTACTGCTAGTTGTCCCTCTACTCCTTGTCATTGTCCACAACTTCTAGTAGTCCCTACTACTCACCTTGTCATTGTCCACACAGCTAGTTTCCCCTACTACTGCCTGGTCATTTCCACACAGCCTATTGTCCCTACTTACTGCCTGGTCACTGTCCTCATTGCTAATTGTCCTCCCACTACTACCATTGGTCACTGTTTACACCGCTAGTTGTCCCTACTACTGCTTGGTCACTGTCCCACACTGCTAGTTGTCGGTACTACTGCCTTGGCACAGTCCACACTGCTAGTTGGTCCCTACCTACTGCCATGGTCACTGTCGCGCACAGCTAGTTGTCCCACTACTGCATTGTCACTCTGTCCCAAACTGCTAGTTGTCACTTCTAGTGTCCTGTCACTGTCCATTACTTCTTGTTGTCCCTACAACTGCCATGTCACTGTCCACACTGCTAGTTGTCCCTACTACTGCCGTCGGTCATTAGTCCCACACTGCTAGTTGCTAGTTGTCGTCCCTAATACTGCTTTGGACACTGTCCACACGCTGCTAGTTTCCTACCTACTACTGCCTTTGTCAATGTCCACACAGCAAGTTTGCAAGTTGTCCCTACTACTAGCCTAGGTCACTGTCCACGCTGCTATTGACCGCCTAACAAAAAAACTACTTCCTTTGGCACTGTCCACTCTGATAAGTTCTCAATATACAACCTTGGTCACTGCCACAATGCAGTTGGTCCCTACACGCATTGGTCCACTGTCCCTGCTGCTATTGTCCTACTACTGGTCTTTGTCACTGTCCACACTGCTAGTTGCCCCTACTACTGCCTTGGTCACTATCCACACTCCTAGTTGTCCCTACTACTGTCTTTGTCACTGTCCACACTGCTAGTTGTCCTACTACGCCTTGTTCACTGTCCACACTGCTAGTTCTCCCTACTACTGCCTTGTCAATGTCCACCCTGCTAGTTGTCCCTAATACTGCCATGGTCACTGTCCACACTGCTAGTTGTCCCTACTATGGACTTGGTCACTGTCCACACTGCTAGTTGCCCCTACTATGGACTTGGTCACTGTCCTCACTGCTAGTTGTCCCTACTACTGTCTGACATCTGTCCACACGTTAGTTTCCCTACTCCCTGAACTGGTCACTGTCCACACCGCTAGTTTGATCATAAGAAACTGTCCTTGTCACTGTCCACACTGTTAGTTTGTCCCTACTACTCTCTTGGTCACTGTCCACACTGTTAGTTGTCTCTACTACTTCTTGGTCACTGTCCACACCGCTAGTTGTCCCTACTAATGTCATGGTCACTGTCCAAACCGCTAGTTTTCCTTACTACTGTCTTGGTCATTGTCCACCCTGCTATTGTCCCTATTAATGCCTTGGGCAAAGTCCACACTGCTACTTGTCCCTTCTACTGCCATGGTCACTGTCCTCACTGCTAGTTGTCCCTACTACTGCATTGATCACTGTCCACACTGCTAGTTGTCACTACTTGTGTCTTGGTCACTATCCACATTGGTAGTTGTCCCTACTACTGCCTTGGTTATTGTCCACACTGCTAGTTGTCCCTGCTACTGCCTTGGTCACTGTCCACACTGCTATTTGTCCCTATTACTGCCTTGGTCATTGTCCACACTGCTAGTTGTCCCTACTACTACCTTGGTCACTGTCCACACTGCTAATGGTTGTCGTTGTCCCTACCTACTGCCTTGTCAATTGTTTCACACTGCTAGTAGTCCCTACTACTCCCTTGGTCATGACCATAACAAGCTAAAGTAGTCCTGCTACTGCCTTGGTCATTGTCCACACTGCTAGTTGTCCCTACTGCTGCCTTGGTCACTGTCCTCACTGCTAATTGTCCCTACTCCTACCTTGGTCACTGTTTACACCGCTAGTTGTCCCTACTACTGTCTTGGTCACTGTCCACACTGCTAGTTGTCGGTACTACTGCCTTGGGCACAGTCCACACTGCTAGTTGTCCCTACTACTGCCATGGTCACTGTCCTCACTGCTAGTTGTCCCTACTACTGCATTGGTCACTGTCCAAACTGCTAGTTGTCACTTCTAGTGTCTTGGTCACTATCCATACTTCTTGTTGTCCCTACTACTGCCTTGGTCACTGTTCACACTGCTAGTTGTCCCTACTACTGCCTTGGTCATTGTCCACACTGCTAGTTTGCTAGTTGTCCCTACTACTGCCTTGGTCACTGTCCACGCTGCTAGTTCTCCCTACTACTGCCTTGGTCACTGTCCACACTGGTAGTTGTCCCTACTACTGCCTTGGTCACTGTCCACACTGCTAGTTCTCCCTACTACTGCCTTGGTCACTGTCCACACTGTTAGTTGTCCCTCCTACTGCATTGGTCACTGTCCACACTGCTATTTGTCCCAACTAGTGTCTTGGTCACTGTCCACACTGTTAGTTGTCCGTACTACTGCCTTGGTCACTGTCCACACTGCTAGTTGTCCCTACGTCTGCATTGGTCACTGTCCACACTGCTAGTTGTCCCTACTAGTGTCTTGGTCACTGTCCACACTGCTAGTTGTCCCTACTACTGCATTGGTCACTGTCCGCACTGCTAGTTGTCCCTACTAGTGTCTTGGTCACTGTCTACACTGCTAGTTGTCCCTACTACTGCCTTGGTCACTGTCCACACTGCTAGTTGCCCCTTCTACTGCCTTGGTCACTGTTCATACTGCTAGCTCTCCCTACTACTGCCTTGGTCACTGTCCACACTGCTAGTTGTCCCTACTATTGCTTTGGTCACTGTCCACACTGCTAGTTGTCTCTACTACTGTCTTCGTCACTGTCCCCACTGCTACCTGTTCTCTCATTTTTTTCATCAAATCTTCCCTTCCACGACTCAAGAAATCGTAATGACACGATTGCAAATAAACCGCGGGTTCAGATCCCGGCCGGAGGGTATGGCTTCCCTTCCACTTTCTTCGTAAGAACAGTGTGACTTTTTCCTGTTGTCTCTCGTAGCTCCTTTCTTAGGACTCATTTCTCTTCAGACAATACTCCATCAAATAATGTCCAATCTATTGAAATTCTATGCCTTGGGTATATGCAGGCATAGAATAACTGGAAAATCAGGTGAACGTGCACTTTTGACCAGTCCATGAAAAACAATGCTACAACATATATTTGTAGACACACGATCTACAGGGAACAAGAAGATTCAGATCACCCAGACCATCGGAAACTGAAGAAGGGAGCCAAAATCATTCCAGAGACGGAGGATTTTTAGTACCAGGAAGAAAAGGAAAAGACTGGCATGGAATGACAGAAATCTTGCAGCATCTGAAAACGCTTTTAGAGTGGAAGGGCAGTCATTGTCTCCACTCCAGAACAACAAATACTAATACCAGCAAAGAAATCTCCCTTACATTCCATCAATATATCGACATTTATCATTGCAAATATACTTTCATCAAATATACCTTCATCAAGGGACTGCTCAGGGAATTAAATGCGATGTTTACAGTATTCATAGACACCCATATGAAGGATATATAGAGCTATATGTCACAGAGTTAGTCCTTTCTTTTAAACTACTAAGTTACTAATTGACGTTTTGACAGTAAAGATCGAAAAGCACAACCCTGTCATTGTGGTTGTATAAAGCCTCTGGAGGTAACCTCCCAGCAATTTCAGGAACAGTTTTTAAAAATTGACTGCAAAATCTCCCGACTCCTGCACCAAACATCTTGTTACTTGAGACACCTAAAGGAGGAATGTAGCAAATAATATTTTAGCAGAGATCACCCAAGGAGGCAGCTGAGATGAAATTTCACACACACACACGAGCTATTAAATGTCTGCACCAAATCCACCTTAAACCAGCAAATGATAGAGCCACCAAGACTAGAAAATACACTGGACCTCATCTTCACTAACAATGATGATCTGCTATGGAATATAACAGTATCGAAGACAATACACTCAGATCACAACATAATAGAGGTACAGACATGTATTTGCAGGGCTTCTTAGAAGCAAAATATGATTAGTTATGAGGCTGCCGTTACCAATATGGATCCGAACCTTTGCCTAGAAAGAATTAACTTTATGGAACTTGAGGTATGCTCAAGGCACCTATTCAGGCAAAGGTAAAAAATCACAGAACTGCTGAGAGGGGCCAGTGTGTCTGAAATGCGAAGGAAAGCACAGGTTAGAAAAATAGCAAATATCGAACTTAAGCTTAAGGAAACTTACAGGAGACGAAAGTCTCGGGAAATTGAAAGACAAAATATTTCTTTTCTTATGTCAAATCTAAGGTAATAACAACATCCAGTATTGGACTCCTGCTTAGACGAGATGGGGCTTACACGGATAACAGAAAAGAAGTGAGCGAGATACTAAAGTCCCAATATGATTCAGTGTTTAGCGAGCCTTTAACCAGACTAAGGGTCTAAATTATCTAAATTATTTTTTATGATCGAGATTCGAAATTCTGAGGGATACTGGAGAGGGCCTGCAACAAGGAGGTAAGACCATCCTCTGAGGGATACTGGAGAGTGCCTGCAACAATGATACTGAGGGATACTGGAGAGGAGATGAATGGTTCAAAGAACCGACACGTTGTTAAATTAGACACATGTGCAACTCTTGGGTATCTTTATTGAGGAAACGTTTCGCCACACAGTGGCTTCATCAGTCCATACAAAGGATAAAGTTGAAGAACAGGAGGAGAATTAGGTAATCAGTCCCTCAACCTTGAGTCGATGTGGTCAGTCCATCAATCTTGAATAGAATACGGCATATGAGCGGAGAAGGAGCTTATAAACCGTATGGCAGGAGAGGTGCAGCAGTCGTAGGTGGTGTCACATTTGTCCAATGTGGAAGTAGGTCGTGCCCAAGGGTTAGGCAAGCAAAGAATTCCCAAGTATTAAGATCCCAAGAAATTGCAGTGTCTGACAGGATTGTAGATGAATGGTTCAGGGAACCGACATGTTGTTGAATTAGACACATGTGCAACTCTTGGGTATCTTTATTGAGGAAACGTTTCGGGCCCCTCAGTGGCTTCATCAGTCCATACAAAGGATAAACTTGAAGAAACAAGGAAAGAGGTACTCAGTCCCTCAAACCTTTAGTTGAGGGACTGATTACCTCCGTTGGGAATTCTTCGCTTGCCTAACCCTTGGGCACGACCTACTTCCACATTGGACAAATGTTACACCACCTACGACTGCTGCACCTCTCCTGCCATATGGTGGAGAGTTCCTGCAACAAGGGTGCAAGACGTAACATGAGAGGAGTGCTGGAGAGTTAATGCAACAATGATGCAAGATGCAACATGAGAAGGATGCTGGAGAATTCCTGCAACAAGGATGCAAGATGCAACATGAGAGGAATGCTGGAGAGTTCCTGCAACAAGGATGCAAGATGCAACATGAGAGGGGTGGCTGGAGAGTTCCTGCGACAAGGATGCAAGATGCAACATCAGAGGGGCGGCTGGAGAGCTCCTGCAACAAGGATGCAAGATGCAACATGAAATGGGGTGGGTGAAGAGTGCCTGCAACAGGATGCCAAGATGCAACATGAAGGGATGCGAGAGTTCCTGCAACAAAGATGCAAGATGCAAGATGAGAGGGGTGGCTGGAAAGCTCCTGCAACAAGGATGCAAGATGCAACACTAGATGGATGCTGAAGAGTTCCTGCAACAAGGGTGCATGATGCAACATTAGACGGATGCTGGAGAGTGTCTGCAACAAGGATGCAAGATGCAACGTGAGATGGATGCTGGAGAATTCCTGCAACAAGGATGCAAGATGCAACATGAGAGGGGCGGCTGGAGAGTTCCTGCAACAAGGATGCAAGATGCAACATGAGAGGGATGCTGGAGAGTGCCTGCAACAAGGATGCAAGATGCAACATTAGAGGGATGCTGGAGAGCTCCTGCAACAAGGATGCAAGATGCAACATGAGAGGGGTGGCTGGAGAGTGCCTGCAACAAGGATCAAAAATGCCCAAAATGAGAGGGATGCTGGAGAGTGCCTGCAACAAGATGCAACAACATTAAGGGATGCCTGGAGAGCTCCTGCAACAAGGATGCAAGATTTCAACATGAGAGGGGGGCTGGAGAGGCCTGCAACAAGGATGCAAGATGCAACATGAGATGGATGCTGGAGAGTGCCTGCAACAAGGATGCAAGATGCAAACAGAGAGGGGTACTGGAGAGTTCCTGCAAAAAAGGATGCAAGATGCAACATGAGAGGGATGGCTGGAGAGTTCCTGCCCAAAAAGGAAGCAAGATGCAACATAGAGGGATCTGGAGAGTTCCTGGGAACAAGGATGCAAGATTTCATCATGAGAAAGGGGTGGCTGGAGAGTTCCTGCAAAAAGGATGCAAGATTTTTAACATGAGAGGGGTGGCTGGAGAGCTCCTGCAACAAGGATGCAAGATGCAACATGAGAGGGGTGGCTGGAGAGTTTTTCCTGCAACAAGAATGCAAGATGCAACATGAGTGGGGAGGCTGGAGAGCTCCTGCACAAAGGGTGGGAAGATGCAAAAATGAGAGGGGAGGCTGGAGAGTTCCTGCAACAAGAATGCAAGATGCAACATGAGTGGGGAGGCTGGAGAGCTCCTGCAACAAGGATGCAAGATGCAACATTGAAGGGGAGGCTGGAGAGTTCCTGCAACAAGGATGCAAGATGCAACCCTGAGAGGGTGGCTGGAGAAACTCCTCAACAAGGATGCAAGATGCAAAATGAGAGGGGAGGCTGGAGAGTTCCTGCAACAAGAATGCAAGAGCAACATGATGGGGAGGCTGGAGGCCCTGCAACAAGGATGCAAGGGTGCACATTGAGAGGGGAGGCTGGAGAAGGTTCCTGCAACAAGGAATGCAAGATGCAACATGAGAGGGGTGGCTGGAGAGCTCCTGCAACAAGGATGCAAGATGCAACATGAGAGGGGAGGCTGGAGAGTTCCTGCAACAAGGATGCAAGATGCAGCATGAGAGGGGTGGCTGGAGAGCTCCTGCAACAAGGATGCAAAAAAGCAACAGAGGAGGCGAGGGCTGCAGAGTTCCTTCAACAAGGATGCAAGATGCAGCATGAGAGGGGTGGCTGGAGAGCTCCGCAACAAGGATGCAAAAATGCAACATGAGAGGGTGGCTGGAGAGTTCCCTGCAACAAGGATGCAAGATGCAACATGAAGGGGAGGCTGGAGAGTTCCTGCAACAAGGATCAAGATGCAACATGAGAGGGAGAGCTGGAGAGCTCCTGCAACAAGGATGCAAGATGCAACATGAGGGGAGGCTGGAGAGTTCCTGCAACAAGGATGCAAGATGCACATGAGAGGGGTGGCTGGAGAGCTCCCTGCAACAAGGGTGCAAATGCAACATGAGAGGCGAGGCTGCAGGTTTCCTTCAACAAGATGCAAGATGCAGCATGAGAGGGGTGGCTGGAGGGGCTCCTGCAACAAGGATGCAAGATGCAACATGAGAGGGGTGGCTGGAGAGTTCCTGCAAAAAAGGATTCAAGATGCAACATTTAGAGGGGAGGCTGGAGAGTTCCTGCCCAACAAGGATGCAAGATGCAAACATGAGAGGGGAGGCTGGAGAGCTCCTGCAACAAGGGTGCAAGATGCAACATGAGAGGGGAGGCTGGAGAGGTTCCTGCAACAAGGATGCAAGAAAGCAAAATGAGAGGGTGGCTGGAGAGCTCCTGCAACAAGGATGCAAGATGCAACATGACAGGGGCGGCTGGAGAGCTCCTGCAACAAAAGGATGCAAGATGCAACTGAGAGGGGTGTGGAGAGCTCCTGCAACAAGGATGCAAGATGCAACATGAGAAGGGAGGCAGGAGAGTTCCTGCAAAAAAGAATGCAAGATGCAACATGAGAGGGGTGGCTGGAGAGCTCCTGCAACAAGGATGCAAGATGCAACATGAGAGGGGTGGCTGGAGAGTTCCTGCAACAAGGATGCAAGATACAACATGAGAGGGGTGGCTGGAGAGTTCCTGCAACAAGGATGCAAGATGCAACATGAGAGGGGTGGCTGGAGAGCTCCTGCAACAAGGAGGCAAGATGCAACATGAGAGGGGTGGCTGGGAGAGCTCCTGCAACAAGGATGCAAGATGCAACATGAGAGGGTGGCTGGAGAGTTCCTGCAAACAAGGATGCAAGATAAAAATGAAGGGGAGGCTGGAGAGCTCCTGCAACAAGGATGCAAGATGCAACATGAGAGGGGTGGCTGGAGAGTTCCTGCAACAAGGATGCAAGATACAACATGAGAGGGGTGGCTGGAGAGTTCCTGCAACAAGGATGCAAGATGCAACATGAGAGGGGTGGCTGGAGAGCTCCTGCAACAAGGATGCAAGATGCAACATGAGAGGGGTGGCTGGAGAGCTCCTGCAACAAGGATGCAAGATGCAACATGAGAGGGGTGGCTGGAGAGTTCCTGCAACAAGGATGCAAGATACAACATGAGAGGGGAGGCTGGAGAGCTCCTGCAACAAGGATGCAAGATACAACATGAGAGGGGCGGCTGGAGAGCTTCTGCACAAGGATGGGAAGATGCAACATGAGAGGGGTGGCTGGGAAAGCTCCTGCAACAAGGAAGCAAGATGCAACATGAGAGGGGTGGCTGGAGAGCTCCCCGCAACAAGGATGCAAGATGCAACATGAGAGGGGAGGCTGGAGAGCTCCTGCAACAAGGATGCAAGATGCAACATGAGAGGGGTGGCTGGAGAGCTCCTGCAACAAGGATGCAAGATGCAACATGAGAGGGGTGGCTGGAGAGCTCCTGCAACAAGGATGCAAGATGCAACATGAGAGGGGTGGCTGGAGAGCTCTGCCCAAAAAGGATGCAAGATGCAACATGAGAGGGGAGGCTGGAGAGTTCCTGCAACAAGGATGCAAGATGCAACATGAGAGGGGTGGCTGGAGAGCTCCTGCAACAAGGATGCAAGATACCCAAAATGAGAGGGGAGGCTGGAGAGCTCCTGCAAAAAAGGATGCAAGATGCAACATGAGAGGGGTGGCTGGAGAGTTCCTGCAACAAGGATGCAAGATACAACATGAGAGGGGTGGCTGGAGAGTTCCTGCAACAAGGATGCAAGATGCAACATGAGAGGGGTGGCTGGAGAGCTCCTGCAACAAGGATGCAAGATGCAACATGAGAGGGGTGGCTGGAGAGCTCCTGCAACAAGGATGCAAGATGCAACATGAAATGGGTGCTGAAGAGTGCCTGCAACAAGGATGCAAGATGCAACATGAGAGGGATGCTGGAGAGTTCCTGCAACAAAGATGCAAGATGCAACATGAGAGGGGTGGCTGGAGAGCTCCTGCAACAAGGATGCAAGATGGCAACATGAGAGGGAGGCTGGGAGTTCCTGCAACAAGGATGCAAGATGCAACATGAGAGGGGTGGCTGGAGAGCTCCTGAACAAAAGGGTGCAAGATGCAACATGAGAGGGGTGGCTGGAGAGCTCCTGCAACAAGGATGCAAGATGCAACATGAGAGGGGTGGCTGGAGAGTTCCTGCAACAAGGATGCAAGATGCAAATGAGGGGGGGTGGCTGGAGAGCTCCTGCAACAAGGATGCAAGATGCAACATGAGAGGGGTGGCTGGAGAGTTCCTGCAACAAGGATGCAAGATGCAACATGAGAGGGGTGACTGGAGAGTTCCTGCAACAAGGATGCAAGATGCAACATGAGAGGGGAGGCTGGAGAGTTCCTGCAACAAGGATGCAAGATGCAACATGAGAGGGGAGGCTGGAGAGTTCCTGCAACAAGGATGCAAGATGCAACATGAGAGGGGAGGCTGGAGAGTTCCTGCAACAAGGATGCAAGATGCAACAGAGAGGGGTGACTGGAAGTTCCTGCAACAAGGATGCAAGATGCAACATGAGAGGGAGGCTGAGAGTTTCCTGCAACAAGGGAGCAAGATGCAACATGAGAGGGAGCTGGAGGTTCCTCAACAAGATGCCCAAAATCAAACATGAGAGGGTGGTGGAGAGTTTCCTGCAACAAGATGCAAGATCACATTAAGGGAGGCTGGAAAGTTCCTGCAACAAGGATGCAAGATGCAACATGAGAGGGGTGGCTGGAGAGTTCCTGCAACAAGGATGCAAGATGCAACATGAGAGGGGAGGCTGGAGATTCCTGCAACAAGGGATGCAAGATGCAACATGAGAGGGGAGGCTGGAGAGTTCCTGCAACAAGGATGCAAGATGCAACATGAGAGGGGAGGCTGGAGAGTTCCTGCAACAAGGATGCAAGATGCAACATGAGAGGGGTGGCTGGAGAGTTCCTGCAACAAGGATGCAAGATGCAACATGAGAGGGGCTGTACTTAAGAAAGTTGCGACACTGTTAGTGTTTCCTTTTCATTATATTTAATTTCTCGTGAATAATAATTATGTTCTTTACTTAATGAAATACATTAACTATTGTAGTAATTTAACCAAGTTTTTAAAAAAGTTCTTAAGTTCAACAGGAACTGGATCTTACTGAGTGAACGTTCAACAAGAACTCGATCTTACTGAGTGTACGTTCAACAAGAACTAGATTTTACCGAGTGAACGTTCAACATGAACAGGATCTTACTGAATGACCGTTCAGCAAGAACTGGATCTTATTGAGTGAACGTTCAACAGGAGCAGGATCTTACTGAATGACCGTTCAGCATGAACTGGATCTTACTTTGTGAACGTTCAACAGGAGCAGGATCTTACTGAGTGAACGTTCAGCAAGAACTGGATCTTACTTTGTGAACATTCAACAGGAGCAGGATCTTACAGAGTGAACGTTCAGCAAGAACTGGATCTTATTGTATGAACGCTCAGAAAAAACTTCATCTTGCTGAGTGAACGTTCAACAGGAGGAGAATCTTACTGAGTGAACGTTCAACAAGTACTGAATCTTACCGAGTGAACGTTCAACGTTCAGCAAGAACTTCATCTTACTGTGTGAACGTTCAGTAACAACTGGATCTTACTGTGTGAACGTTCAACAGGAGCAGGATCTTACTAAGGGAACGTTCAGCAATTACTGGATCTTACTCTGTGACAGTTCAGCAAGAAGTGGATCTTACTGTGTGAACGTTCAGCAAGAATTTCATCTTACTGAGTGAACGTTCAACCGGAACAGGATCTTACTGAGTGAACGTTCAGCAAGAACTTCATTTTACTGAGTGAACGTTCATCAAGAACTTCATCTTACTGAGTGAACGTTCAACAGGAGCAGGATCTTACTGAGTGAACGTTCAGCAAGAACTTCATTTTACTGAGTGAACGTTCAGCAAGAACTTCATCTTACTGAGTGAACGTTAAGCAAGAACTTCATCTTACAGAGTGAACGTTCAGGAAGAACTTCATCTTACTGAGTGAACGTTCAACAGGAGCAGGATATTACTGAGTGAACGTTCAGCAAAACTGGATCTTACTGAGTGAACGTTCCGCAAAAACTGGATCTTACTGAATGAACGTTCAGTAAGAACTGGATCTTACTGAATGAACGTTCAACAGGAGCTGGACCTTACTGAGAGAACGTTCAGCAAGAACTGGATCTTACTGTGTGAACGTTCAGCAAGAACTTCATCTTACTGAGTGAACGTTCAGCAAGAACTTCATCTTACTGAGTGAACGTTCAGCAAGAACTTCATCTTACTGTGTGAACGTTCAACAGGAGCAGGATCTTACTGAGTGAACGTTCAGCAACAACTTCATCTTACGGAGTGAACGTTCAACAAGAGCAGGATCTTACTGAGTGAACGTTCAACAGGAGCAGGATCTTACTGAGTGAACGTTTAGCAAGTACTGGATCTTGCTGTGTGAACGTTCAATAAGAACTTCATCTTACTGAGTGAACGTTCAACAAGAGCAGGATCTTACTGAGTGAACGTTCAGGAAGAACTTCATCTTACTGAGTGAACGTTCAACAGGAGCAGGATATTACTGAGTGAACGTTCAGCAAAAACTGTATCTTACTGAGTGAACGTTCCGCAAAAACTGGATCTTACTGAATGAACGTTCAGTAAGAACTGGATCTTACTGAGTGAACGTTCGACAGGAGCTGGACCTTACTGAGAGAACGTTCAGCAAGAACTGGATCTTACTGTGTGAACGTTCAGCAAGAACTTCATCTTACTGAGTGAACGTTCAGCAAGAACTTCATCTTACTGAGTGAACGTTCAGCAAGAACTTCATCTTACTGTGTGAACGTTCAACAGGAGCAGGATCTTACTGAGTGAACGTTCAGCAACAACTTCATCTTACGGAGTGAACGTTCAACAAGAGCAGGATCTTACTGAGTGAACGTTCAACAGGAGCAGGATCTTACTGAGTGAACGTTCAGCAAGTACTGGATCTTGCTGTGTGAACGTTCAATAAGAACTTCATCTTACTGAGTGAACGTTCAACAAGAGCAGGATCTTACTGAGTGAACGTTCAGCAAGTACTGGATCTTACTGAGTGAACGTTCAATAAGAACTTCATCTTTCTGAGTGAACGTTCAACAGGAGGAGTATCTTACTGAGTGAACGTTCAGCAAGTACTGGATCTTGCTGTGTGAACGTTCAACAAGAACTTCATCTTACTGATTGAACGTTCAACAGGAGCAGGATCTTACTGAGTGAACGTTCAGCAAGTACTGGAACTTAATGAGTGAACGTTCAGCAAGTACTGGATCTTACTGATTGAACGTTCAGCAAGTACCGGATCTTACTGAGTGAACGTTCAGCAAGAACTTCATCTTACTGAGTGAACGTTCAGCAAGAACTTCATCTTACTGGGTGAACGTTCAGCAGGATCTTCATCTTACTGTGTGAACGTTCAGCAAGAACTGGATCTTACTGAGTGAACGCTCAGCAAGAACTTCATCTTACTGAGTGAACGTTCAGCAAGAACTTCATTTTACTGGGTGAACGTTCAGCAAGAACTTCATCTTACTGAGTGAACGTTCAACAGGAGCAGGATCTTACTGAGCGAACGTTCAGCAAGAACTTCATCTTACTGAGTGAACGTTCATCGGGAGCAGGATCTTACTGAGTGAACGTTCAGCAAGTACTGGATCTTACTGAGTGAACGTTCAATAAGAACTTCATCTTACTCAGTGAACGTTCAATAAGAACTTCATCTTACTGAGTGAACGTTCAACAGGAGGAGGATCTTACTGAGTGAACGTTCAGCAAGAACTGGATCTTATTGAGTGAACGTTCAACAGGAGCAGGATCTTACTGAATGACCGTTCAGCATGAACTGGATCTTACTTTGTGAACGTTCAACAGGAGCAGGATCTTACTGAGTGAACGTTCAGCAAGAACTGGATCTTACTTTGTGAACATTCAACAGGAGCAGGATCTTACAGAGTGAACGTTCAGCAAGAACTGGATCTTATTGTATGAACGCTCAGAAAAAACTTCATCTTGCTGAGTGAACGTTCAACAGGAGGAGAATCTTACTGAGTGAACGTTCAACAAGTACTGAATCTTACCGAGTGAACGTTTCAACGTTCAGCAAGAACTTCATCTTACTGTGTGAACGTTCAGTAACAACTGGATCTTACTGTGTGAACGTTCAACAGGAGCAGGATCTTACTAAGGGAACGTTCAGCAATTACTGGATCTTACTCTGTGACAGTTCAGCAAGAAGTGGATCTTACTGTGTGAACGTTCAGCAAGAATTTCATCTTACTGAGTGAACGTTCAACCGGAACAGGATCTTACTGAGTGAACGTTCAGCAGAACTATCATTTTAACTGAGTGAACGTTCATCAAGAACTTCATCTTACTGAGTGAACGTTCAACAGGAGCAGGATCTTACTGAGTGAACGTTCAGCAAGAACTTCATTTTACTGAGTGAACGTTCAGCAAGAACTTCATCTTACTGAGTGAACGTTAAGCAAGAACTTCATCTTACAGAGTGAACGTTCAGGAAGAACTTCATCTTACTGAGTGAACGTTCAACAGGAGCAGGATATTACTGAGTGAACGTTCAGCAAAACTGGATCTTACTGAGTGAACGTTCCGCAAAAACTGGATCTTACTGAATGAACGTTCAGTAAGAACTGGATCTTACTGAATGAACGTTCAACAGGAGCTGGACCTTACTGAGAGAACGTTCAGCAAGAACTGGATCTTACTGTGTGAACGTTCAGCAAGAACTTCATCTTACTGAGTGAACGTTCAAGCAAGAACTTCATCTTACTGAGTGAACGTTCAGCAAGAACTTCATCTTACTGTGTGAACGTTCAACAGAAGCCGGATCTTACTGAGTGAACGTTCAGAAAACAACTTCATCTTACGAGTGAACGTTCAACAAGAGCAGGATCTTACTGAGTGAACGTTCAACAGGAGCAGGATCTTACTGAGTGAACGTTAAGCAAGTACTGATCTTGCTGTGTGAACGTTCAATAAGAACTTCATCTTACTGAGTGAACGTTCAACAAGAGCAAGATCTTACTGATGAACGTTCAGGAAGAACTTCATCTTACTGAGTGAACGTTCAACAGGAGCAGGATATTACTGAGTGAACGTTCAGCAAAAACTGTATCTTACTGAGTGAACGTTCCGCAAAAACTGGATCTTAACTGAATGAACGTTCAGTAAGAACTGGATCTTACTGAGTGAACGTCGACAGGAGCTGGACCTTACTGAGAGAACGTTCAGCAAGAACTGGATCTTACTGTGTGAACGTTCAGCAAGAACTTCATCTTACTGAGTGAACGTTCAGCAAGAACTTCATACTACTGAGTGAACGTTCAGCAAGAACTTCATCTTACTGTGTGAACGTTCAACAGGAGCAGGATCTTACTGAGTGAACGTTCAGCAACAACTTCATCTTACGGAGTGAACGTTCAACAAGAGCAGGATCTACTGAGTGAACGTTCAACAGGAGCAGGATCTTACTGAGTGAACGTTCAGCAAGTACTGGATCTTGCTGTGTGAACGTTCAATAAGAACTTCATCTTACTGAGTGAACGTTCAACAAGAGCAGGATCTTACTGAGTGAACGTTCAGCAAGTACTGGATCTTACTGAGTGAACGTTCAATAAGAACTTCATCTTTCTGAGTGAACGTTCAACAGAGGATATACTTACTGAGTGAACGTTCAGCAAGTACATGGATCTTGCGTGTGAACGTTCAACAAGAACTTCATCTTACTGATTGAACGTTCAACAGGAGCAGGATCTTACTGAGTGAACGTTCAGCAAGTACTGGAACTTAATGAGTGAACGTTCAGCAAGTACTGGATCTTACTGATTGAACGTTCAGCAAGTACCGGATCTTACTGAGTGAACGTTCAGCAAGAACTTCATCTTACTGAGTGAACGTTCAGCAAGAACTTCATCTTACTGGGTGAACGTTCAGCAGGATCTTCATCTTACTGTGTGAACGTTCAGCAAGAACTGGATCTTACTGAGTGAACGCTCAGCAAGAACTTCATCTTACTGAGTGAACGTTCAGCAAGAACTTCATTTTACTGGGTGAACGTTCAGCAAGAACTTCATCTTACTGAGTGAACGTTCAACAGGAGCAGGATCTTACTGAGCGAACGTTCAGCAAGAACTTCATCTTACTGAGTGAACGTTCATCGGGAGCAGGATCTTACTGATGAACGTTCAGCAAGTACTGGATCTTACTGATGAACGTTCAATAAGAACTTCATCTTACTCAGTGAACGTTCAATAAGAACTCATCTTACTGAGTGAACGTTCCAAAAGGAGGAGGATCTTACTGAGTGAACGTTCAGCAAGTACTGGATCTTGCTGTGTGAACGTTCAACAGAACTTCATCTTACTGAATGAACGTTCAACAGAACTTCATCTTACTGAGGGAACGTTCACAAGAACTTCATCTTACTGAGTGAACGTCAGCAAGAACTTCACCTTACTGAGTGAACTTCAGCAAGAAATTATCTTACTGAGTGAACTTTCAGCAAGAAACTTCATCTTACTGATGAACGTTCAACAAAAACTTCACCCTGACTGAGTGAACGTTTAACAGGGGCAGGATCTTACTGACTGAACGTTCAACAGAGCAGATCTTACGTGAACTTTCAAAAGGAGGATTACTGAGTGATCGTTCAACAGGACACATCTTACTGTTGAACGTTCAACAGGAGAGGGTCTTACTGAGTGAACGTTCAACAGGAGCAGGATCTTACGTATGAACGTTAACAGAGCAGGATCTTACTGGGGAACCTTCAACAGAGCAAGGGATCTTACTGGTGAACGTTCAACAGGAGCAGGATCTTTTTGAGTGAAACGTTCAACAGGAGCAGGATCTTCTGAGTGAACGTTCAACAGGAGCAGGAAACTTACTGAGTGAACGTTCAACAAGAACTTCAGCTGAAATGAGTGAACTTCAACAGAGCAGGATCTTACTGAGTGAACGTTCAACAAGAACTTCACCTGACTGAGTGAACGTTCCAACAAGAACTTCACCTACTGAGTGAACGTTCAACAGGAGCAGGATCTTACTGAGTGAACTTCAACAGGGGCAGATCTTGCTGAGTGAACGTCAACAGATCAGGATCTTACTGAGTGAACGTTCAACAGGAGCAGGATTTAATGAGTGAACGTTCAAACAGGAGCAGGATCTTACTGAGTGAACGTTTAAAGGACAGATCTTACTGATTTAACGTTCAACAGGAGCAGGATCTTTCTGATGAACGTTCAACAGGAGCAGGATCTTACTGAGTGAACGTTCAACAGGAGCAGATCTTACTGAGTGAACGTTCAACAGGAGCAGGATCTTACTGAGTGAACGTTCAACAAGAACTTCACCTGACTGACTGAACGTTCAACAAAAACTTCACCTGACTGAGTGAACGTTCAACAAGAACTTCACCTGACTTAGTGAACGTTCAGCAAAAACTTCATCTGACTGAGTGAACGTTCAACAAGAACTTCATCTTACCTAATGAACGTTCAACAAGAACTTCACCTGACTGAGTGAACGTTCAACAAGAATTTCATCTTACAAAGTGAACGTTCAACAAGAACTTCACCTGACTGAGTGAACGTTCAACAAGAACTTCATCTTACCTAATGAACGTTCAACAAGAATTTCATCTTACTGAGTGAACGTTCAACAGGAACTTCACCTGACTGAGTGAACGTTCAACAAGAACTTCACCTGACTGAGTGAACGTTCAACAAGAACTTCATCTTACCTAATGAACGTTCAACAAGAATTTCATCTTACTGAGTGAAGTCAACGGAACTTTTACCTGACTGAGTGAACGTTTACAAAAACTCCACCTGAGTGAACGTTCAACAAGAACTTACCTGACTGAGAGAAGTTCACAAAACTTCCCCCTGACTGAGTGAAAAGTTCAACAAGAACTTCACCTGACTGAGTGAACGTTCAACAAGAACTTCACCTGACTGAGTGAACGTTCAAAAGGAGCAGGATCTTACTGAGTGAACGTTCAGCAAGTACTGGAACTTAATGAGTGAACGTTCAGCAAGTACTGGATCTTACTGATTGAACGTTCAGCAAGTACCGGATCTTACTGAGTGAACGTTCAGCAAGAACTTCATCTCACTGAGTGAACGTTCAGCAAGAACTTCATCTTACTGGGTGAACGTTCAGCAAGATCTTCATCTTACTGTGTGAACGTTCAGCAAGAACTGGATCTTACTGAGTGAACGCTCAGCAAGAACTTCATCTTACTGAGTGAACGTTCAGCAAGAACTTCATCTTACTGGGTGAACGTTCAGCAAGAACTTCATCTTACTGAGTGAACGTTCAACAGGAGCAGGATCTTACTGAGCGAACGTTCAGCAAGAACTTCATCTTACTGAGTGAACGTTCATCAGGAGCAGGATCTTACTGAGTGAACGTTCAGCAAGTACTGGATCTCACTGAGTGAACGTTCAATAAGAACTTCATCTTACTCAGTGAACGTTCAATAAGAACTTCATCTTACTGAGTGAACGTTCAACAGGAGGATGATCTTACTGAGTGAACGTTGAGCAAGTACTGGATCTTGCTGTGTGAACGTTCAACAAGAACTTCATCTTACTGATTGAACGTTCAACAAGAACTTCATCTTACTGAGGGAACGTTCAGCAAGAACTTCATCTTACTGAGTGAACGTTCAGCAAGAACTTCACTTTACTGAGTGAACGTTCAGCAAGAACTTCATCTTACTGAGTGAACGTTCAGCAAGAACTTCATCTTACTGAGTGAACGTTCAACAAAAACTTCACCTGACTGAGTGAACGTTCAACAGGAGCAGGATCTTACTGAGTGAACGTTCAACAGGGGCAGGATCTTACTGAGTGAACTTTCAACAGGAGCAGGATCTTACTGAGTGATCGTTCAACAGGAGCAGGATCTTACTGATTGAACGTTCAACAGGAGAAGGATCTTACTGAGTGAACGTTCAACAGGAGCAGGATCTTACTGATTCAACGTTCAACAGGAGCAGGATCTTACTGAGTGAACCTTCAACAGGGGCAGGATCTTACTGAGTGAACGTTCAACAGGAGCAGGATCTTTCTGAGTGAACGTTCAACAGGAGCAGGATCTTACTGAGTGAACGTTCAACAGGAGCAGGATCTTACTGAGTGAACGTTCAACAAGAACTTCAGCTGACTGAGTGAACGTTCAACAGGAGCAGGATCTTACTGAGTGAACGTTCAACAAGAACTTCACCTGACTGAGTGAACGTTCAACAAGAACTTCACCTGACTGAGTGAACGTTCAACAAGAACTTCACCTGACTGAGTGAACGTTCAACAGGAGCAGGATCTTACTGAGTGAACGTTCAACAGGAGCAGGATCTTGCTGAGTGAACGTTCAACAGGATCAGGGTCTTACTGAGTGAACGTTCAACAGGAGCAGGATCTTACTGAGTGAACGTTCAACAGGAGCAGGATCTTACTGAGTGAACGTTTAACAGGAGCAGGATCTTACTGAGTGAACGTTCAACAGGAGCAGGATCTTTCTGAGTGAACTTTCAACAGGAGCAAGATCTTACTGAGTGAACGTTCAACAGGAGCAGGATCTTACTGAGTGAACGTTGAACAGGAGCAGGATCTTACTGAGTGAACGTTGAACAGGAGCAGGATCTTACTGAGTGAACGTTCAACAAGAACTTCAGCTGACTGACTGAACGTTCAACAGGAGCAGGATCTTACTGAGTGAACGTTCAACAAGAACTTCACCTGACTGAGTGAACGTTCAACAAGAACTTCACCTGACTGAGTGAACGTTCAACAGGAGCAGGATCTTACTGAGTGAACGTTCAACAGGAGCAGGATCTTGCTGAGTGAACGTTCAACAGGATCAGGATCTTACTGAGTGAACGTTCAACAGGAGCAGGATCTTACTGAGTGAACGTTCAACAGGAGCAGGATCTTACTGAGTGAACGTTTAACAGGAGCAGGATCTTACTGAGTGAACGTTCAACAGGAGCAGGATCTTTCTGAGTGAACGTTCAACAGGAGCAGGATCTTACTGAGTGAACGTTGAACAGGAGCAGGATCTTACTGAGTGAACGTTCAACAAGAACTTCACCTGACTGAGTGAACGTTCAACAAAAACTTCACCTGACTGAGTGAACGTTCAACAGGAGCAGGATCTTACTGAGTGAACGTTCAACAGGAGCAGGATCTTACTGAGTGAACGTTGAACAGGAGCAGGATCTTACTGAGTGAACGTTCAACAAGAAATTCACCTGAGTGAACGTTCAACAAAAACTTCACCTGACTGAGTGAACGTTCAACAAAAACTTCACCTGACTGAGTGAACGTTCAACAAAAACTTCACCTGAGTGAACGTTCAACAAGAACTTCACCTGACTGAGAGAACGTTCAACAAGAACTTCACCTGACTGACTGAACGTTCAACAAGAACTTCACCTGACTGAGTGAACGTTCAACAAGAACTTCACCTGACTGAGTGAACGTTCAACAAGAACTTCACCTGACTGAGTGAACGTTCAACAAGAACTTCACCTGACTGAGTGAACGTTCAACTGGAGCAGGATCTTACAGAGTGAACGTTCAACAAGAACTTCACCTGACTGAGTGAACGTTCAACAAGAACTTCACCTGACTGAGTGACCGTTCAACAGGAGCAGGATCTTACAGAGTGAACGTTCAACAAGAACTTCACCTGACTGAGTGAACGTTCAACAAGAACTTCACCTGACTGAGTGAACGTTCAACAGAACTTCACCTGACTGAGTGAACGTTCAACAGGAGCAGGATCTTACTGAGTGAACGTTCAACAAGAACTTCACCTGACTGAGTGAACGTTCAACAGGAACTTCACCTGACTGAGTGAACGTTCAACAGGAGCAGGATCTTACTGAGTGAACGTTCAACAGGAGCAGGATCTTACTGAGTGAACGTTCAACAGGAGCAGGATCTTACTGAGTGAACGTTCAACAAGAACTTCAACTGACTGAGTGAACGTTCAACAGGAGCAGGATCTTACTGAGTGAACGTTCAACAAGAACTTCACCTGACTGAGTGAACGTTCAACAGGAGCAGGATCTTACTGAGTGAACGTTCAACAGGAGCAGGATCTTACTGAGTGAACGTTCAACAGGAGCAGGATCTTACTGAGTGAACGTTCAACAGGAGCAGACACCAGAATTATCTTAAAGTTATAATATATTAAAGTTTAAGTCTTGTTGTACTTGTAATAAATATAGTAAGTATTATGCTTCGTTAATATTCATTCTTCAGAAATCAATACTTTGAGATGATTTATTTGGTGTTTCAATAGACTTATCGGCTTCTCAAGGCGGATAGATAATAACGAAGCATGTTTATCTATTAGATAAACATTCATCAGCAAGTTGACTTGCCAGTAATGGAGAATCATGGTGACTGATGATCTCATACTGCCTAGGGTATATCCGCGAGTTCGATCCTGGTAAGTGAAAACTTGTCTTATCTGTTTGACGCATTCGGTAATCACCTCTTAAGAATACAGACCAATTAGAGAATTTTTCCTGGAGTGGGATCAAAATCTCAAAGGGAGGGAACAGACTCGCAATTAAATCAGACAAGAGAATGTAAAAGTGAGGGGGAGAACACCCATCCCTGCCTCAGCTCTCTCCCAGACAACCTAGCACCTCTTTCCCAGGAGAAGCTAGGACAGAAAATAAGGAAAGAGTGTCCTTGTACACACTTTCTCTGTGCCACTTTTTGATTTGTTTTGGTTTAGCAACAACTTATAGGGCAAACCAAAAAAACTCACTCCCACTCCACCGCAAATTCTTCCCTCCTCCCAATGTTCATGTTTCAGCTTTTCTCCGTCACAGTAATCCTATTACTCCCTCTCAGTCGTTTTCCTCAATCGTAGCTGCTTGTAAAATGGCAGTGAATAATTTACATTTCACTAGCTTTCCTTTATTTATTCAGAATAAAATATTAAGACAGTTCCCCACAGACGAGTTCACTCTGATGGTGTATCGAAGTCAAAGTGAAGTTGTCAACATCTCACCTATAACAGTGATGTAAGACATCGGTCGCATTCCAAACACTGTTTAGGGAATGTGGGAATCATTGTCAATAAAGGTTTCAGCTCACGTTCAAAACAATGGTTTCTAAATTTGTGACGCTAAATTCAGCTCTGAACTTAGTTTTGTTATGATAGGTTCAGTTTCTTTGAAATAGAACCCCACCCTCACCCCAATTATTTTTCAACTATATTATTGTCTTCTGGAAAACTATGGTTTTCTTTGATTTTTGTACATTTATGAGAGTATTTTATCACTAATGAATTGTATGTTTTTTCAAAGTGGTATTTTCAACTGGTAAGGTATTATAAGCTTTTAATTCCTCGTGGTTACCTAAACAACAAAATGTTTTTTGTTATAATTTAGCATACACGTAACAAAAAGTGACACACCACATGTGAAGACAGTCAAAAAGAACTGCGCTGCCATGCTCAGTCATCACTCTGTTGACTACACAAACATTGTAGAGGAGCTGCTGACAGCAAATCACCTACTGGGATGTCAAATGTCACTCAAGATTAATTTCCACAATTCTCATTTTGGCTTTCTTCCTGCCAAGACGTTAGCGATGAATACAGTGAATGATTCCACCAAGACATGAATATCATACAGAAGAGATATCCAGGAATCATGACTATCAGACTGATGGTGGGTTGCTAGTGGTCGCTGGTATGGGTCACCGATACTCAATTCAAGGGAAGAAGCCTGAAAACAGTGGTGTAATTATGATTTCATGACTATGGAAATTTCTGTTAGTTTTGGAAATAAATTATATAAAATACCGACACAATGGAAATATAAACACATATGCAGTATAATGTGATCCTTTATTGACTACGTTTCGCCCACACAGTGGGCTTTTTCAAGTCACAAACAGAACTACCTGGGGTGGAAGGAACGCGAGTATTTATAGTCAGGTTCAGAATGCTGAGGTCAGGTGGAGAATGCTGCATCTGATGATGTACCGAGTGGGGTTATAGAGTCTTAAATCTTGGGTAGCTTGGAAAGGAGATTGGATAAGTTTGTGAGCAGACCTTCTACAGTGTTCTTATGTGGGATCGCGATGAAGAAGTTTCTTGCAAGTGGTTCAGCTATGTTATAGAAGCCACTATTCTGGTTGAAGTTGTCGGATATAGAAATAAGTGATGATTCCAGGATTCTTCGGTACTGAGTGTTGTCTTCTGTGGCGATAAGTCTTGAGTTTCTGTAGTTTATCAAGTGGTTGTGTGAATTACGGTGTTGTACGCAGGCATTCCTTGTGTCGTCAGACCTGCTTGCGTATTGGTGTTCTGAAATACGTGTTTGGAGGTCCCTTGATGTTTCGCCCACGTATAACTTGTTGCAGTCATTACAAGGGATTATGTATACCCCTGCAGAGGGTGGAAGCTTGACCTGTCTATCACTGGTAATGTCCTTGATGGTCGTGGTTGTGGAGGTAGATACTTGAAATGAGGTATTGGAAAAGATGTTGGAAACGTGTTTGGCAATGGAGTTGGTGGGGAGGACTATGTATCTCTTCTCGGCAGTGTCTTCTCTGGGTGTGTTGAAGATGTTTAATGCCCGCCGTCTACAGTCTCTGATGAAGTGACGAGGGTAGTGGTGTAATTATAGGCTTCTTCCTGCGTGCACTCAGAATCTGCAGCAATGAGTTTCTTGAAGAAGAATGCACGATGATTGAACAAGTATTTTCTAAACTCCACTACCCTCGTCACTTCATCAGAGACTGCAGACGGCGGGCATTAAACATCTTCAACACACCCAGAGAAGACACTGCCGAGAAGAGATATATAGTCCTCCCCACCAACTCCATTGCCAAACACGTTTCCAACATCTTTTCCAATACCTCATTTCAAGTATCTACCTCCACAACCACGACCATCAAGGACATTGCCAGTGATAGACAGGTCAAGCTTCCACCCTCTGCAGGGGTATACATAATCCCTTGTAATGACTGCAACAAGTTATACGTGGGCGAAACATCAAGGGACCTCCAAACACGTATTTCAGAACACCAATACGCAAGCAGGTCTGACGACACAAGGAATGCCTGCGTACAACACCGTAATTCACCCAACCACTTGATAAACTACAGAAACTCAAGACTTATCGCCACAGAAGACACACTCAGTACCGAAGAATCCTGGAATCGTCACTTATTTCTATATCCGACAACTTCAACCAGAATAGTGGCTTCTATAACATAGCTGAACCACTTGCCAAGAAACTTCATCGCTATCCAACATAAGAACACTGTAGAAGGTCTGCTCACAAACTTATCCAATCTCCTTTCCAAGCTACCCAAGATTTTAGACTATAACCCCACTCGGTACATCATCAGATGCAGCATTCTCCACCTGACCTCAGCATTCTGAACCTGACTATAAATACTCGCGTTCCTTCCACCCCAGGTAGTTCTGTTTGTGACTTGAAAAAGCCCACTGTGTGGGCGAAACGTAGTCAATAAAGGATCACATTATACTGCATATGTGTTTATATTTCCATTCTGTTAGTTTTGTTAGGCATTTATATATGCATAGCAATTATTAATTAAGTGTGGTGAATAACATGCACCAGACTTAATTAATATATCCGTATAATGTAATAAATATGATTGTTAGGTAATATACCATGTGATTCTTTGAACTTAAATTACCAAAATATTACTTATATTTAAATAAATAACTTGATAGTGATTAAACAAGCTCAGAGTCATCAACAGCGCATCAAAAGTAACTGAAAACAATCAACATGGTTTCTGAACTGGATTAAATGTTAAATTTTTGAAAGCTTGTAATCAAACAGCTGGGTCTGAGGCGTCCCATTCCAGCGGTGCTTCACATTCCAGGCGAAGACCTGGTCCTCGTAGTTAAAGCTGTGAATCTTGTGGTCTTAGAGTGTTGAACGAATCTACGACTTTGTTTTTTCCTTACAGCAGCGCGAGATATCTGTTAATGGTTGCAGGTATTAGTGTTCCAGCGGCCTCGTCTCAGGTTATACCTCTTGAAACGCCAAGAAAATATTACAGAATAAAAATTCTGAGAAATACTGGAAAGTAAATATGAACGTATAGTGAATGTATGGGGACTTAGGTAACATTTTCAAGGCGTCGTGTGTTTATAAGGTTGAAAGATTATTATAATTATTTTATCATGGGGAATGCTAAACCCGCATTATTATTTTTTTTTATTTATTATCACACTGGCCGATTCCCACCAAGGCAGGGTGGCCCGAAAAAGAAAAACTTTCACCATCATTCACTCCATCACTGTCTTGCCAGTTTTTAAACTGCAACATTAACACCCCTCCTTCAGAGTGCAGGCACTGTACTTCCCATCTCCAAGTCTTTTATCTACCAATACATAATCCAACAAACTACTGTCATTTCGCCCTACATCATATCTTGTATACGTATTTATCCTCTTTTTCTTAAAATATGTATTACCTATAACTATTATACAGCTCTCAATTCAGAGAACTGGAGCACAGATCTAATTCCCTAGATCAAGAGCTCCTGACCAGCGTCAAGGAACCTGCCTTGAGGGGTGACAGAAACATCAGAATATCAATCCTGCCAGATTGCAAAACGCTACTAGATTTTTATTTTACACAGATTACAAGTGGGTGGTATATTCTAGAGTACTAAGCTACAAATCCATAAGCTTAGTTTAGAGATATGATACTTCTAGCAATTCTAATGTGTTATATTACAGATTAGCTGATATTTACCTCCAATAACCACTATTCTTATCTTTAAATAGCTTAAGCTGGACATGCATGTTTATGTCTGAAACAGTAACATTAATGTGATCCAAGTCAAAAGCTTTACGAATTTTGCTTTTTATTAATATATAAAATAGACTATCACAAAAAAAATCAAGGGCATGTTTAACATCTATAATTAATTTCTTCAGAAGCAACACAATATTTAATTTAATTGTTTACAATCAAAATGTTCAAATATTTGACCTTAAAATAATTTCTTACGTAATTTTTTTCCATTATCTATAGATAATTTACATGATCAATTATTATTTAGAATTTTCTTATCCACTTTTAAAACAAAGTTTAATAATTTTCATTGTATATCAGATCGACACCATGCCTAACCCTTCTAGGGTAGGGTAGGTGCCTGAGTCCGAGCTTACAGCTCACAAGACTGTCATTCCCATTAACCCCCTTGGGGCGGGGATGGCAGACCAGAGAGGCCTAGCTTGTGGCTAGGCCTGGGGACAGTTGGTCCCAAAGATGAGGAGGTACTTGTGCCTCCTCCCATGGGAGACTTAGGTTTCAGACACTCCCTGAAGAGGGAGCCAAGGCCGGGCCACCACTTGGAAAAGGCCCGGGCCGGGAGAATACCGGCGAATCTTTAATTGTATATCAAGTGGCTCATTGAGAATTATGTTCAGGGATTTGGCAATTCATTTAAAATTTCTTATATATCTTTTGTAGGTCTTACATGATGTAAATGGGTTAGAAAACCGAAAAATGTAAGAATGAGACATTCGTGCAACGTTTTGGAATTTTTATTGAGGAAACGTTTCGCCATCCAGTGACTTCATCAGTCCAGTACAGAGAAGGACGGGAACCTAGTTAGCTGTATTAATAATGAGTGGACATTTCCTATTGGCAAGACAGGTATGAGTGGACATCTTCTGTCAAGACAGGCATGAGTGGACATCTGTTAGGACAGGTATGAGTGGACGTCTCATGTTAAGACAGGCATGAGTGGACATCTGTTAAGATAGGCATGAATGGAAATCTCCTTTTAAGACAGGTATGAACAGACATCTCCTCCTGTCAAGACAGACATGAGTGGACGCCTCCTCCTGTCAAGACACACATGAGTGGACGTCTCGTGTCAAGACAGACATGAGTGGACGTCTTGATATTTCTAATAACTACACTTATAACACTTTACACAGTACTAGGCTCCAAAACACAATGATACCTTAACATCATTTCGCCGGCTCGTTGAAATCTAACTTAATAAAGACCAACTGGTGGATATTACCAATGTTATTAATTAGTTTAGCTACTAAACTGTGAATATTATTTATATGTAAGTTATTACGAACACAATTGGTAGTCTAATGGCGAGACAAACCAGAAGTGGTAGATTTATTTAACTGTGTATTCCTGCACCAATATGTACACTATGTACAATATTAATGAGAGAGTAAAACAGACTGGAAAGTGTACAAATGAGAGCTAATCAAAGCATCACTGATCACGACCAGTCTAAGCTGGAGTCTGCTCCCTCAGGCAGGTGTGTTGAAGACGTCACATTGACTGAAATGACAGACTTTCATGTGATTCGTTAGTTGAACTAACAATAAGCACGACAGAGGGGCCCCAGAACTGCTACACTCTGAATTTTAATTCACTGGTGGAGAGAGTATGCTAAATGGGTTTGCAAGTTACTCGGTAATCTTACTGGTTTCTAAGACAATGCAATATTTTTGATTTCATTCAGAAAGCTTCCTGTCACACATTTTACTTCTAAATGTTTTTTTTTACCTTCAGTTACAAAAAATATGTTATTAGACGATGTCACCAAATTTTATTATATAATCTCCGTAAATAAAAATAAAGTGACTTTTATTTACCTCTTATAGATAAAACATTTAAAAATAATTGTTAAACGTCATGCACATTAAAATACACCAAATAATTTTCATCCCATATATAATTTGGTTACAAAATGCGACATCTATTGAGTGAAGAAATCTCCAGATAATACTGGAAACTCAACCTATTGATCACCACTAGAATCTAGCCTCTCTCTAGTTTTTTAACAGTTTCTCAGAGTGTATTCTAGTTCAGTTATCCTGTACTATTAGGTGATTTCTCAGCAACGTTTATAGATTACAACTGAATGAATACAAAGCAACCAAATGAAAAGTTGAGACCTTTAATAAAAGTGTCTAGGTGGTGACACAATTGATGTAACTTGAATAATGAAGGAGATAATTTCTTTCACAATTCACGGAGTATAACTTAGTATACTTATATATCATAATTATTCTGTATTTATATATATAGTGCTATGGGCACTTCCGATAATATACAGTACACTATAATATTCTTATGAATATGTACAATTTGGTACGTTGCTATGATAAGGTGTACTCATGGTGCAAGAAAAATATAGATGTGCTGATAGTGTGTGTGTGTGTGTGTGTGTGTGTGTGTGTGTGTGTGTGTGTGTGTGTGTGTGTGTGTGTGTGTGTGTGTGTGTGTGTGTGTGTGTGTTCGGTATGTACTCAGTATGTGGTCAGTAAGACCTGACTTAGAATGTGACAAATAACAAGACTCCAGATCAGTTAAGCTCTGGACCACTTAGGTAATCAAACAGCTTGACTGAACAGTATGACAACTCATTCGCCAAACAGCAGTATTGCTCGAAGCTGCAGTGAACAGCACAGTGTCAGTCAAGGCATCAAGGAGAACAAAACGACCCTAACTATGGACCTTTAACAGATCTTACACAAAAAGAATAAAACTCCCATATTACTCAAACTGAGTTCAGCAATTTCAGATTCCCTATTACGACAGTGCATAGATGCCAAAATAATGTAGTTCTAGAGTTGAAGTGTCCGGGGCCCAAGAGTGTTCAACAGTCACCCACCAACCATAAGAGAAATTACCAATAGACCCCTAGTTGTCTTTAAGAGTGAGCTGGACAGATACCTAAAGTCATTGCCAGATCAGCCGGGCTGTGGTTCGTACGTTCGACTATGTGTGGCCAGTAGTAACAGCCTAGTTGATCAGGTCCTGATCCAACAGGAGGCCTGGTCTTGGACCGGGCAGTGGGGGTGTTGATCCCTCTAATGCCCTCCAGGTAGACTCCAGGTAGGTACAACTCGGAACCAGAGATATAGAGTGTGTCTCACAACACAAAACCTCGGAAAACGTCAAATATCACTAAGTCTAAATAATGTTCTGTGAAGAGAGTTGCACAGAGTTAAAAGAGGTATGTCCTGGCTTGCCAACAACACCATACTCTACCAAAGAGTCTAAATAACTCGAGGTGAGGAGAGCAACTTTCACCCATACAGAACAAGAGACGGAGGTGTTACCTCCACCAGGAACAGCGAGTGGAAGGGCTGGTAGATCCATCGTCGGGTGACTTACACCAGCTTACCCCTGACACCAACTGCAAAACAAGCGAGAGGCTAGTTTGCAGCATACTGGCAGCCAATCAAAACATTCTTTCTACAAGCACAATGAGCGTTGCAGTTGCTACATCCTATCAATGTACAACATATTGTAATGTAAGTCAAATACAAAGCATGAAATATTCGTTTTAGGCGGGATTGGAGGATGTTTTAATTCTATCATTCCCCATGAGATATCCAGATAGTCTACTATGACGTACATTATAGCCCTTCCCACATCCTTAGGCACTCTTCTTACATCTAACAGTAAAGCCCTTAAAAGCGGCAAACGTCCCCCCCAACAATCCGATAACCCCACCCATCCATGATCTCACCCCCTCCAAGGAGGGACAAAAATAGACCACATGAAATGCCGTTTCAACATCACCACAAAACTGGCAATAAGTCTCTTCCATGGACCCCATACATCTTAACACCTCCTTGGAGACCAGAATCCCCATGATGAATCGATACACTAATTCCCTTACTCTAGCCGGTATCCTAAGCTTACTAAAATCCTTCCAAATGACCCGCCAATCATACGTTGGGTACACGGCTACCCCTTGCAATATTCTCTGTTCACTCATGACCCGCACCAACCTTTTCACTTTTAAGTTGTCCACCTGTTGCACTGTCAATAAAACCTCAACATATCTTCACACACCCGCAAGTCCTTGCCACTCCACCATCTACGTGCCTCCTCCATGACCCTTCCTACTTTAGCTCCCCTCACACCCCCTTCCTTAATATACCTCTGCTTGATATATACAGCCATTACTCTCAGTCTTAAAGGCAACAAACCTAAACCGCCTCTTTGAACATCCGTCATAACTACCTCCTTACTTAACCATGCCCTCCCAAACCCCCACACAAACTTTAGCGCCCTCCTCTGCATTTCCACAATGTTTTGTGCCTCTAAGGGAAAAACCTCTGCCACCTCCCATACCTTGCTATAGACAAGTGAGTTTACCACCATTACCCTCTGTTACCTAAAACCTTACCCGTGACAAACTCCGAATTTACCCTTCTGCAGGCCTGCATCTCCGCCATATACCATATTCCACATACCCTGATTCTAGCAACCATTATTCATCCTGACCCCACCCCCAAGCCCCCACCTATACAATTACCAACCTCTAGTAACCTTGATTTCACCACATTATCTCGCATCCCCGTATTAGTACCAAACATCTGAATCACTCTACCCACCCTCCTTAACACCTCCTTACCCCGAAGCAAAACAGTAGTATCATCCACATACCCTACTATGCCCCCCTTTCACCCTCCTCCATTTCCTGTTTGTCCATCACCCCCTCAACCGACTCATAGAAGGGATTCTGCGCACAAGCAAAAAACAACTGCGATAACAGGCAACCCAAACAGCTCTAAGCAAACCCTTAAGAAATCTCTATCTACGTCATCATATGCGTTCTCCCAGTCTAAACCTAGTATTTCACCTCCTGTACTACTCTCTAGAAATTCCCTAATAAAAACATGGCCATCCCTCATCCTTCTCCCTGGAATTCCAAACTACCCCCTATGTATCACGAAACCCAACACTTTCCTCATTCTGTTACCCAAAATCTTAGCAAAAATTTTGTAATCTGAGCACATTAAAGAAATCGCTCGATAATCATTCAAACCTCGGCATTCCTTCTTTTCTGGCACTAAAACTGTGACACCCGTTTTTTTGCTAGTTCCCCATCCTCCCACTACTTAACATACAATTCAAAATCCCCACCAGACAATGCCTTACACACCCACAATGACACCTATAAAAATAGTTCGGTATGCCGTCTATCCCAGGTGTTTTACCCTGGCACAAAAACTGCCTCCTCCACCTCCGCCTCACTAATACTACTCTCCAGCATTTCACTGTCCTGCTCACTTAATACTTTATTGATCCCTTCATCCCCAAAACTCCCCTCACCGACACCCCCCCACGCCTCCTCCATTTCTCCCTAAACCAAAAATCAGCACACAAACTAATATTTTCCATGGTGGATAGGCCCTGACCCTCCTCAAATTCACCTTCCCTCCTGTTCCTGCTACTAGATATGCCAAGGTGTTTTGCCTGCCTTTCCTTAAACTTCCTGAGTACAAAGCCCGATGGCCTATCTCCCCTTAAGGGGTGATATAAGGATAAAAGCATTGGCGGCTAGAATCTATAGGATGAAGTGTAGGAATATGCTTGTTTATGGGGCTTTCTGGGAAAAAGTTCCCAGAAAGTTATAGGAGCCTTACTGTAGGTACCCTTTTTCGGGGTCCCTGAGGATGAGCAAAGGGGTGGTCTCCTTCTTGGGGGATGTAAAGGGGGTGGGGTGGGGGGGTTAGCTCGCTGGAGTATTTGTGGTGTGTAAGAGGAAGATAGTGACAGTTTTGTCTGGATTGTAAGCTATGTTTCACGGGAATGTTTTGCCTTAGAGAGACATAAGGGTAGATTCCAAGGATAATATTCTAACCCTGATGGTTATGTTCACTGTGTAAGAAATTCTTCTTAGAGCCAGGATAACGAGCCCTTAGGATCTCGGTTTTAAGAAACCAGATAAGACAATTTGGACTCAAGACATCGGTTTTCTGAGGTACATGTCTTCTCTTTTGGGACCGGCAAGATAAAGAGGCCCTTATACTTACTACTTAGGGTGGATTTGTAGGGATGATGCCTTGTGCAGTAAGAAGGACTGTCGAGATGAAAGGACAAATGTCTTGTATTATGTAATAGAGTTTGTAAATTTTTGTTTAACTTTTATTTTGACTCATTGTAGTCTGCTGGAGGTTGTATGTTGTAATAATTTAAGAGTATGTATAGGTCTCGGGTTTATGCCATGTTAGTATTGCCGTTTTGTATGGATAGAATTTGTAGGTTCAGTACTGCACTGGAGGTTTGGTTTTTACTTTTAAGAGGTTTATACCAAAAGTTTTGTGGACAAGGGTTTAGGGTTTTATATACATATGTGGGATGTTTAAATTATGTGTAGGGTTTGGTCTCAAACCCTTTTGATGTGTTTGGGATATCAGTAATTGCTGAGTACCTTTGTTATAAGAGCATGTGTTCTGTTTTTATTTTTTTATTGTATGTTACATGTATGTTACATGTATGTACCCTTCTGTTTCCTTTTCAAAAAAAAATTTGAGTAATGATTCAGTAAATGTTAGTGTTAAGAGTTTACATAAGGCGGTGGGCGGTGAAGATTCATCAGAGATTTTATTTCTAAACCAATGTGAAGGTTGTGAGTTGTGAGTTTCCTTAATAAAATTGTGTTGTATGATATAAGTTGCAATTGCATGTTAATCATAGGTATTTTTGTTCTGTTTAGCGTTTCTATTTCTTTGTTACCACTGTTAATATTTTCCAGTACTTGCACAGGAAACTTAGGTTAAGACTTTACAGTGTTTCGTAAATATTTTTTTTACACAATAACCCTGTTTTCACATGCTATTCCATAACGGTGGCCTGGTGGCTAAAGCTCCCGCTTCACACACGGAAGGCCCGGGTTCGATTCCGGCGGGTGGAAACATTTCGACACGTTTTCCTTACACCTGTTGTCCTGTTCACCTAGCAGCAAATAGGTACCTGGGTGTTAGTCGACTGGTGTGGGTCGCATCCTGGGGGACAAGATTAAGGACCACAATGGAAATAAGTTAGACAGTCCTCGATGACGCACTGACTTTCTTGGGTTATCCTGGGTGGCTAACCCCCCCGGGGTTAAAAATCCGAACGAAATCTTATCTTATCGTATCTTAACCAATACCCTGTACTAGAGGGTATATTCGTATTGTGTGTTTTTTATAGTTGTTATGATAGCTTTGTTAGGGTCATAATACTTTACTGACATGATTTGTGTAGTATATTGTTGTGTGTGACAAATGTTTATGACTTTAGTCACGTGTTACTACCTTTACTCTAGTAACCCTGTGATGTTGTGCACTTTGTATGTGGTATTTGTTGTAATAGTTTATGTCAAGGTTCTCCTAATTACTGTAAAACCATGTAAAGTTCCCTTTGGCGTGGTTCATTGTTCACAGTTGCGTGGGGTACCTATCAATGACTGTAATGACCTAGTGAATTTTGTCTTTTGCGAGTACTGTTTGTTATACCAGGCTGTTGTTGTAATGCTTGTCATCTCCAGGAATAACCTGGTGCTAGCAGCGGAATCTATTATTTTTTTTTTTTGTATTCTTTTACTATTATTATGCATCTTTTGTACTTTTGTAAGGTTTTTTAATAAAAATATAAAAAAAAATATGCAGAACCACTGTAAAACAATAGTGAAACTCCAGGCGCTTTCGTGATTTTTCACATTATCAAGGAAGTGTAAAAATAAAAGATCACCGGGAAAGTATGTAAGGACGAGACTACACCTCACTGCCACCTCAACAACACCTGACCTATTCATGATGTAGGTAGGATGTCAAGAACCTGTCAAACACAACTTATATTCTACCCAACTGGAATATTTTGAAACAAGATTGCTTAACAAAATCCTTCCAGATATGTTGATGATGATTTATGTCTTATGCCTAAGAATTTAGATGTAAACAAATTCCTTGTTAAATTAAATAGTCCAGCTCATTCCATAAATTTCACAGTTGAGTTTGAGCAAAATATGTCATTGCCTTTTCTAGATGAATTAATTATCAAGGTGAACCCCCCTCATGGAAGGTTCCTTGATGTTGGTGAGGGGCTCTTGATTTAAGGAATTGGATCTGTGCTCCAGTTCCCCGAATTAAGCCTGAATGCCTTCCACATCCCCCCTCCCCTGGGCGCTGTATAATCCTACGGGTTTAGCGCTTCCCCCTTGATTATAATAATAATAATCAAGGTGAACCATGATTTTAAATTCAAAATGTACACAAAACCAATAAATAACTATTCTTATGTGCACTATTATTCTTCATATCATGACAGAGTTAAACTTTCTGTATTCTCATCAATGTTTTTGAGAACTTAGCGTATTTCCAGCATGAGTTCATAGATGAAGAAATCTTGATGATTTTGGAAATAACTAATGATATAAAATACCCATAACACTTAATTGTTTAATCCCATAACATTACTAGAAATACATTTTACAACCCAAAAAAAAAAAAAAAAAATCACAATCACATTCAACCAATAATATGTTACTTCTCACTTACCATGAAAAACTTTCTTGATAAACATTCTCTGCTTAAGAATTTTAATGTCAAAGTTGTATTTAAAAATCTTGACTTTTGATTACAAGTTGTACTTACAAGATTCCTTGTAAAAACGTAATGAAATTTATTACGGCAATACTGGGAAAAGCCTTGACCTAAGATGCAAATACAGTGGACCCCCGGTTAACGATATTTTTTCACTCCAGAAGTATGTTCAGGTGCCAGTACTGACCGAATTTGTTCCCATAAGAAATATTGTGAAGTAGATTAGTCCATTTCAGACCCCCAAACATACACGTACAAACGCACTTACATAAATACACTTACATAATTGGTCGCATTCGGAGGTAATCGTTATGCTGGGTTCCAGTACTTAAGTATAGCATTAGAACTGGACAAGAGTCTAATGCTCTGTTTATAACTGTGAGAGATTTTAACTATCCTATTGCTTTTCAAAAATCCGAGAAAATTGTATCAAGCAGGTCTGTGGCTGAGAGAAACATAACTGAATGAAACTTCACAAAAAATAATTTGATTTTAATATGAACGTTGGTTTAGGATTACAGTCATGCGCCGCAGAACGACGGTTCAGGTAACGATGGAACACATAAAACGACTGTGGTCCCCACTGTGCTGCCAGCCGTATAAAAGTATAGCTCAAACAATTATGTTCAATATATAATTGTAAAGGCTATATTTGATATTGATAATAAACAACTATGTTACTGGGTTATATATTTCTTATACTAGATTTTGTTATCGTTATACTAGAGTGTGCTCTTTCTGCTTAATGAAAATCAAGTTTACTGTTAAACAGTATGCAGCAACAGCCTCATCCATCTCGTGTTTACCACGTCTGTTGATGGCATCATTTTCCCAGGTGCTTGATTTCATCTTGTGTTGTTTTCTTCATCATGGCCCCTGAGGGTTGTAGCCTGGGTAATAGACTATACCAAAAGCCTAGATGTGTAGTAAGCTATACCATCTAGGCTTGTGTAAGTACGCTATGGCGTTAACACTACGACAAAATCGCCTAACGACGTATTTCTCAGAACGTATCCCTGTCGTTAGGCGATGCATGACTATACAAATTAGATTAATTTATAATTCACAAAATCTGCGAAGAGTTTAAGCTATAAAGGGAAGGTTGAGGTTAGGATGTTAACAATAAGGTGTTATTTTGGTCTTATAAGCCGAGATATAACGTTTTAAGTTCACTATATTTTAACAGAGGTTGTCAGCATA
>NC_069422.1:2971265-2986265 GCF_026875155.1 Cherax quadricarinatus | reverse complement strand
GGAAAGTTTTTGGGAGAAAAAGGGAGAGGGTTAAGAAGTGGTGAAGAAAATGAAAAAGAGAGCAAATGAGAAAAGTGGGTGAGATGTTATCAAAAAAATTTTGTTGAAAAAAAGGGAAAAATTTTTGGAGTGAAAATTTAACAATTTAAGGGAAATCCTAGAGAAAAATGGATTTGTAATTTTTAAAAATAGGAGAGGGGGAGTTATTAAATGGAGGGGGTTAGAGGTTTTTTAAAGATGGGGGGGAATATTTTGGGGAAAATTTTTAAAATGTTGATGAGATAGGGAAGCTTTTGATTTCGGTATGGGGAAAGGGGGAAGGAAACAACATCTTGTAGGAGTGAGGAAGAGATTTGGGTGAGTGTGGGGGAAGTTGGGTGGGGCAGTGGGTTTAAAATAAAAAGGGGGAAAGGGCCAGCCGGGATTGAGGGGGATAAAAAGATAAAATTTTTTTTAAAAGAGGTGGGGAAAAAGTTTGGGAGTGGTTGGTGCTTTTTATTTAAAAAATTTGTAGGGGGGAAGAGGGGGGCCCCTAGGGTTTGGCAGAGAGCATGCATTTTTTTTTGGGTATAAAGGAAAAGGGGATAAAAGAGGTGCAAAAATTATGGGGGGGATAAGTCTTTTGGGGAGTATACCTGGGCAAGTGTATTGGTAAAAAGTTATTTTTTGAAAAAATTTAAGAGTAGCGGGAAAAAGGATAGCAATGAACAAAGGTTGGTTTTTGGAAAGGTAGGGGGGTGTGTGGCCCAAAGGTGTTTACAGTGAAAATATAATTTGGGAAAAACCCCAGGTTTTTAGTTAAGGTTTAAAAGGGGGTCTTTTTTTGGCCCCATTTTATGGTTTTGGGGAAAAATGGGGGTTTAATTGCAGGGGGGAAATAGGGGGGGGAATTTGTGGCCCAGTTTTTTTGGGTGGTTTTGGGGGTGGAGGTAGGTTACTGAAAGAGTAAAGGGAGTTTTTACGGGGATAGTGAGGCTAAATTTTAAAGGTATGTAGGAAAGGGGGGAAAATTTTTTAATTTCCCATTTAAAAGTTGGAAATTAGAAAAGGATGGTGATGGCACCGTGGTTTTTTTAATATATTTTTAGATGGGGTTGAAAAGGAATTTTAAACCCGGGGTTTTGGGCCAAGGGCGTGGAGTTAAAAGATAAAAAATTCAAAATTTAAAAGTGGGATTTGGGTAAACAGTTGGCTTTTGCTGTTGACACTGGGGTTTTTGGGGAGTTTCTGAAGAGAAGTTGCGGGAAAATTGGTTGGATAAAATTTGGTAGGGTGTTGCAAAAGAAGAAAATTAAAAGGTGAATGGGGGAAAAAATGAGAAAAGGGTTTTTTGAGGAAACAAAAAAAATTAGGTGATAAAAAAGGGGGAAATATCGATTGGAGGGGGGGGACTAGGGAGGAAGGGGGAATGTTTTCTGTTTTTTGGGGGGTGGGACGTGTCAGCGGATGGGTTTTTGAAAGATGAGGGGGAAATTAAAAAATTGAGGAGGGGAAAAGGGTGATTGGAAAAAAATTTGGAGTTTTGGAGAAAAAGAAATTTTGGGTCCTTGGGGGCAAAGAGAGGAATGTATGAGGAAGTATGGGTGTGAAGCATGGGTGATGAATGTTTTCAGCGAGGAAAAAAGGCTGGAGGCCCGTGGAGTTTTCATGTCTGAGGCAATGTGTGGTGTGAAAATAATGCAGAGATTCGTAATTTTGGGGTTAGGAGGAAAGGGGGGGAGGAAATTTCCCAAAAATGTTTTTTCCGGGGGCTTTAGGGAAAAGGGGTTGGGTTTAAAGGGGGGTTCGGACTGTAGAGAGAATGGAGGAAAAAGAATAATTCAAGAGTGTATCAGTCTGTTTTTGTGGAAGGAAGGGGGGGGTGGGGGGGGGTTGGTAGGAAAGTTGGAGGGAGGGGGTTTTAAAAAGGGGGGTTTTGGGGGTTGGGGGGGCCCTTTGGGCTTTTCCCGAGGCAAATTTTGAGCGTGTTTGTTTGGGGTGGGAAAGGAGCAAAAAGGTTTTTAAACTTGAAAGTGTGTTGAGTTGGGTTTAGCAAAAAAGGGGGCCCTTTATGAAGGGGGGGGTTTAAGGGGAAAAAGGCAGGGGCGGACTTGAGTCCTGGAGTTTGGGAAAATACAGTGCCTGCACTCTGAAGGGGGGGGTGTTAATGTTGCAGTTTTAAAAAAAAGTGGTGTAAAAGGGCCCTTCTGGCAAGACGTGATGGAGTGAATGATGGGGAAAAATTTTCTTTTTCGGGCCCATGCCTTGGGGGGGAAAAACGGCCGGGGTGATAATAAAAAAAAAAAAAAATAAAAAATTTATATAAAATATATATATATATTTATATATATATATAAAATAAATATTTTTTTATATATATTATGTGTGTGTGTGTGTGGTGTTTTTGTGTGTGTGGGTGTGTGTGTGTGTAAACACCCAATTGTGGTTGGCCCGGTGTCGAGGGCTCAGCTCCGGGGCCCCCCCTCTTCCCCTGACCGTTTAGGTCCTCTCTCTCTCCTGGGTTCCCGGCTTTGTCATACCTCGTCTTAAACAATTGTATTTGGGTTTCCCGCCTCCCCTTTAAACACTTACAAAAGGGGATTCCCCTTCCCGACGTCTCTTTGATTTAAAAAAATCTTCCTAAAATTTTCTCTGACTCGTCTGGTCCCTTTAGCTTTCCCCTTGTGACCCGTTGTTTCTGTGGGCCCCTTCTGGAAAACCTGTTGTTACTTATCTATTCCCCCGCAGTATTTTGTATGTCGTTATCATGCTCCCCTGACCAGTGTCCCCATTGGGGTTTAGTCCCTTTTCCCCCCCAACCCCTTTTTTTGTAGGACTTTCCCCCCGAGCTCTGGAAAATTGCTTTCCTTTTTTTCAAAACCCTTTTCCTTTCCCTAATTTCTTGGGGGTGTTTGCCAGGGTGGGTTCCAAACTGGTGCTGGTTACTCCAGTATGGGGCCCCTGATGTAAAACGTGTGGCCCGTTTTCCCTTTAACGATTCCTTTCTAAGGTTTTTCGGAAAAAGCTATTCTCAGGTTTGGGCCCGGCGCCCTTTTGCTGCGCAGTTATTGGTTTATTGTGGTCGCCGGAGCATGCTTGGGGGTTATGGTTTGCCCCAAGATCTTTCTCGTTTAGAGAGGTTTTTCAGTTCCCTTTGCCACCTAGTCTATACTCTGTCTGCGGTCCCTTTTTTGCCCTTCTCCGAAACTTCTTTTTGCATTTTGGAGGGGTTTAATTCGGAAAGGGCCCGTTTTGGAACCCCGTGTCCGCCTGTCCGGTCTCTTTGTAGTTTTACGGCCCCCCCCCAAAATTGGGTTAAATAGTTAACCTTGGGGCCGGGGAGTACCATGGGTACTTTATCAAACCCTTTTGGGGGTCTGCTGGGGCCGGCCTTAGAGCATTAGATGCGTACCGTGAGGTATTCAGGTACATACTGCTTCTAAGACCAGTAGATGTGTACCATTAGGTGTTCAGGTACCTACTGCTTAGATGCGTTCCGTGATGTGTTCAGGTACATACTGCTTCTAAGACCAGTAGATGTGTACCATTAGGTGTTCAGGTACCTACTGCTTAGATGTGTACCGTGAGGTGTTCAGGTACATACTGCTCTAAGGCCGGCTCAGCAGTCCCCACAATGGGTTTGATGACGTACCCAGTGGTACTGCCGGCCGGCAGGTTAACTATTTAACCGCTAGTTTGGCAGGGGGCCGTAACAGTAGTCCTGCCTGATCCTCATCTGATTTAATTCTCCTCATTAACTTCACATCTTCTGCGAACAGGGACACCTCTGAGTCTAATCCTTCCTTCATGTCATTCACATATACCAGAAATAGCACTGGTCCTAGGACCGACCCTTGTGGGACCCCGCTCGTCACAGGTGCCCACCAAAGGTGTTATTGAGTGTGTATCACCTGGACTCAGCCGGCGCACCAGAGTGCTACAGCAGGAGGTAGAGAGAATAGTAAAAAAAAATGGGATAAAAAGTGTTCTCAGGCGAGGGGAGAGCGAAGTTAAATGAATAATTACATTAAGGGAGAGCACAGAGAAAGAGAAAAGAGCAAAACAAATAATACTGAACAAATTGTGCGTAGTAAACAATCACCCAAAAAACAAGACATCCATGAACTACGAAATGAATAAAGACCATTTTTTTCCTCTCACTGCTCGACTTGCTCCCCCTCTTCCCCCACCACCCCCTCCTACATCACCACACAATATATCACCACAAAATATATCACCACCACCACACAATACATACACACCACCACCACACAATACATCACCACCACCACACAATACATCAACACCACCACACAATACATCACCACCACCACACAATACATCACCACCACACAATACATCACCACCACCACACAATACATCACAACCACCACACAATACATCACCACCACCACACAATACATCACCACCACACACAATACATCACCACCACCACACAATACATCGCCTCCACTACACAATATATCACCACCACCACACAATACATCACCACCACCACACAATACATCACCACCACCACACAATACATCACCACCACCACACAATACATCGCCACCACCACACAATACATCCAACCACACCACACAATACATCACCACCACCACACATACATCGCCACCACCACACAATACATCGCCCCACCACACAATACATCACCACCACCACACACATACATCGCCACCACCACACAATACATCACCACTACCACACAATACTTCACCACACCACACAATACATCGCCACCACCACACTACAATCACATCACACACTACCACACAATACATCCACCAACACCACACAATACATCACCACCACCACACAATACATCACCACCACCACACAATACATCACCACCACCACACAATACATCCCTCCCAACAAATATATCCACCACCACACAATACATCACCACCACCACACAATACATCACCACCACCACACAATACATCACCACCACCACACAATACATCACCACCACCACACAATACATCCCACCACCACACAATACATCACCACCACCACCACCATACAATACACTCACCACCACCACACAATACATCGCCACCACCACACAATACATCGCCACCAACCACACAATACAATCACCACCACCACACACTACATCGCCACCACCACACAATACATCACCACTACCACACAATACTTCACCACCACCACACAATACATCGCCACCACCACACAATACATCACCACTACCACACAATACATCCCCACCACCACACAATACATCGCCACCACCACACAAAAACATCACCACTACCACACAATACACCGTCACAACCACACAATACATCACCACCATCACACACTACATCGCCACCACCACACAATACATCACCACTACCACACAATACTTCACCACCACCACACAAACATCGCCTTCACAACACAATATATGACCACCATCACACAATACATCACCACCACCACACACTACATCACCACTACCACACAATAACATCGCACCCACCACACAATACATCACCACCACCACACAATATATCACCATCACCACAAAATACATCACCACCACCACAAAATACATCACCACCACCAAGCAATACATCACCACCACCACAAAATACATCACCACCACCACACAATACATCACCACCACCACCCAATATATCACCATCACCACACAATATATCACCACCACCACACAATATATCACCACCACCACAAAATACATCACCACCACCACACAATACATCACCACCACCACAAAATACATCACCACCCCCCACACAATACATCACCACCACCACCCAAAATATCACCACCACCACACAATACATCAGCATCACCCCACAATATAACCACCCACCCCACCCCCAACACCCCCAGCACCACCACCGCCACCACCCCCACCCCCACCACCACCACCACCATCACCACCACACAATACATCAGCATCACCCCACAATATATAACACCACCACCAACCCCCACCACCCCCACCACCCCCACCCCCACAACCACCACCACCCCCACAACCACCACCACCCCCCATCACCACCACCACAACCACCACCACCACCACCACCCCCACCACCACCACCACCACCCCCACCACCACCACCACCACCACCACCACCACCACCACCACCATCACCACCACCACAAAATCACCACCACCACCACCACCACCACCGCCACCACCCCCCACCACCACCACCACCACCACCACCACCACCACCACCATCACCCCCCACCACAACCACCACCACCACCACCACCCCCACCACCACCACCACCACCCCCACCACCACCACCCCCACCACCACCACCACCACCACCACCATCACCACCACCACCATCACCACCACCACCACCACCACCACCACCATCACCACCACCACCACCACCACCACCACCACCATCACCACCACCACCATCACCACCACCATCACCACCACCACCACCACCATCACCACCACCACCACCACCACCACCACCACCACCACCACCAAAACCACCACCACCATCACCACCACCACCATCAGCACTACCACCATCACCACCACCACCATCACCACCACCACCATCACCACCACCACCATCACCACCACCACCATCACCACCACCACCAAATCACCACCACCACCATCACCACAACCACCCACCACCACCACCACCACCCCCACCACCACCACCACCATCACCACCATCACCAGCACCATCACCACCACCACCACCTCCACCACCATCACCACCACCACCATGTTACAAAAAACGCGATTCTAAAAGCTTAGAGATCTCCAGTGAATACTAGAAAGGACTGCCCTTCTAGCATCCAGCCTGTTACTGGGTTTTCGTAACAAGTAGTCAGTTTCCTTGTCCAATTATCCATTAGAATTCAGTATGATTCAATAGTGCTTAAGGATTACAACTGGTAGGCTACTAACTAGAGAAATTAAAATTTAATAAATTTATTAAGTCTAGAGGTATATTATCAAATTAAATTAAATTAAATTATTCACTTTTCTCGAGTTCAATATTATTGTGCTGAAAACACATATCACATTTATAATTCTTAAGTACCGTCTGGTACATTAACATTTAATAATATATTACAAATATGTACAAGTAAGTTTGTGCATGTGTGTAAGTGCTCTAAGTAGTTCACTATGTCTCACGACTCGACTAGACTTAAACAAGTGACTGACAAAGTCCTCAAATAAACTAACTTCTTGACCAACTGGCAATTAGAACAGTCTGCTTGAACAACAAAAAGAATGCTAAATCCAATAGCAATATAACAAGCAACTGAGACACAAAATCAGGAACAAGGAGATAATATAACGACACTAAGTAGGGACCATCAGCAGATCCTCAACAAAAGTCACAAAACTCCCATACTACTGAATCTAAGTTCAGCATAAGAAAATCCCAGACTGTGATAATACACAGATACCAGTACAAGTTAAGTGAGAAGTTACAGCTCAGGACCTGAGTTACTCAGAGTGTCTATGAGACACAACCTCAGTACAACGTCGAAAATCACTAAGTCTATACAATGTTCTGAGAACAGAGTTCTACAGAACTAACAAGAATAATGAGACAGACAATCTGTCCAACCACCAAGAGAGTCTAGATCAGACTGAATACTTCAGGCGAGGTGAGGACACCCCCGTCCCCTCGATCACGTGATAGCTCCGTGGACAGCAGTCGCAAACAGCGATAATTACAGTAGTTAGACAATCAAGACTTGAACTGAGCACATAATATGTTTCATCCTACCTAACAAAGGAAACTACGTCAAATAACAATATAAAGCAATACATTTACGATTTAGCTATTATCGCAAATATAAGCAATATAAAATTATATGAAAAGGTAATAATTATATATATACATAATAATCATTGCAAACATTTAGGGGTTGCAACACACCATCACCACCACCACCACCACCACTATCACCACCACCACCACCACCACTATCACCACCACCACCACCACCATCACCACCACCACCATCACCACCACCACCACCACCACCACCATCACCACCACCACCACCACCATCACCACTATCACCATCAACACCACCACCACCACCACCACCACCACCACCACCACCATCACCCCTCACCATCATCATCACCACCACCACCATCCACCACCAATCACCACCACCACCATCACCACCGCCACCATCACCACCACCACCACCACCATCATCACCACCCCCCACCACCACCACCACCATCACCACCACCATCACCACCACCATCATCACCATTACCATCATCACCACCACCATCACCACCACCACCACCACCATCACCACCACGACCATCATCCACCACCACCACTCACCACACATCACCAACCACCACCATCACCACCACCACCACCACCACCATCACCACCACCACCACCACCACCACCACCACACACCACCCCCCCATCCACCACAACCACCACCACATCACCCCCACCACCACCCCCACCACCCCCCACCACCACTCCCACCCAAACCACCACCCACCACCACCACCCACCACCACTCCCCCCCTCCACCCCACCCACCACCCACCACCACCACATCACAACCACCACCGCCAACCACCACCACCCCCACCGCCACCACCCACCACCACCACCACCACCATCCACCACCACCACCCACCACCTCCCAACCCCACCACCCCACCCCCACCACCAACCCCCCCCACCACCACCAACCCCCCCCAAACCCCCCACCCCAACACACCAAAACCCCAAACCCCACCAAACCCCACCCCACCACCACCCCAACCCACCACCCCACCACCACCATCCCCCCAATCACCCCACCACCAACCCCCCACCACCACCACACCCCACCATCACCCCCCCCACCCACCCCCCCCCCATCACCACCACCACCACCACCACCACCCCCACCACCAACCACCACCATAACCTCCACCACCACCAACCCCCACCAACCTCCCCCCCACCACCCCCACCACCCCCACCACCACCACCACCTCCACCACCACCACCACTCAAACCCCCCACCACCACCACCACCACCACCCCCCACCACCACCACCACCACCACCACCACCACCACCCCCACCACCAACCACCACTCCCCAAACCCCCACCACCACCACCACCACCACCATCACCACCACCACCACCACCCCCCACCACCACCACCAACCACCCCTCCACCACCACCACCACCACCACCACCTCCACCACCACCACCACTCCCACCACCCACCACCACCACCACCACCACCACCACCACCACCACTCCCACCACCACCACCACCCCCACCACCACTCCCACCACCACCTCCACCACCACCACCACCACCACCACCACCACCACCCACCACCACCACACCAAACCCCCACCACCACCACCACCACCACCACCACCACCACCACCACCACCACCACCACCACCACCTCCACCCCCCCACCACCACTCCCACCACCACCACCACCACCACCACCACCACCACCACCACCACCACTCCCACCACCACCACCACCACCACCACCAACTCCCACCACCACCTCCACCACCACCACCACCACCACCACCACCACCACCACCACCACCCCCACCACCACCACCATCCCACCACCACCACCACCACCCCCACCACACCACCACCACCCTCCACACCACCACCACCACCACCACCCCACCACCCCACCACCACCACCACTCCACCACCCCACCACCACCACCACCACCACCACCACCACCACTCCACCACCCCACCCCACCACCACCACTCCCACCACCCCTCCACCACCACCACACCACCACCACCACCACCACCACACCACACACAATAACCTAACCTAAACTTATAAATAATGTTAGCATATATTTTGTAAAATCCTGAGTGAAAAAAATCAAGACAACGACAACAAAAGTTTGAAGTATCCGGACAGCAAAATTGAAAATTATAAAGAAAACAAAACTGAAAAATATAAAGTAACAAAAGCGAAAAATATCAAGATAACAGAAGTGAAAAGTATTGAAGTAGCTGGAGGAGAGAAGTGGGATAATTTTTTAGGTGATAATGGAGGCGAGGAACAGGAAAGAGAGAGAGAGGGGGAGGGGAGAGAGATAGAGAAGGAAAGAGAGGGGGCGAGAGGGGGGAGGGGGAGAGAGAGAGAGAGAAGTTCTAGAAGGAGGGAAAATTTTTAAAAAAGAGAGTTACGAGGAAAAGGGGGACACGAAAGGAAAAACGGGGAAAGATGAGATAAAAAGAAAAACCATACGGAGAAGAATAAAAAGCTAATATTAAAAAATGATGAAAATAATAATAAAATAATAAAATAATTTCGAAAACGCAAAAAAATCAACAGAAAAATTTTTAAAAACCAATAAAAAGTTTTGCAATAAAAAAATTAACAACGAGAACAAGAACAGCAAAACATAAAGAAAAAAACCCCAATATACTAGAAAAAAAAAACGGGAAACAAATGTATTAACAACATATTAACAGTATTAACAAAAAGTAACAACAGTAATTAAAAACAAAAACAACAGAAATTAACAACAGCGGCATCAACAGAAACAGAAACAGCAAAAATAAATTTACAATAAAAAAAATAAAAAGGAAAAACAAGGCGAAAGAGGAACAACAAAAAAAAAGAAAAACCAATAAAAAAGAACAAAAGCAACAAAAACAAAAGGGAAAAACTGTGTTAATTTTTTAATAAAATTTCCCAAAAAATTTATCAAAAAGGAAAAAGGACACAAGGGGCAACAATTTTTCCCATTTTATTGTGGCACTTTTTTCGCTCCCCAAAAGCTTTGTCGAGCGAAACGTTGCCACAAAAAAAATTTTTATATTAGTTGCACTTGTGTCCTTTTACCTAACGAAACGAAAAACAAAATTTTAAATTTTAAAAAATAAAAGGAAAATAATCATTTTAATTACTGATAAAAAGAGCCAAAATTGGGTTTTATCTGAAGGAAATGTTCACACTAAATGGTTACCCCTGTTTTTCCACTGGGCTGTGTCACACTTTACTGTGTCACACTACGTTCACACTATGTGTTTTCACTGGTCAAAATGACTGTGTCACACTGACTGGTCCCCCTGACTGGTTACAAATGTGTCACACTGACTGGTCACACCCGGCTGTGTCAAAACTGACTGTGTCCCCACGACTGTGTCACACTGGCTGTGTTACACTGTTTTCACACTGACTGTGTCACACGGGCTGTGTCACACTGACTGTGTTTTTCACGGGGTCACACTGACTGTGTCCCCACTGCTGTGTCACACTGACTGTGTCCACTGACTGTGTCACACTGACTTTTGTTTACACTGAAGTCAATCTTAGCCTACCAGAATTTCTAATTTTTAGCACTACAAAACTACTTAACTGTAGCAACTTCACTCCTGTGATGGGGGGGTGGGCACAACATACACACACACACACATTTACCACACACACCCACACCCAAACACCCACACACAACCATTTCAAAACACACACACATTCACACCCACATTCACACACCAAAACAAAAAACCCCCCACACACACACACACTCACATTCACACACCCTTCACACACACACACACACACACACACACACCACACACACACACACACACACACACACATACACACATTCACACACACATTCCCACACACACCCCAAAAACCCCACACACACACACACCACACACATACACAAAATACACACACCACACACCCCACACACACACACACCCCACAAAAAAAACACCCAACACACACACACACACACACCCCTCACACACCAAATACACACACACACTCATTTAAAAACACCTACACACACTACAAACACCCCACACCCCAAAACACCCACACCACACACACACACTCACACACACACACACCCCACACACACACACCCCACACCCAACAAAACACACATACACACACAACAACACACCCACACAACATTCACACACACAAAACACACACACAAATCTGCACACAAACCAAAACATACACACACACACCCCCAAAACACAACATACACACCCCGCACACCAAAATACAACACACCCCCACACACCACACACACACACACCACAAAAAACACACACACACCACTCCACAGACACACACACACTCACGCACACACACACTCACACGCCCACACCCACTACAAAACACAAAAAAAACCCCCCCCCAACCCCAAAACAGAGGGCCCCGTAGCAAAACCCCCGAAGAGGCGGGGCCAGGAGCAAAAACCGACCCCTGCAACCCCCAATAGGGAGTACAACACACACCCACCCCACACAAAACACACACACACACACACCACAAACACACACACACACCCAACACCACACCCCTACCCACACAAACAAACACACACACACACTCACACAACAAACACACCCAACAACCCCACATATGTAACCAGTGGGGACCGGCGAGCGGGGTTTCCCCCCGGGGGGCGGGGCCTAGGTCCAGTGCTATTTTTGGTATATGTGGGAAAGACCCTGAAAGGAAGGGTTTGAACCCGAATGTCCCTGGTTTTTCAGATGATGTGAAGTTAATGAGGGGAATTAAATCTGATTTAGGGGCCAGGCAGGACCAAAGAGACCTGGGCAGACGGGCACCTGGTCCAGCAAATGGCTTTCCCAATTTTTAAACCTGCCAAATGCAAAAAACATGAAGATAAAGGGGAAGGGCACAGAAGACCACAGACAGAGTTTTAGGCTAGGGGGCCAAAGACCCGCAAACCCCCACTCAAAGGGGGAAAGTCTTGGGGTGGGGTATAAACCGAGCATTTTCTCCGGGGAAACACACATCAATCAATAAATGCGCAGCATTTTGGGCCCCCGGCCAACCGGAACGCCTTCCGGGCACCTTAGTAAGGAAACATTCAAGACACGTACCCGTGTATGTCAAGGCCCCCTATGGAGTAAGCCCGCACCTGTTTGGAACCCCCACTTGATAAAACACGTCAAAAACCCAGAGAAAGTACAAAAGGGTTTTCACAAAGGGTTTGTTCCAGAGTAAGGGGAATGTTTCCCATGAAAAAAAGATTAAAGGGGAAAACGGCCTGACGACACTGGAGGACAGGAGGGTCAGGGGGAACAAGATAAAAGACATAAAAAACTGCTGGGAAAAGGGCAAGGTGGACAAGGAAAGGAGTTCCAGGGAGGGGACACAGAAAAAAGAGGCCACAATTGGAAGGGTTTAAGACACAAAAGAATAAAAAGATAGAAGGGAAATTTCTTCGTCTTTGAGTTGTTTAAAGGGGAGTGGGGAAAAGCCCAGAAAAAAGACGTAGTGGAGGGAGGAACCATACACAGTTTAAGACGAGGTTTTTATTTAAAAATCATGGAGCGGGGGGGGGAGAAAAGGGTTTTAGTAGCAACCGGGAAGAGGCGGGGGCCCGGACTAGGACTCCGGGCCCCCCGCAACCACAAATAGGTTTAGTACAAACCCCACATACACACACACACACACACAACACACACACACCCACACACACACCCCCCAAAAAACCCCGCACACCCAACCCCCCGCACACCCCCCCCCCCCCCCCCCACCCCAAAACCCCTCAAAACCCCCCCCACCCCACCCCCACCCGCCCCCCCCCCCACCCCCCCAAAACACCCCCAATAACACACAGGATCAATTGGGGATCGACTGCGTATTTTTTTGGGCTGAAGAAGGCCCTTTGACCCCGTTTCCCCACAAGAGGTTACTGCAAAAGCTAGAGGGAAACCCGGGGCCCCATAAAGGAAAGGGGACGCAATGGATCAGGGGAAAATTTTTGGGCAGGGGGGGCAAAACGAGTCATGGTACGCGACGAGGTGTCAGAGTGGGCGCCTGTTTACAAGCGGGGTTCCACAGGGGGCAGCCTAGGACCTGTGCTGTTTTGGTTACGTTTAACGACATAACGGAAAAGGGGTAGACTCAGAAATGTCCTTGTTTCGATGAAGTGGGGTTTTAAAGAGAAGAATCAAATCGGAAAGAGGGGGCAGGCAGGACTACAAAGAAGGGCCTGGACAGGGTTTCAAGCCTGGCCAGCAACTGGCTCCTTTAATTTAACCCTGCCAAATGCAAATCATGAAGAATTTGGGGGGGCAAAGAAGACCCGCCCCGACACAATATAGTTTAGATGGCCAAAAAACGCAAACCCACTCAAGGAAAAAGATCTGGGGGTGAGTATAACACCCAGCAAATCTCCTGAGGCCCCACATCAATCAGATAACTGCTGCAGCATACGGGCGCCCCCGGGAAACCTACGGATAGCGTTTCCGATACCTCAGTAAGGATTTTGTTTAAGACCCCCTGTATTTTCCATCAACCCTTTAGGCTCATACTGGGGGTATGCAGCACCAGTTTGGGAAAACCCCACCAGTCAAGCCGTCCCAAAAAATTAGGAAATGCAAAGGTTTGCAAAAAGACTAGTCCCGAAACTACGGGGGTTTTCCTATGAAGAAAGGTTGAGGGGGAAAACGGGCCCGACGAACGGAGGCCAGGGGGGGGTCAGGGGGGACATGAAAAGACAATAAAATATGCGCGGAATAGACAATGGACAAAGACGGGGTGTTCCAGAGATTTGGGGGCCCCAGACACAAGAGTTCACAATTGGGGAATTTGAAGACTCAAATGAATCAAAGGGGTGTTAAAGGGAAATATTTTTTTCAGTCATAGGTAGGGCAGGGCCCTGGAATAGCCCGAAAGTGAAAAAGGTGGAGGCAGGAAACCCAAAAATGTTTTTTAAGGGGAGGTAAAGAAAAGAGCTTATGGGGGAGGGGAGAGAGAACCTGTAGCAAACAGCGAAGACGCGGCCAGGAACTGTGACTCGACCCCTGCAACCACAAATAGGTGATAATACACACACACACACACACACACACACACACAACCCCACACACTCACACACCACATAACACAGACATACACACACACACACACACACCACACACACTCACACACACACATACACACACACACACACACACACACAACACACAC
>NC_069422.1:2966252-2968265 GCF_026875155.1 Cherax quadricarinatus | reverse complement strand
AAGTGAAAGACAGAGAAATCAAAACTACCAGGAGCATCGGTCATTTCCCCCACAAGTAGCGCCTTGCTTGGAGCACCTCTGGGAAGTGATGCTGTTGATTCAGTTCTCAGGAAGAAAGTGGAAGAGTTGGGAAGGATGGAGCAAGAATAGGCAATCTTGACACCCATGATGCCTTGCACCTTCCTCACAAAGTGCTTGAGTCTTCCCAGGTTAACATATTTCCTAAAATGTGCACCTTCATATGATAACCTTATACTGCATGAATACGACAGTATCCTGAAATATATTTTTACGAAAGCACTCAGCCTTCAGCTAGAAGATGGGCAGTGGGACCAAGCTACACTTCCAGTCAGACTAGGAGGTACTGGTGTCCGCAAGGCATCACAGATTGCACTACCTGCTTTCCTGCACATATGTGTTGTATCCATTGGACTTGTAACAGCGATTCTCCCTGAACAACTTAGGGACAAGACTGGAGTCCATGACCAACAGCTTGTTGATGGAGCCACACTCTTTGATAATCTAACGGGCTCTGAAACCAGACCTGCGCGCCTCTCCGAAACAACTACAGTCACACTGGGATGGCCCAGTAGTTGAGAATTTAGCCTCAACAAAGCTGCGGAGTGTGTTTGTTTATTATTAAATTATTGTAAACTTATCTAAAATATATTTAGTTGGATTAGGCTAAATCAATGTGGACTTGTTATAAAAAGGTTAGGTAAGTTTTCTAAGGTTCTTTTCGTATTAAATTATTAATTTTTACATTGCCATAAATGAGAAAAAATGTATCTTCTAAACGTATAAGAGAAAATTTTAGAAAGCACTTAATTTTAAATGAGTTCTTGCTAACTGACCAGTTTTACCTATCTACGAGTAGTTTTAAACAAATGACAATAATGCGATTGGCCGGGACTCGAACCCCCGATATCTTAGCGCGACTTCCAGGAATCTTACTAAAATTCTGAGACGCCTTTCTACACAAGGTCACCAATGCTTCAAACATCAGGTGCTCGGTACCACTAGACATGTCGCCCCTGATGCGACCACATACGTGGATTATGGAAGCTACAAGACTATTTTCAATTTCCTCCAGTTTTAAATACCAGTTGCATCAGGTGTGACATGTCCAGTGGTGCTGGATACCTGATGTTTGAAGCACTGATGGCCGAGCGGACTAAGACGTATCGGAATTTTGGCAAGCTTTCTGGGAGACGTACAAAAATATCGGGGGTTAGATTCCCGGTCGGTCGTGGTATTGTTATTTGCTTAAAACACTCGTTCTTGGATACATTAATATGTGTGTGATGCTCATGATGGCTGGTATTACAAACGGGAGGAGAATGAAAATATTCCTGGAGCTACCATGGCCATAAATGTGCACAGACTTTGACTCACTACTGTTTCCTATACTTTTTTATCTTCCTTCCTGATTTTCTACATTCTGTGGTTTCCTTAGATGATGTAGGAAGTGTTAGTTGATTTACCAGTCGCAACATTTGGCACCAGTTTTGTTTTACTCCAAGACTGCACATCATGACCACTTCTGAAGTTAATATTTCCTGGTTCACCAGTCACTTGAATATTGGTAACCACCAACCACTGGGCGACACACATCAACTCATTATGTCGGAACAGTCTACACACATGCACACATACTGTAATTGCTATAATTTATATAATTTGTAACTTGGGGGAGTGTATATGCAAAATCAAGACATTTATTGTAGAAGACATATATCCAATGGAGTTTTTTCCTATTCTATAGAAAAATGTGTATAAATGTCTCATATAGTAAATGTCCTTATTGTGCACATTTGTCTCTATCTCCAAAATGTTGGAGTTCATGTTGGGTTTAACATTCCTGGACTTGTACGTATTTGGTAGTGGCAGATTTCCGTTCTCATTACCTCGATTCTAACTGCTCACAACTTGTGTCAACATTTAAATTGTTTATCAACTGTACTGTAAATCAGAAAAGAGGATGACGCTATAAGAGAATGTATAGGTCACCCA
>NC_069422.1:2948752-2961252 GCF_026875155.1 Cherax quadricarinatus | reverse complement strand
CACCTTCATGAAACCCCCTTTGGTTTTGGAAATCCCTCCTTAAGTAAAACCCTTGGGGTTTTGGCACTGCCCCAAACAGTGAAAACCCTTGGGGTAGAAAAAAATGTTCCCGGGGTTTTCCAAACCAGCCCCGTAGCCATTGTGGTGTTGGCACTCCTTAAATCAGTTCCCCTTGTGGTGTTGGCACTGTTTTCCCATCAGTGTTTTTTTTTGTGGTTTTTTGGCACTGCCTAAATTTTCCAAATTAAAACCTTTTTGTGGGTTTTGGCATTCCCCCAACAGTGTCCCTTTGGATTTTGGCCCGGGCCTCCACCCAGAAAAACCCTTGGGGTTTTGGCACTCCCTTTCCATCGTTAAAACCCCTTTTGTGGTTTTGGGCCCAGCCCCCAAACGGTAACCCTTGGGTTTGGCATCCCTAAATCATTTAAACCCCTTGTGTTTGGCATTTCCCCCCATAATTCCCTTTTGGATTGGCCACCCCCTTCCATAAAGTAAACCCTTTTTTGGTGTTGGCACTGCCGCCAATCAGTAAAACCCCTTGTGGTTTGGCACTGCCTCCATAAAGTGTAACCCTTGGGGGGGTTGGCACCCCAAAAATCAGTAAAACCCCTTGTAGGGGTTGGCATTTCCTCCACCCAGGGGGCCCCTTTTTTGGGTTGGCCCTCCCATCCATCGTTTCCCTTTTTGGGGGTTTTTTGCACTGCCTCCATCAGTTTAATTTGTGGTGTTGGCATTGCCTCCATAAGGGGCCCCTTTGGTGGGGGGGCAAAACCTAAATCATTTAAAACCCCCTTGTAGTTTTTGGCACTCCCCCAAATCAGGTCCCTTTTGGATTGGCACTGCCCCCCTAAAGTAAACTTTTTGGGTTCCACTGCCTCATCATTTCCCTTGTGGTGGGGCACTCCCTCCATCAGGGTAACCTTGTGGTGTTGGCACTGCCTAAATCAGTTAACCCTTGTGGTGTTGGCATTTTCCTCCATCAGTGGGGCCCCTTTTTGGATTGGGCACTCCCTCCATCATTTGGTCCCCTTTTGTTTTTCACGGGCCTCCATCAGGGTTCCCCTTGTGTTTTTCCCATTCCTCCATAAGTGGGCCCTTTGTGGTGTTGACAATCCTCCATCAGTGTAACCCTTGTGGGTTGGCCTGCCTAAAATCATGAAACCCTTTGGTTTGGCACTGCCTCCATCGGAAACCCCTTTGTTTTTACCACCCTGTTAGGGTTCCGGGGGTCAAAACACCCTCCTGGCCCCGTTTTAAATGATCGAAAAACCCTTTGGTTTTTAAACTCCTTTTCCCTAGGTGGCTTTTTTTTCATCCCCCTCTTAAAACCCTTGGGGTTTTGGACCTGCCTCCACCTTAACCCATTTCCAAAATTTTCCCCCTTTTCATGTCCCCTTTTGGGGGTTTGGAAATCCCCTCTTAAACCCTTTGTTTTTTCACGGGTTCTTCAGTTCCAAATTGTTTTCCCCTTTGTTAATGGTCCCAATTTGGGAACTCCCCCTTTTTTGCCCCAGTCAATTCCTCCCCCGTTTTTGAGCGTTACAGGTCCCCCCTATTCTTTTCCCTTCCCCCAGTTGCTTTTTGGGATTTCCTTAACCCTTTTCCCAAACAACCCTTTTAAGCTTCTGGGGCTAAGTCTTTTAAAACCTTTGCATTTTCTTGTTTCCCTTCCCAACTGTTGGCCATTGGGGGTTAAAAAGGGTGCCAACCCCTTGGGGAACTCCTTTTTTGTCCCCCGGGGGTAAATTTTTTCCCTTTTTTTGATGTGGGAATCTCCCCCCAAATTTTCCCCCTAGGGTCCATTGTTTTCCCCTTAAATTTTTTGGAATTCCCTTCCCGGTGTTTGGAAAATTTTGCTTTTCCTCATTTTTTAATCTTGGGTGGGGGGGGTTTGGCCACTCCCTTAAATATGGGCCCCTTGGGGTTTTGGCCCAATGATCCTTCATTTGTTGCCCTTTTTTTGGTTTGGGGCCCTTCCCTCCATTAATTTTTTTGTGTCCCAGGGGGGGGTTGGAAACCACCCCCAATCAGATAATTGTGGTTTTTGGGAAAACCCTTTTAAATCGGGGGTCCCCCCTTTTGTGGTTTTTTGGAAACTCCCTCCATCAGTTGTCCCTTTGTGGTTTGGGCACTGCCTAATAAGTAAAAACCCTTGGGGGGTTTTTGGCCACCCCCCAAACAGGTCCCCCTTGTGGTTTGGGCCCCCAACCTGAAAACCTTTGTGGTTTGGCACGCCTCCTCAGTGTAACCCTTGTGGTTTGGGCACGCCTAATCAGTGAAACCCCTTGTGGTGTTCCCACTGCCTAACATAAAACCCCTTTGGGTTTGGCACTGCCTTTGGGATTGGGGGCCTCCAATCAGTGTCCCTTTTGGTTTGGGCCCCGGGCCTCCATCATTACAAACCCTTTTTGGGGGTGTTGGCATTTCCCTTTAAATAAATTAAAAACCCCTTTGAGTTTGGCACCCCTTTCCATCAGTTTTAACCCTTTTATTTCCCCCCCCCCCCCCCCCCCCCCCCCCCCCCTTGGTTTGGAAAACTTTTTGGGACCCTTTTTTTTTCATCAGTGGGGTCCCTTGTGGGGGTTTTCCACTGCCTCCATCAGTGTGTCTCTTGTGGTGTTGGCATGCCCCCCCTAGGTGGGGTCCTAGGGGGGGTTGGGCACTCCCTCCATCAGTGAAAACCCTTGTAGTTTTTGGCATTTGCCTCAATAAAATGAAAACCCTTTTGTGGTTTTTGGCCCTGCCTCCATCAGTAAACCCTTTGGTGTTGGCACTGCCTCCACCCAGTGAAAACCCTGGGGGTATTGGCATTTGCCTCCATCAGGGGCCCCCTTTGTGGTTTTTGGACATGTTCAATCAGTGAACCCTTGTATTTGTTGGCCTTTTTCCATCAGTGGGGCCCTTGTGGGTTGGCATTTTGGCGCCCATGGTAAAACCCCTTGTGGTTTTTGGCACTCCCTTCCACCCGTGAAACCATTGTAGTTTTGGCCCACTGCCATCTTCGGGGTGTCCCCCCCTGGGGTGTTGGCACTCCCCTTTTCATCAGTGAAACCCCTTGTGGTTTTGGCCTGCCTCCACCCAGTGAAACCCCTTTTGTGTTGGAAACTGAACCCATCAGCGTGGACCTTGTGGTTTTTGGAAACTCCCTCCACCAGAGAAACCCCTTTGTTTTTTGGGGCCACTGCCCCCTCAGTGAAAACCCCTTGTTAATTAGACAATGTGCAACTTTGGGATCTTTATTAGGAAACTTTTCGCCACTCGTGGCTTCGTCAGCCCCAACATTGGAAAAAATTTTGAAGAACAGGAGGGGGAATGGGGGGTAACCCAGTCCCTCAACCTTGAGTCGATTTTGGTAAACCCTTTAATTTGAATAGAATAGGGCATTTGAGGGGGAAAAACCCTTTAAAAACCCGTATGGCGGGAGGGGTGCAGCAGTCATGGGTGGGGGTCACATTTGTCAATGTGGAAGTAGGCCCTGCAACTTTTTGGGGATCTTAATACTTGGGAATTCTTCGCTTGCCTAATTCTTGGGCACGACCCACTTCCAAAAATTAACGAATGTGCCAAACCCCCAGACTGCAAGCACCCCTTCCCCCCATACGGTTTTATAAGTTTCTCCGTCATATGGGGTATTCTAAATTCAAGATTGATGGGGGGACCACTCGAACTCCCAAGGGTTGGGGGGATGTTTTCCTCATTCTTTCCCCCTGTTTTTTCAAGTTTCTCCTATTTATGGCTGATGAAGCCCGTGTGGCGAAACGTTTTTTTTTAATTAAAAATACCCAAAAAAGTTTTCACATGTGTTCCCAATTTAACAAAAATGCGGTTCTTTGAACCCAAATTATCTACAGTGTAAACCCCTTTTAGTTTTTTGGGGCTGCCTCCCCCCAGTGTTTATCCTTGAGTGATGGCAAATGCCTCCAACAGTGTAAGCCCCTTTTGGCGTTGGCACTGGGGCCCCCTTCAGTGTAACCCCGTAGTGTTGGGAAAAGGCTTCATTTAGTGTAAACCCGGTAGTGTTGGGGACTGCCTTCCCCTCATGTAAAAAAATTCTGGTTTTTTGGGGCTGGGCCCCCAAACAGTGTAACCCTTGTACCGTTTGCACCCGCCTCCTTTTTTGTAACTCTTGTAGTGTTGGCACGCTTCATCAGTGTAACCCCTGTAGTGCTGGAAAATGTCTTTTTCATTTTAAAACCCCCGTATGTTGGCACTGCCCCCCATTTAGTGTAACCCCTTGAAATTTGGCACTGCCTTCCAGTGGGAAAACCCTTTTAGAGTTGGCAATGCCTTTTAAATGTAACCCTTGTTTTGTTGGCACTGCCTTTATCAGTGTAAACCCCCGTAGTGTTTTTTGGGTGGGCCCTTTTCAGTTAACTTTGTTTGAGTTTGGGACTGCCTTTATCAGTGTAACCCCTTTTAAATGTTGGCATTTCCCTTTTTCAGTGTAATCCTTGTAGTGTTGGCACTGCCCCTTTTTCAGTGTAACCCTTTTTAAGTGTTTTGGGCCCGGGTCGAAACTGTAATCCTTTGGTGTTGGCAAATGCCTTCAACAGTGTAAACCCCCCCCTTGGGGTGTTGGCACTGCCTCCATCGTGTAAAACCCCCGTTGTGTTTTGGGACTGATCCCCTTTAGTGTAACCCTTGAGTGTTGGCACTGCCTTTAAACAGTGTAACCCTTTTTAGAGTTTGGGACTGCCTTCATCGTGAACTCTTTTAGGTTTGGGCCCCGCCTTCATCCCGTGTAAAACCCCTTTTAGTGTTGGCACTTTCCCTTTTTCAAGGGAACCCTTGTAGTGTTTGGGCACGCCTTTTTTCAGTGAACCCTTGTAATGGGTTTGGCCCCGCGTCGATCCCGTGTAATCCTTTTTGGGGTTGGCACTGCCTTTCAGTGTAACCCTTGTAGTTTGGCACTGCCTCCATCAGTTTAACCCTTGCCCGGTTGGGGTGCCTTCATCAGTGTAAAACCCCCGTTGTTTGGGCCTGCCTTCATCAGTTTAAACCCCCTTTTTGTTGGCACTGCCTTCATCCGGGAAACCCTTTTTAATGTTTTGGGAAAATCCTTCAACAGTGTAACCTTTTTAGTGTTGGCACTTTCTTTATTAGTGTTTAAACCCCTTTTATTTTTGGGACTGCCCCATCAGGTAACCCTTGTAGTGTTGGGGACTGCCTTCATCTGTAAAACCCCTTTTTAGGTTTGGAAAAACCTTTATCAGGGGTAACCCTTGTAGTGTTGGCACTGCCTTTATCATTTTAAAACCCCTTTTAGTGTTGGCACTGTCTTCATTAGTGAAAAACCCCTTGTAGTGTTTGGGACTGCCTCCATCAGTGTAACCCTTGTAGTTTGGCCCCTGCCTTTATCAGTGTAACCCTTGAGTGTTTGGGACTGCCCTTTATCAGTGTAAAACCCCTTTTAAATGTTGCACTGCCTTCATCTTGTAAACCCTTGTAGTTTGGCCCCTGTTTTTCATTATGGAACCCTTGTAGTGTTGGGACCCGCCTCCATCAGTGTAACCCTTGTATGTTGGCACTTTCCTTCATCAGTGTAACCCTTGCGTGTTGGCAATGCCCTTTAAAAAATGAAACCCCTTTAAGTTTTGGCACTGGGCCCCAATCAGTGTAAAAACCCCTTTTAGTGTTGGCACTGCCTTCTCAATGTAAACCCTTTTAGTGTTGGCACTGGAAATCCTTTGTGTGACCCCTTTTTTGTGTTGGAATGCCTTCATCAGTGTAACCCCTTTAGTGTTGGGACTGACTCCCCTCAGTGTAACCCTTTGTAAATTTTTGGCAAATTTCCTTCATCAGTGTAAAACCCTTCACTTTAAACCATTCACCCCCCCTTAGTCACCTGTCTATATATTAGTTTTCCAAAGACTTTTTTTCTGTCTTTGGGCGCTCTGCTTTTAGGTAGATGATTGTTAATAATTTATGCTTTCTGTCTTTTTCTACAAAGTCTTGGTTTTACTCCCTTTTTCACGCTTTTGGGCCCCCTCCACTGGGGCCCAGCTAAATCCCTAAAAATTGTCTTCGTCACTGTTCTACCCGTTAGTTTTTCTTTTTACTTTCTGTCTTGGGCACTGTCCTCACTGCCATTTTCCCTACTTTCTGTCCCTTTGCCACTGTCCCCCCTGCTGGTTTTTTCCCTACTACAGTTTTTTTTTCCCCGTCTTCCTGCCAAAAAAATTTTACTACGTCTTGGGGCCTGTCCCCACAACCGCTAGTTGTCCCTACTACTGTTTGGTCAAATGCCCCCCCAAAGCTAGTTATCCCTACTTTTTGTCTTTGGGCACGTTCACACTGCTAGTTTCCCCAAATAATGCCGGGGCACTATCCACACTGCTAGTTGTCCTTTACTTCTGCCATGGCCACTTTTCCCCCTGCTAGTTGTCCCTACTACTGTCTTGGTCCCCTGTCCACACTGCTATTGGGCCCCACTACTGTCTTGGGGCACGTCCATACCGCAAAATTTTCCCCACTACGGGCTTTGGTTTACTGTTCCCCCTCTTAGTTTTTTCCTTTCTACTGTCTTGGTCAATGTCCCCCACTCTTAGTTTTCCCCAAATCTGTCCTTTTTCACTGTCCACACCGCTAGTTGTCCTTTCTACTGTCTTGGTCTTTTTCCACATGCTAGTTGTTTTCCCACACGCCTTCGTCACGTCCACACGCTAGTTTTTCCCTACTTTCTGAACTGGTCACTGTCCACACTGCAAATTGTCCCTATACTGCCTTGGCCTTCCACACTGCTAGGGGCCCTACTACCCGCCTTGGGGCACTGTCCACACTGCTAGTTGTCCCCTACTAATTTTCTTCGCCACTGTCCCCCTGCTAGTTGTCCCTATACTGCCCTTTTGGTAAATGTCTTCACTGCCCAATTTTTCTACACTGTTTTTGGTCACTGTTCAAATGCTAGTTGTCCCTTAAAAATATTCCCTTGGGCCTGCCCTCAATGCTAGTTACCCCCATTTTCTGGGGGTTTGGGCACTTTCACTCTGCTATTGCCGTACTATCCCTTTGGGTTTACTGTCCAAAAATGCAAATTTCCCCCTACTGTCTTGGTTTACAGTCCCACCAAACCCATACTTGTCCTTTAAATATGTCTTGGTCACTATCCAAAACTCTAGGGTTTTTCTATTTCTGTCTTGGGCCAAATTTTCCCACCGCTTGTTTCCCCGCTACTGTCTTGGGGCACCCTCCACTCTCTTATGTTGTCCCTACACTGCTTGGTCACTGTTCTCCCCTGCTAGTTGTCCCTTTTACTGCCTTTTGGTGAACCCCGGCCCCCACTGCTAGTTTTCCCTACTACTTGGGCCTTTTTTCACGGGCCACACTGCTAAATTCTCCCCCCTACTGCTTTTTTTCACGGTCCACATTGCAGTTTTCCTTACTTTCGGCCCCTTTGTAACTGTCCACACTGCCTTTGTTGTCCCTACTACGCCTTTGTCACTGTCCACACTGCTAAAAATTTGTCCCCCCCTTTTGGGCCCTTTGGGCAATGCCCAAACTGCTAGGTGTCCCTACTCTTTCCTTGGCACTGTTTTCCCCCCAAAAGCTAGTTGTCCCCAAAACCCGCTGCCCCTTGGGGCAATTTTTCCACACTCTAGTTGTCCCTACTACTGCCTTGGTCACTTTTCCCACTGCTAGGGTTGGGCAAATACCAAATGCCTTTTATCACAGTCCACCTGTTAGTTGTCCCCTACTTCCCGCCTTTTGGGCCCCTGTCCTCAATGGGTATTTGTCCTACTCTGCCTTGGCACTGCCTCACGCTAGTTGTCCCTACTATTGGGATTGGTCACTGTCCACACGCTATTTTCCACTACTTGGGGTTTTTGGTCACTTCCACACTGCAGTTTTTTTCCCTTTCTACTGCCTTGGTCACTGTCCACAAATGCTATTTGCCCTACTAAATGACTTGGTCACTGTACACACAGCTAGTTGCCCTAGTAATGTCTTGGGGCACCCCCACACTGTTAAATTTTCCCAACTACTGCTATGGGGCACGCCCTCACTTTCTAGTTTTTCCCCCCACTACTGGGATTGGGCAATGTCCACACTGCCTAGTTGCCACTACTATGTCCCTTGGGGCCTGTCCACACGGGTAGTTTTTCCTTTTATTCCCTTTTGGGTTTTTACCAAAACTTCTAGTTTGCTAGTTGAACCCACTACTGCCATGGTCACTGCCCCGCTGTTTTGTTTTCCCTTCTACTGTCTTTGGGCTTTTCCACACTGCTGTTGTCTCTACACCTGCCTTTGGGCCAAATGTCCCCACTGCTAGTTGTCCCCCCCTCCCGTTTTGGTCATTTCCATAAAAGCTAGTTGTCCCCACTTTTTCTGCCCTTTTGGGCACTGTGAACGCTGCTAGTTTTCCCCATACTGTTTGGTCCCCTGTCCCCAAACCCCTTGTTGGGCCATAAACTTTCTTGGTCCTGTCCACACTGTTAGTTTTTCCCCCAAATTTTCCCCTTTGGGCACTGTCCACACTGGTTTTGTTGTCTCTACTAATTTTTGGTCACTGTCCACACCGCTAGTTTTCCCTACTAAATTTTTGGAACTGCCAAAAACCCCTAGTTTTCCCAAATACTGTCTTTGGGCATTGTCCACCCTGATTGTCCCTTTTTAAAAGCCTTGGGCACAGTCCAAAACTGTACTTTTCCCTTTTACCGCCTGGGGCCCCTTTTCCTCATGCCCATTTGTCCCACTACTGCATTGATCACTGTCCCCCACTGCTAGTTGTCCTACTTGGGGTCTCGGGGCCCCTATCCAAATTGGTAGTTGTCCCTACTTTTTTCCTTGGTTATTGGCCACATGCTAGTTGTCCCTGGGTTAAATGCCCCCTTTTTTTTTCACTGTCCACACCCTATTTTCCCTATTAAATGCCTTGGGGATTGTCCACACTGCTAGTTGTCCCCAAATACGCTTTGGGGGACTGTCCACACTGCTAGTTGTCCCTTTCTAAATGCCTTGGTCATTGTCCCCCACGTTTTGTATCCCCACTACTTCCTTTTGGGCATTGTCCCCAAAACTAGTTCCCAACCCAACCCGCCTTGGTCATTGTCCACATGCTAGTTTTTCCCTCTATGGGCCTTTGGGCACTGTCCTCATTGCTAATTGTCCCTACACTACCCTTTGGTTTACTGTTTAAACCGCTGTTGTCCCTACTCCCGGGCTTGGTCCCCTGTCCCCCAAACCCGCTAGTTGTCGGACTACTGCCTTGGGGCCAAGGGCCACACTGTAGTTGTCCCTACTACTGCCCCTGGCCCTTTTCCTCACTGCTAGTTGTCCCTACTACTGCATTGGGGCCCCTGTCCAAACCCGCTATTGTCACTTCTAGTGTCTTGGGGCACTGTCCATATTCTTGTTTTCCCTTACCCGCCTTGGTCACGTCCACACTGCAGTTGTCCCAAATAAATTGCCTCGGGCATTGTCCACACTGTATTTGCTAGTTTTTCCCAATACTTTCCTTTTTGGGGGGGGCACGTCCACCCTGCTAGTTGTCCCTTTCTACTGCCTTTTTCATTGTCCACAGCTATTTGCTGTTGTTCCCCCTTTAAAAAAACTGCCTTGGTTTACTGTCCACGCTGCCCAGTTGCCCTACCCACTCCTTTTTCACTTGGGCCACTCTGAAAGTTTTCAAAACAAATACCCTTTGGGCCTGTCCACAATGCTAGTTGTCCCTATACTGCATTGGAAAAGTCCACGCTGTTGTTGCCCAAAATACTGTCTTTGTCACTGTCCACACTGCTAGGGTTTCCCCTATACTTTCCTTGGTCACAAACCCACTCCTAGTTTTTTTTCCCTCCCCTGTCTTTTTTCACTGTTTACAAATGCCAGTTGTCCCTACTACTGCCTTGGTCACTGTCCCCCACTGCGGGTTTTTCCCCCACTACTGCCTTTGGGCAAAGTCCACCCCGCTAGTTGTCCCAAAAACGCCATGGTCCCCGTCCCCACTGGGTAGTTGTCCCTACTATGGGCTTGGGCACTGTTTCCCCCACTGCCCAGTTGCCCCACTAAGGACTTGGGCACTGTCCTCACTGTAGTTGCCCACAAATTTCTTTGGGCACTGTCCACACTGTTAGTTGTCCCTTTCTCCTGTCTTGGTCACGTTTCCCCAAACCCCTAGTTGTTTTATAGAACTGTCTTGGTCACGTCCCCCACTGTTAGTTTTCCCTACACTCTCTTGGGCCTTTCCACAAATTTTAGTTGTCTCTACTACTTCTTGGGCACGGGCCCCCCACCGCTAGTTTTTCCCTTTCTAATTTTCATGGTCACCCTTTTCCCAAAACCCCTAAATTTTTTCCCTTTCTAAATGCTTGGTTTTTTTTTTTTCCCCCCTTTTCCCCCTATTGTCCCTATTAATGCCCTTTGGGGAAAATCCACATGTACTTGTCCCTTCTTTCGCCCTGGGGGCCCCTGTCCCTCACTGCTAGGTTTTCCCCACCCACTGCATTGGGTCCCCTTTCCACACTGCCCAGTTTCACTACTTGTGTCTTTGGGCCAATCCACATTGGTGTTGTCCCTACTACTGCCTTTGGTTTTTTGTCCACACGCTAGTTTTTCCCTGCTTCGCCTTGGTCACTGTCCACACTGCTATTTGTCCCCATTACTGCCTTTTGGTTTATTGTCCCCACTGCTGTTTTTCCCCACTACACCTTTGGTCACTGTCCCACTGCTTGTTGTCCCAAATACTGCCTTGGTCTTTTTTCACACTGCTTAGTGTCCCTACTACTACCCCTTGGGCATTGTCCACACAGCTATTGTCCCGCTTTCTGCCTTGGGGCATTGTCCACACCTGCTATTGTCCCTACTGCTTTTCCTTGGTCACTGTCCTCCTTTCAAAAAGTCCCCACTCCAAACCCCCGGGCACTGTTTACCCGCTAGTTTTCCCCACTACTGTCTTGGGCACTGTCCACACCTTTTCTAGTTGTCGGTACTACTGCCTTGGGCACAGTCCACAAATGCTAGTTGTCCCTACTACTGCCATGGGGCACTGTCCTCACTGTAGTTTTTCCCCCACTACTGCAAATTTGGGCACTGTCCAAAAAAGCTAGTTGCACTTCTGTGTTTGGTTTACTATTCATAACTTTTGTTTTCCTAATACTGCCTTGGTCACTTTTTCACAATGCTAAATTTTTCCCCACTACTGCCTTTGGGCATTTTCCCACACCCGTTTTTGCTTGTTGTCCCTATACTGCCTTGGTCACTGTCCACGCTGTAGTTCTCCCCTTCTGCCTTTGGGCCTGCCCCCCCCGGTTTGTTGCCCTACTTCTGCCTTGGTCACGTTCCCCCACTGCTGTTTTCCCCCACTACTGCCTTGGTCACTGTCCACAATTTTTGTTGTCCCCCCCTACTGCATTGGTCACTGTCCACACGCTAATTTTCCCAAAAAGTGTCTTGGTCACTGTCCACACTGCTAGGGGTTTTCCTACTACTTGGCCCTTTGGGCACGTCCACACTGAAATTGTCCCAGTCTGGGATTGGGGCACGTCCCACTGCTAGGGTTTTCCCCAAATAGTGTCCGGTCACTGTCCAAAACTGCTAGTTTTTCCCCCTACTGCAAAGGTCACTGTCCGCACTGCTAGTTGTCCCTACTAGTGTCCCTTTGGGGGCTGTTACACTGCTAGTTGTTTCCCCATACGCCCGGGCCTGTTCCCCCATGCCAAGTTGGGCCCCCTTTACTGCCTTGGGCACTGTTCTTACTGCCCGCCCCTCCCTACAAATGCCTTTGGGCACTGTCCCCACTCTAGTTTTTCCCTACTATGCTTTTTGGGCACTGTCCAAAACTCCCAGTTTTCTTACTACTGTTTCGTCCCCTGTCCCCCCTGCTCCCCGTTCTCTCATTTTTTTTTATCCCAAAACTTCCCCTTTCCCCGACTCAAGAAATCGTAATTGACACATTGCAAAAAAAACCGCGGGTTCAGGGCCCGGCCCCGGGGGAAAGGCTTCCCTTCCACTTTCTTTTCCCCTAAGAAAAGTGTGACCCTTTTTCCCCGTTGTCTCCTAGCTCCTTTCTTAGGACTCGTTTTCCCTTTTGACAATTTCTCCACAAATAAAAGCCCAAACTATTGAAAAATTTTAAAGCCCTTTGGGGATATGGGGCATAGAATAAATGGAAAATTGGTGAACGGGGCAAAATTTTGAAACCCGTCCATGAAAAAACCCAAAGCAAAACATATATTTGTAGAAAACACGATTACAGGGAACAAAAAAGATTTAGATCACCCAGCCACGGAAAAATGAAGAAGGGACCCAAAATTTTATTCCAGAGGGCGGAGGGGTTTTTTTTAAATACCCGGGGAAAAAAAGGAAAAAACTGGCATGGAATGACAAGAAAACTGGCAGATCTGGGGAAAAAGTTTTTTTTAGTGGAAGGGCAGTCAATTTTCTCCACTCCGAAAACAAATACTAATTTCCAGGAAAAAATCTTCCCCCCAAAATTCCATCAATATAACGACATTTTCATTGCAAATATACTTTCATCAAAAATACACTTCTCAAGGGGTGCTCAG
>NC_069422.1:2860204-2948252 GCF_026875155.1 Cherax quadricarinatus | reverse complement strand
TGGTTTTTTTCACAGATTTTCCATTTGCTTTCCCCTTAAAAACCCTTGAAAACCTCATCAGGACCCGGCGACTTTTTTTTGCTTCAGTCTGTCTATCTCCCTCAAAACCCATCTCACTGTGAACTGGATTTTACAAAATTTTCTTTTTCTACCCCACTGTAAAAATTAATTACGGGGAAATTGTTATGTCTTCCTGTGAAAAACTGAAGAAAATAATTTTTTAAAAATAAGCACTTTTCATTCTCAGTCATAAGGTCCCCATAGTTTTTTTAAAGGGGGACCTATCTTATCTCAAACTTTTGTTCAAGACCGGGGAAAAAATTTTTTGGTTAGTTTTTTAGAATCCTAGCAATTTTAATTTCATGCCCCTTTTAGCTTTCTTACCCCCTTTTAATGTCCCTCTTAATGAAATATTGATCAAATGACCCCACCTTTTTGATACGCCTTAAATTCCTTTTTTTGCCCTATAGAATTGGCCTATTATTCTCCTTTTTTGGGTCATTTCTATTTGTTAAATTTCTTTTTATGGGATAAACCTCTTTGGACATTATGTGTTCAAAAAACTGTCAAAAATATATCTCTTCGTTACCCCAGTCAACAGATGAAAGGTTCTCTAAGCCCATCTAATCTGAAAAGCAAAATCTGGGACTGTTACTGAGTTTATCGCACTAAGTATTTCCATTCAATCTAAAATTTTTTGATTTGTTCGCTAGCACCCATTCCCTCTAAATTTCAAAATTTTAAAAGGGTTTATTTTTTGCCATAACAATTCAAGCGGTTATTTCCCTTGTAGGTTCTGTCAAAACTCTTAAAAAAACAACCGAAATATTCTAAGAAGTCGTACGTTCAAATTCCCGTCAAGAAATTCCAATCAACATGACTAAAGTTAAATCTCCCAAATTACTACATTTTCGTGCCTTGTGGCCCCTTTAAAAATTTCCCCCCCATAGTTTTTTCCCGGTCCCTTCTAAGTTAGGGGACGGATATCACTCCTAAAAAACAGTTTTTCATGGCCCCCTAAAATTTATCCAAACAGACTCTGTATGTGTACTTCAGACTTAATACCCTTTTTTATGCAACGTTCAACGATCTCGGACATACAAACCACCCCCCCCCCCTCCCAAACTTTTATCTTTTTGGAAAAATTTAAAAAAACCCCAAAATGACATTCCGCAGCTGCCCCCCTTTTTGAATTAAACAGTCCATTAAGGCAAATACATCAATGTTACCTACACTAGCAAAATAATTCCCAAATCGTCCATCTTATTCCCCCACACGGGGATTTAATAAAAAACATTTAAAGACTCTCCTTTCTCTTTACCCCCCCTGCCATTTCATTTTCTACTAAACTATTACCGTCCTTACACCAAGTCCCTGGGTTTTCAATATCATTCGTTCTTAATTATATTCCCTAAACTCGAAATTTAACCTGGGATTTACTGTTTTCCTGCCAAAACCCATACCACTAACTATTCCTAGTTTAAAGTCCTAACTTTTCCCTCCCCTGAGTTCCATGCTCCCACCCCACACCTAGATAATGAACCCCCTCCCAGCATACCTTCATTTCCCATGAAAAGGGGCCCGTTTTCAATGAATGTTTCCGCATTTTCCTTACAGTATTTGTCCACCACAATTGACCCAAATTTCCCCGGACAACCATTCACTTCCAACTCCCCTCCTTGGGAAAATACCAATATGGAGGGTTTTCCCCCCCTTTCTTCTAAATTTCTATTTCGACCCCATCCTGCTAAACAGGCCTCACTCCACGTTTCCAAAACGTTGCCTCCGCCGGAAAAGTAATAGGATTGCCCCCATTACCTCCATGGGTGCATCCAAGGCTACAATATCCTCCATCCCAGCCCCCAAAACTCTTGTCTCCTACTCCCGTCCTTCAAACAAACGCCCTATCCATATACCTAACTTGGCTATCCCCAACAACAACAATATTCTTACCTTCCTTAATGTCTTTCGTCGTGTCGTTCCCAGTAGTCAACTCACATTCGTCGGGTAGCACTGAGAATGTATTGGATGTTTCCACAACAGTTTCCACGGCAGTCTCTTTCTTCTTCATCGTTTCTACCTTTCCATTCGTCTTCTTGATCGTCAACTTCTTTCCCTGCTGTCCAGCCACTGACCAGTTTCCCTTCTTGACCTGAGGACTCAAAACACTCGACGAATATGACGCACACCTGAGGTCAACCTTTAAGAAGGCACTGAAACTGTCACTAGAGGATCAGCAATGGGATCAGGCAACCCTCCCAGTGCGACTGGGAGGTATAGGGGTGCGCAAAGCAACGCATATTGCTTTACCTGCTTTTCTGTCTTCGTGCTTGGCTTTCAGTGCATTAGACAAGAAGATTGTTCCCGAACGCTTGAGAGACGTGGTAGGAGCTCAAGACCCCAGGTTTACTGAAGCAGCGATTCAGTGGGACACCCTTACAGATTCCTCCAGTAGATCAGCTCCTCCCAAAGAACACAAACAGTCCCACTGGGACAAACCGTTCATGGAAAAAATCGCTAACACAATGCTCTCCAACGCCTTAGGAAAAGACAAAGCTCGTCTCCTGGCAGTGAAGGCACCACACTCAGGAGATTTCCTGTTAGCTGTTCCCAATTCCTCCTTGGGCACTCGACTAAACCCACAGGCCATTCGGATTGGTGTTGCTCTTCGCCTAGCCGTCCCCATCCTCACCGAACATATGTGTATTTGCGGCAGGGGGACAGCTGATCAATTCGGACTTCATGGTCTCGTGTGTCACACAGCAGAAGGGAAGTATGCCAGGCATGAGGAGGTCAATGACATCATAAAGAGAAGCCTCGCCACAGCCCTATGCCCAGCTCAATGGGAACCCCAAGTGCAGAGGTCTGATGGAAGTCAAAAGCGTCCTGATGGAGCCACTATGCTACACTGGAAGGATGGAAAGCAGATTGCCTGGGACTACATCTGTGCCGCCACATTGGCAGACACCTACTTGCCATACTCCGTAGTGGAAGGGGGTGGAGCTGCCAGCCACAGGGAGACCCAGAAGATCCGCAAATATGAAGACCTTCCCCCTTGCTATAACTTCATCCCAATAGGGTCGGAGACTCTTGGAGCATGGGGCAAGTGTGCTCTATAGTTCCTCAAAGAGCTGGGTGAAAAGCTCATCATAGAAACCAAGGACCACAGGGCGACCAGCTTTCTCTTTCAGAGACTCAGTGTTGCGATCCAGAGAGGAAATGCCTGCAGCCTTCTGGGCACTTGGCCCACCGCCGGGGAGCTGGACGAAGTATTCGAGATGTAGCTCTGAGTTACCTGTGATGTTTTACTTTCTATTGTATCTTTGTGAATGTTTTGTCAATGTATTTTGTCTTTAAATAAAATATATATTAATTAAATATAGGGGGTGGTAGGAGAAAATTCTCAAACAGCTTCAGGGAGAACCTTGAGTTTTCCCTGAAGCAAGTTTATTCTTTTCTCTGAGGATGAGGGTCCCTGAGGTGGTACCTCCCTATATATTATATATATATATATATATATATATATATATTATATATATATATATATATATATATATATATATATATAGGGAAGTACCACCTCTATGGCTGGAATGGGGACCCTCATCCTCAGAGAAGACAATAAACGTACTCAGAGAAAACTCAAGGTTCTTCCCCGGAGCTGTTTGAATATTTTCTTCTCCTACCACCCCCTATATGTTTATTATTCTATGTGAACATTTATTAATAAACAAAATACTATTTACAGAAAAAAAAATAAACATGAATACAATGGCACAATGTATCAAAGATGATGAATTTCCTCCAGCTCCTCGAGGCTGGACGTGAGCCAAGTATGCAGCAAGCATTTCCCCTCTGGATGGCGACGCTGAGGCGCTGGAACATGAAAGTGGCTGCCCTTGGGTCCCTGGTGGTGTCGATGAGTCTGGAACCCAATTCTTTAAGGAAACGTGTGGCATTTTTTCCCCATGATCCCAAGGTCTCCGATCCCACTGGGACAAATTGATACTGTTGGCTAATGTCCTGTACTTGCTCATCTTGTACTCCTCCCTGTGGTCAGCAGCTCCTCCCTGTCGCCCCACACTGTGACGGATATAGGTGTCAGCCAGTGTGGACACAACAGGTATGTCCCATGCTAAGAGCTTGCCATTCTTCCAAGGATAGATGGTGATCCCGTCGGGGCGGTTTGCTGGGTTGTGGGTATTGTTTGCTGCAAGTGATCGTGGCTCCCTCTCGGCAGGGCATCCAGCTGTAGCAAGGGTTCTCTTAATGATGTCGTTGACCTCGTTGTGTCTTGCATGCCAGCCCTTGGTTATGGAACAGTTAAGACCATGTAGACCGTATTGGTCTGCTTGCACTTCGCCGCAAATACACATATATTCTGTGTGAATTGGGCAGCAAGGCGCAGAGCCACTGCAATACGGAGGGTCTTAGGGTCGAGTCGCGTTCCCATTGCCGATATGGGAACTGTTTGGAGGAAGTCCCCGGAGTGAGGTGCAATCACAGCCTGGAGACGGGCAATCTCCCTATCTGATGTTGCAGCCCTGAGCATGTTGGCAAGCACCTTTTCAGCAATTGGGCTATCCCAGCTTGACTGTTTGTGAGCCAGTGCTGCACTAGGGTTGGTGCTGGAGCAGCAAGAGTCTCCCATTCGGTGATGGCACTGACATAGCTAGGGTCTTCTATTCCTGCTGAGTCACTGAGGGTGTCAGGAAGAATTTGTCTATCAACTCGTTTGATGCAATGGAAGAGGATAGGAAAGCTGGTAGAGCAATCTGGGAGGATCTGCGTACTCCTAGCCCTCCAAGCCTGACCGGAAGTGAGGCTTGCAACCACTGTCCATCGTCAAGGAAAGATTCAATACACTCTCTAGCATGCCTTCAGGAGAGAGTCATATTCCTTGAGTTTTGGACTGCTGAAGGCTGGGAGCATCTCAGAAAATAGATAAGTTTTGGCGTTGACAGGCACCTGGTGAGTAGGTAAAAGGCGTGTGTGTGTCAATGTCTTTCATCCTGCTTTCCATCGTCCGGAGGTCTGAGACTTTTTTTCCTAGGACCAGATCGATGGCATTGGACCCAAGAGGAGCACCGAGGAGAGTGCTATTGGCTGGATCAATGGCTCGTGCTCCTGGTAAAAACGGTACTGATATTCTGTATCAACTGTTTGATTGTAGAAACTATTTCACATTTGGTGGGGTTTAAAGAAAGGCCCAGGCTTTCTCCCATGTCTTTAATTTTACTGATGTCCTCCAGGAGAGACTCTGTTGTGCCAGCCAGGGTACCGTCGTCCAGGAACCAGATATTGAGCTCGCTGGAGAGTGCCTCCGTGACTTCCTTGATGACCAAACAAAATAGAAAGGGGGCGAGAGGGTCCCCCTGTTGCACGCCCTCACACGAGTCAATTTCATGGTCCCCAAACAATAGTTTTGAAGTCACACTATAACACGATTCTATGAAGGGATAAAGGGAAGGGAAGTTTCTATAAACTGCTTGGAGAGCAGCATCCCTTCTGACTGAGTTTGAAAGCATTGGCAAAGTCCAATTTGACCAAGGCTTTTTCATAGGACATGTTTTTGATATATACTCGTGCTGCGTGGGCAGCTGCTTCACAGCCCTGTTGAACGCCGAAACCGAGCTGAGTTGGTTTCAGCATTGCAGCAGCCTCTTGACTCACCCCTTCTTACTGCAGCCTTGGCGACTAGGCGCCGAAGGGTGTTACCCACTGCAATGGGCCTGATTCCGCCATCCTTTTTGCGGAGGGCACACAATGAGGCACCAAAGAAAAAGGGTCTGATGGCCTCTGGGACACCGCCAGCCAGGCACAGGTTGGAAAATTTGGTGAGTTCAGACAGCAGCCTCTCTGAAACCTCACCAAGTGCTGGATTGAGTATTTGTTTTAAGTGTTGAGGCCTTAAAACCAGTGAAACCTCCTGCTGAACCCTGTGAAATGACATAGCAGCTTAATACACATCAGCATCCTGTAAGGTTAGATGTTCTTCGCCTGCTGCAATGTCAGGGAGGTCAATGTTGGTACTGGGAGCCCTGGGTGGATGTTTGTCCTTCAGAGCTTGTGCCGTGCTGACGTCCTTGGAGCGATGTATCCTCACTGGTTTATAAGTCTCAAAGCTCCAATAGTATTACCCTCTTCTATTTTTTTGCTAATTTGGGCTCTGATTTTTGAGGTGTCGGGTGTCCTGTTGTTGTTTGTCGCCCTAGGGGGGAGACGGACGAGGTTGTCATCCCTTGGGAATGCATTTATTGCCCTAATAACATGCGTTGCTAGTGACTTGTCCTCCTTGGTGGGACAGCCAAACAGGCAATTGCCAAAAAGCAGCAAGTTGTGCCAGGATCTGTTGTTTGAAGGAGCATCGTTGACTTTCTTCAGAAGGTCAGTGAATTTGCTAGCAGCTTGAGGGCGAGCTGCTTTGGGGATGTGTGTCAGAGTCCTGGTGGATGTTAATTTGATTGCAGATTTGAGGTCCTCTGTAGAGGTGAAGTCACGGTAGCTGTCAGCCCTGTCTGCTGGGGGAGGCTGTTGGTTGTTCTCATTTGGAGCTCTCCTGGAGCCTAGACATCTATTGTGTGCACGGATGTTGCCAGATGTGGGATTGAGTGCACATTCCCTGTGCAAGCACACCCGGCAGATGCCTCGTGAACGACAGCTTTGGCTCTGTCGTGAAGATTCCTGGAACCCGCGGCTACTTGTGACATTGCTGATATCGTGGGGGTGGGAGGGCGCCAGCTGTGGGGTGACGGGTGAAGGGCAGCATGGATGCATGGGGGATGAGGGTGGGGGAGTAGCGAGCGGCGGAACTTGAAATTGGTGGGGCACTAAACGGCAACACCCTTGGTCAGGAAGTCAGTGGGCCTAGGCTGGGATGAGGGGAGGGGATCTGGGATGGGGGAGGGGGGAGGGAGTGGCCCTGTGTGTTCGCTCAAGACGCACATCACTGACTAACTTTTGCTAATTGTTATACACTTATTGTTCCATTTAGAAAAAAACCCTCGCCATTTGGCACACTAATCACCATGCTCACACTATTAACCGAGGTGTTCTGTTCACCATCCAATGACCGTGTCGTGGGCGGCCACTTCCTTCCCCAACCCACGACCCCGGCCGATCACAGATGTAAACAAAACCTCCTCCACACCTCCACTGCCAGGATCCCCTCACCACCGCTACTTCCCAAATCCCAACATGCACACTGCACTTTCACTGATATAGAAGCAATGGTCCGATGTAGAGGTTTGTCAAAACTCTATGATCTCCGGTCGATACTCACGATGATGTCTGCCGAAACTGGCCCGCGTAAACCATGTTGGTTCCTGGTTTACACACACAATGTATGGAGCACCACACACTGGCTCCCTCCCTCCACGCCGGCAAGCGTATATATATATATATATATATATATATATTATATATATATATATATATATATATATTATATAATATATATATATATGTATATATATATATATATGTATATATATATATATATATATATATATATATATATATATATATTATATATATATATATATATATATATATATATAATATATATATATATATATATATATATATATATATTATAATAATATATATTATTGATAAATTAAGCTCCTTGACTGATTTAAATTATTATAACATGGTTAGTTTTGATGTTACTTCCTTGTTTACGAAAGTTCCTGTTGATGATTTATTAAGTTTCTTATCTGAAGAACTCGTTAACTATGATTTACCATTGCCAGTTCCTTACTATCATTAAACTTATTAAACTTTGCATTGTTGATGCTAAAATTTGTATTTAATGATAAATTTTACACTCAGAAGTTTGGTATGGCAATGGGAAATCCTCTTTCACCTGTTCTTAGTAACCTATACATGGAATTTTTTTGAAACAGGTTACTTAACACAATCTCCCTAAAGAGCTAAATGGTTCAGATATGTTGATGATATTTTGTGTCTTATGCCCAAAAATGTAGATATACACCATTTCCTTGGAAAATTAATAGCTTAGCCCATTCTATAAACTTTACTGTTGAGTTTGAAGAAAATAACTCATGCCTTTTCTAGATGTTTTAATTATTAAGGGTAATAATGAATTCAAATTTAAAATTTACAGAAAACCTACAAATAACTGTTCCTATGTCCACTATTATTCCTCGCATCAAGATAGAGTCAAACTGTCTGTTTTCTCATCAATGTTTCTGAGAGCTTTACGAATTTGTAGTCTGAGTTCATAGATGAGGAAATATCCAAAATTTATGAAATAGGTAATGATTTAAAATACCCAAGAAATGTAATTGATAAATCTTTTAAAGTTGCTAGAAATACTTTTTAAAATCCAAAAAGGGACAACCAGCCTTATTCAACTAAAAAATATGTTGGTTCTCCCTTACCATGAAAACTGGTTGATATGCCTTCTCTTCTTAAGACTTTTAATATTAAAGTTGTATTAAAAAATCTTAATACAGTAAAAAAACTTTTGATAAAGAATTCCCCCCAAAATGCTGATGGATGTGTCTATAAGATTCCTTGCAAAATTTGCGATAAAGTTTATTACGGTCAAAACTGTAAAAATCTCGAACTAGGATTTAAAACAACATAAATATGGCATTAGAACTGGACAAAATTCCAATGCTCTATTTATTCATGTAAGAGATTTTAACCATCCAATTGATTTTCAAAAAGTTGAGAAAGTAGTATCAAGCAAGTCCATGGTCGACAGGAATATAATTGAATCTTGTTTCATAAAAAGCAGTTTTGACAATAATATGAATATTTCCTTTGGTTTATATAAATTAGATCCATTTATAATTAATAGAATTTGGGAAGAATTTAATAATACACTGGACAAATAATTTTTAAATTTTCTTGGGTAGAATAGTTTGTTGGGGTGAGTTGTGCAAAGGACCTATCCAAGTTGGGTCGGCGCGCGTCAGGTGTTTAACCGTTGTGGGATCTGATAGTGAGGTGCTGGCCTGACCCCTTATATAGCTTGCTGGTGTGCTTTACTTTCATAGTTCCTTGATAATGTGAGTAGTCACGAAAGTACTTGGAATTTCTCTATTTTTTCAGAGTGGTTGTTTTGCATATTCCGAAATCACCTGTTTACTGTGATCTTATTGCATATATATATATATATATTATATATATATATATATATAATATATATATATATATATATATATATATATATATATATATATATATATATATATATATATATACATATATATATATTATATATGTATATATATAAAATATATATATATATATATAATATTATATATATATTATATATATATATATATATATATATATAATATATATAATATATATATATATGTTTGTTTATTTATTGTCCCTCTTCTTCTTCCAGTATTCCTTCGACTTCCATATATTATTAGAAATATATAGATTTTTTTTTTTGGGGGGGAGGGGGGAAACAACAACAGAATGGGACAGTAATAGGAATGGTGAGTAACAAACACGTTACGAACATTACAAGAATATGAGAGAGGGACAAACTAGTTGAAATGTGTAAGTTGTTTTCCTTAAGAAATGCAGATAAAGAGAGGAAATCAGATATGAGGAATATGTTTAGTGTTGAGATGGTCGTATGTTCTGATTGTCTGGTTGAAGTAGTGATGGAGAGAAGCCAGAGTAGAGGGAGTCAAGGAAAACCTGAACTATAGAGTTGCTTACATAGATAATATTCTTTCATTCCAAAGGTAATATTCTTTCTTTCCACTGATAACTTTTCTTCCCACAAATAATTTTCTTTCATTACACGAATAATCTTCCGTCTATCCACTGGTTATTCTTTTTCTTTCCAGGGATAATCATCTTTATTTCCACAGATAATCTTTTTTTTTTTTAATTTTCAGAGACGCCTCAATACGCCATTTATCCTTCGTCCAGCGTCTATTCTGTGATTTTGATTGTCATAGATCCATCTGCTGACACGACCATTCCCAGGAACTTCAACACATTTTCCTCCGTCATTCTGTCTTCGCTCTGCTATCCAAACTTTCATTGTTTTGCTGTCACTCTCAGCACTTTGATCTCTCCTGTCGTGATTTTTAATTTCCTTCTGTGACACTCCCAAAGTCTTCCACCAACCTTTCCCACAGGAGTTGCTATTCCCCAGATTTGTCCCACAGGCTTGGTGTTACAAGACCTGTGGGACGGTGAAAACCAGACATGTGGGATAGTAACACCAGGTTGGTGCGGTTTACGTTCTTCAAGAACATATCAACTGTGTAGAATCGTAACTTTAGCAAGTATAACCAGTCTGACTTATGCTTCTCCTTGGTTAGATCTACGATTTTCTCCACTAATGCATATCTGTCACAACTGTGAGTTTATTGCAACAATTTCACCAATGGTTAATTGTGTATAGGTAATACGTATACGTAATATTATACGCCATAAACACCCACACTGTGCTGCTCTCACTGCCAGCGCAGAAAATCAAGGAAGCTAGCGAATGAAAATGAATCATGATTTCAACACGTTACATATATTGCTTTCGCGTCATGTATTGAAAAGTCAACTAATGGCATGCAATTAACTTCGGAGGCAAGTGCTCATTGAGTCGACTTTCTTGACGGTTACACTGTGATTATCCACCTCACTTAACAGCTATGGCAGAGCGTTATCCTGCCCCAACACGCGAGTCTCGCCCACTCTCAAGCTAACACTAACGAATGTACCAATTTGTTGTTGTCAGTAACTCACTTTTTCCTCTTTTCATGGAACTGTCGATTACGTCCTTGGAGGACGCAGCTCCAGGCTGAGCTGAGGCTTGTGACACACTAAACCCATGAAGATTATCCAACGTATGACGTGGTGGAGGCTTGATCCTCCGTCTGCTGAGGACAGACACACTGTCTGTTGGTACTCACCTTGATGTGCGTCACAGAGTTTCTGCTACGTCTATGTCGCCTCTCTCAGTTTCTCCCTCAGAGAGAGGACGTGTTGTTCCCGCTTGTTTGCCATGCAAGCACAACGTTTCGCTCATCTATCTAATGAAATCTTCTGGAATCACTGTATCACAATAAAAATTCTGGTCAAGCAACAATAGCACAAATCACCATGGTACTCAAACAATAATAACATAAGTCACCATAGTAGGAGTGAAGATTTGTGTACAGTCGCAGGCATCGTTGATCCCTGGACTCGTGGGCCCTATCATACCTACTCACTACTGTGACCTTTCCCTACTGTGACCCCACTATTATGACTTCTCACTACTGTGACCTCACTCTTCGGACTCTCACTACTCTGACCACACTGTTATGACCTCTCATTACTGTGATCTCACACTACTGTGACCTTTCACTACTGTAACCACTAACTACTATGACCACTCACTACTTTGACCTCTCGCTACTGTGACGTCACTATTATGACCTATCACTACTGTGATCACTCACTGCTGCGACCACTAACTACTCTGACCTCTCACTACTGTGACCTCACTATTATGGCCTAAAATTACTGTGACCACTTACTACTATGACCACTCACTACTTTGGCCTCTCACTGATGTGACCTCACTATTGTGGCATAACACTACTGTGACCACTTACTACTGTAACCTCTCACTAGTGTGACCTCTCGCTACTGTGATCATTCACTACTGTGATCTCTCACTACTGCGACCACTCACAACTGTGACCACTCATTAATGTGACTTTTCACTACTGTGACCTCACTATTATGACCACTCATTACTGTGACCTCACTCTTATGACCACTCAGTACTGTGACCACTTCTTTGACCTCTTACTACTGTGATAACTCACTACTATTATCTCTCACTGCTGTGACCACTCATTACTGTGACTTTTCACTACTGTGATCACTCATTACTGTGACTTTTCACTACTGTGATCACTCATTACTGTGACTTTTCACTACTGTGACCACTCATTACTGTGACTTTTCACTACTGTGACCACTTCACTATTGTGATCCCTCAGTACTGTGGCCTCACTATTATGACCATTTACTACTGTGACCTCACTATTATGCCTCGCACTACTGTGACCTCTCACTACTATGACCTTTCAATATTGTAACCTCTCACTACTATAACCTCTCACTACTGTGACCTGTCACTATTATGACCCCTCACTACTATGGCCTCTCACTACTATGACCTCTGTCTACTGTGACCTCTAACTACTGTGACCGCGTCACTACTATGGTTCTCATTTCATGAAGTCTATTCCTAGCGGTTCTGTCAAAACCACTGAGTATCTTGCATCCGCAGTCGTGTCTCTTCTAATTCTTTCGCCTTCCTGAGGTTGTCAGCGTCAGTTCTTAGAGTTTCTTATTTAATCTCCTTTGGTCTGGGACTAGTCTTGTTGCAAAGCTTTAGACTTTGTCTATACTTCGTACAAGCTTGAGCTAGCCAGGCCTCCATGCTGGTGCTGTGTAATCCATGACAGATCTAACAAGTGTCGTGTAGAGGGTCTGAAAGATTCTTTCCTGAGGCTACTGAAGGCAGTTCTGAGCTTCAGGTATCCTCGCACATGTTGCAGGTGTTATACCATTCATGTGCACAACTGGAGGTATGCTGGGTGTGGTGTTCACTCTTAGGTCCTTCTCGAGAAATATTTGCAGTTCCTCGCCTCTCAAGCTGTGTCCCGTGTCTGGTCATCTCTCTCACCATTCAAGGTTTTCATGACCTTGTAATTCCTTGGGTTTATCTCCAGTTAACACTTTCTTGACTCTTCCTGCAGCTTAAGTCAACCTGAAGTGATCTATATACTCAGCCATTTAATTTCTTCTCATAATTTTCACATCATCGGCAAACAATGATACATACGAGTCTATTCCCTCTGGCAGGTCATGTATGTTTAGTGAGAATAATATTGGTCCTAGAACTGAATCTTGGGGAACCCCATTTCCTACACTTTCCCATCCTGTAACAAATGTCCTTGCCACCACCCTCAGTCTTATATAATTAGGCTATCATTACCCTCAGTCTTCTACTAATTAGGCTATCACCACTATCAGTCTACTATTAATTAGGTTACTGTCACTCTCAGTCTAATATTAATTAAGTTACCATCACTCTCAGTGTATTACTAATTAGGTTACCATCACTTTCAGGTTACTATTATTTAGGTCACTATCTCTCTCAGTCTACTATTAATTAGGTTACCATCACTCTCAGTCCGCTATTAATTGGGTTACTATCACTCAGTTTACTATTAATTAGGTTACTATCACTTTCAGTCTACTATTAATTAAGTAACTATCACTCAGAGCCTTCTATTAATTAGGTTCCTATCACTCTCAGTCTTCTATTAATTAGGTTACTATCACTCTTAGTCTACTATTAATTAGGTTACCATCAATTTCAGTCTACTATTAATTATCACTCTCAGCCTTCTATTAATTAGGGTACCATCATTCTCACTCTACTATTAATTAGGGTACCATCACTCTTAGTCTACTATTAATTAGGTTACTATCACTCTCAATCTACCATTAATTAACTATCACTCTCACAGTTAGGTCAGTAAACCTCATCTTAAGTGTACGATCAGACTGCAGTTCACAAAGTTCTTTTTCTTTTCTGAAAGTCAAGTTCTCAGGATGAGCAGAAGATTCATACTCTTGTATGAATACACTTGTCTTGAAAGGGAGGGAATATAGTCCATCCAGTACAATTTGCTGATATAATTGTTCAGTTTTAAGCCTCAGCAGTAGTTGAAGCATCTCAAGATTTCCTTTTTGCAACATGATTTTTTCCAAGAATCTTGTCACTTGAAGTCAATACATTTTCTCCAGGGCCTTGCAGTGACTGATTTACCTGATTCATGTGATGAGAAATGGCTGCTAAGTAGGCTAGCCTCTGTAACCACTTTTCATCTTCTCAGCACTTAACAAAATCTTGTTTTGTTGAAAGTATTCCTGCAATTCATCTTTCAGCTCAGGCACCCTAGTTAGAACTCCTCCTCTGCTCAGACACCGGATTTCTGTATGTAGCAAGAGATTTATGTGCGCTTTGTGAAGAAGACAGTGTGTTGAGACAACATCAGCATCTCACTGTGAAGAAGACAGTGTGTTGAGACAACATCAGCATCTCACTGTGAAGAAGACAGTGTGTTGAGACAACATCAGCATCTCACTGTGAAGAAGACAGTGTGTTGAGACAACATCAGCATCTCACTGTGAAGAAGACAGTGTGTTGAGACAACATCAGCATCTCACTGTGAAGAAGACTGTGTGTTGAGACAACATCAGCATCTCACTGTGAAGAAGACAGTGTGTTGAGACAACATCAGCATCTCACTGTGAAGAAGACAGTGTGTTGAGACAACATCAGCATCTCACTGTGAAGAAGACAGTGTGAGACAACATCACCATCTCACTCTGAAGATAACTGTGTTGAGACAACATCACCATCTCACTGTGAAGAAAACTGTGTTGAGACATGTTGCAACCCCTGAATGGGTTGCAATGTATATTATGTATATATATTACATGTACATTACCTTTTCATATAATTTTATATTGCTTATATTTGCGATAATAGCTAAATCGTGAATATATTGCTTTATATTATTATTTGACTTAGTTAAATTTTGTTAGGTAGGAGGTAACATACTACTATGTGCTCAGTTCAAGTCTTGATTGTCTAACTACTGTAATTATCGCTCTTTGCTCGTTACTCTGCCGGCTTCTCGTTGTTGCTGAGCAGCAGCTGTCCACGGAGCTATCACATGATTGAGGGGGGGGGGTGTTCTCACCTTGCCTGAAGTATTCAGTCTGGTCTAGACTGGCTTGGTGGTTGGACGTATTCTAGACAAGAAGTGCCTAAATCTCCCTAATTGGCCCTTGTTGGAAGATCGTCTCTTGTCTCATTATTATTGTTAGTTCTGGAGACTCTGTTCACAGAACATTGTATAGACTTAGTGATTTTCGACGTTGTACTGAGGTTGTGTGTCGCATAGACACTGAGCAACTCAGGTCCTGAGCTGTAGCTTCTGACCTAATTTGTACTGGTATCTGTGTATTGTCACAGTCGGGGATTTTCTTATACTGAACTTAGATTCAGTAGAATGGGATTTTTGTGACTTTTGTTGAGGATCTGCTGATGGTCCCTACTTAGTGTCGTTATATTATCTCCTTGTTCCTGATTCTGTGTCGCAGTTGCTTGTTATATTGCTATTGGGCTTAGCATTCTTTTTATTGTTCAAGAAAGTGTTCTGATTGCCAGTTGGTCAAGAAGTTAGTTTATTTGAGGACTTTGTCAGTCACTTGTTTAAGTCTAGTCGAGTCGTGAGACATAGCGAACTACTTAGAGCACTTACACACATAAACACAAACTTATTTGTATATTGTATTATTAAATGTTAATGTAACAGACGGTACTTAAGACTTATAAATGTGATATGTGCTTTCAGCACAATACTACTGTACACGAGAGAAGTTATTATTATTAATTTGTTTGAAATGATTAATTTAATTTAATTTGATAATATACCTCTAGACTATACTTAATAAATTTATTAAATTTTAATTTCTCTAGTTAGTAGCCTACCAGTTGTAATCCTGAAGCACTACTGAATCATACTGAATTCTAATGGATAATTGGACAAGGATACTGACTAATTGTTACGAAAACCCAGTAACAGGCTGGATGCTAGAAGGGCAGTCCTTTCTAGTATTCACTGGAGATCTCTAAGCTTTTAGAATCGCGTTTTTTGTAACAAGACAACATCACCATCTCACTGTGAAGAAAACTGTGTTGAGACAACATCACCATCTCACTGTGAAGACAGTGTTTTGAGACAACATCAGCATCTCACTGTGAAGACAGTGTGTTGAGACAACATCAGCACTTTCTTGTTTTACTTGAGAAATCAAACCTCTTATAGAGCCAACCACTGATGGGGCACCATCTGTCCAGATGCCAACACAGTTCTTCCAGGAGAGATCTCTTGTTTCCAGATATAAGGACAAAATATTGTATATATCTATTCCTTTGCTTGTCTCAGTTGTCTGCAACAGAAGTTTCCTTGAATTTCACCCTCATTGACAAATCTTACAAAAGTTACAACGTGTTATTTATTGGTAAGATCTGTCGACTCATCAATTTGGATAGATAAACTGTACGAGGGACTACCTGCGCGCCAGGAAGCACATACTGGACTGACAGAGTCCGTGCATACATCCAGTACTTGATATGCGAAGCCGTCACGTACAGCTCCACTAAAGGCGGCTTCACAATGGTGTCGTATAGACATCGCTAAATGTATTCCCTATAATTATTACACTTTTAAATGATATAACAGGTTGAAGACTTTGTTTAATACCCAATAATTCTCCAAGAATATGTCGTACATGTATATTAAAATTACGAATATAAAACTATACACAGAAACGACTCAAAAATGTTTTTACATATGATTAGCCAATTTATCACTATTTCTCTCGTGTTAATGTTGCAGGGGTGTTAATGTTGCAGTTTAAAAACTGTAGTGTAAAGCACCCTTCTGGCAAGACAGTGATGGAGTGAATGATGGTGAAAGTTTTTCTTTTTCGGGCCACCCTGCCTTGGTGGGAATCGGCCAGTGTGTTCATAAAAAAAAAAAAATTCTCTCGGAACCCCTAGCGACCTCTCGCAGAACCCTAGGGTTCCGGGAAACTCCGATTGAGGAAACACTGGTCTAGACGGAAGAGCGTCGGACTGTCAATTTACGGACCTCAGTTCGGAACCCTCGTCCACCCTTCCATTTATTCATTGAATTTTTTGTTTTATTACAACTTAAGTTCATTTCATCATTTGTTTATCCCGCTTATCCCACTTAGGCTTTTGTTCCAGGGATCTAAAATTATCCTCCCCTGCCTTGGATCGACTCTGAATGCCTCCCACTCCCCTGCCGTTGTTGTGAACCCTACTGGTTTACCTCTCGTTCCTCTGATTAAAATAAAACAGTTCTGAACATAATCAATCTTTAACTGACGATCCCTCTTATGTAATGAATATTCTTTTTTTTTTTGGGGGGGGGGGGCGGTCGAGCCTGTGTAGGCCTCTTCTGACCAGTGTTCATCTTTTTCCAAAAAAATGCTGATGTGTTTTTCTCCAACGGAGCTTTTTTTTTATATATATTTCACGTATTTAAAAAAAAAAAAACAGTGAAAAAATATCTTAAGGTACTGTGAAACGTTGAAATATTTAATTACAATATATATTTTTTATGGACTTTTCACATGATTTTTTTTAAATATGAGAAATATTTAAGAAAATGAAATATATTTGTGTTAATTTTAGGCTGTGTAAGTTCCCTTGTGAAACTTTTATTAATGAAACTTTGTTACTGAGAAACAACTGAAGAACGTCACCTCTGAGCACAGTCTGTGACTTTACTGCGTTATCCAGCTTAACTCTACGTAACGTACTTTACTGGGTTATCCAGCTTAACTCTACGTAACGTACTTTACTGGGTTATCCAGCTTAACTCTACGTAACGTACTTTACTGGGTTATCCAGCTTAACTCTACGTAACGTACTTTACTGGGTTATCCAGGTTAACTCTACGTAACGTACTTTGCTGGGTTATCCAGCTTAACTCTACGTAACGTACTTTTACTGGGTTATCCAGCTTAACTCTACGTAACGTACTTTACTGCGTTATCCAGGTTAACTCTACGTAACGTACTTTACTGGGTTATCCAGGTTAACTTACGTAACGTACTTTACTGGTTTATCCAGGTTAACTCTACGTAACGTACTTTACTGGGTTATCCAGGTTAACTCTACGTAACGTACTTTCATGGGTTATCCAGGTTAACTCTACGTAACGTACTTTACTGGGTTATCCAGCTTAACTCTACGTAACGTACTTTACTGGGTTATCCAGGTTAACTCTACGTAAACGTACTTTAACTGGGTTATCCAGCTTTAACTTACGTAACGTACTTTACTGGGTTATCCAGGTTAACTCTACGTAAGTACTTTACTGGGTTATCCAGCTTAACTCTACGTAACGTACTTTACTGGGTTATCCAGGTTAACTCTACGTAACGTACTTTACTGGGTTATCCAGCTTAACTCTACGTAACGTACTTTACTGGGTTATCCAGGTTAACTCTACGTAACGTACTTTACTGGGTTATCCAGCTTAACTCTACGTAACGTACTTTACTGGGTTATCCAGGTTAACTCTACGTAACGTACTTTACTGGGTTATCCAGGTTAACTCTACGTAACGTACTTTACTGGGTTATCCAGGTTAACTCTACGTAACGTACTTTGCTGGGTTATCCAGCTTAACTCTACGTAACGTACTTTACTGGGTTATCCAGCTTAACTCTACGTAACGTACTTTACTGGGTTATCCAGCTTAACTCTACGTAACGTACTTTACTGGGTTATCCAGCTTAACTCTACGTAACGTACTTTACTGGGTTATCCAGGTTAACTCTACGTAACGTACTTTACATGGGTTATCCAGCTTAACTCTACGTAACGTACTTTACTGGGTTATCCAGCTTAACTCTACGTAACGTACTTTACTGGGTTATCCAGGTTAACTCTACGTAACGTACTTTACTGGGTTATCCAGCTTAACTCATACGTTAACGTACTTTATTGCGTTATCCAGGTTAACTCTACGTAACGTACTTTACTGGGTTATCCAGGTTAACTCTACGTAACGTACTTTACTGGGTTATCCAGGTTAACTCTACGTAACGTACTTTACTGGGTTATCCAGGTTAACTCTACGTAACGTACTTTACTGGGTTATCCAGGTTAACTCTACGTAACGTACTTTACTGGGTTTATCCAGCTTAACTCTACGTAACGTACTTTACTGGGTTATCCAGCTTAACTCTACGTAACGTACTTTACTGGGTTATCCAGCTTAACTCTACGTAACGTACTTTACTGGGTTATCCAGGTTAACTCTACGTAACGTACTTTACTGGGTTATCCAGCTTAACTCTACGTAACGTACTTTACTGGGTTATCCAGGTTTAACTCTACGTAACGTACTTTAATGGGTTATCCAGTTAACTCTACGTAACGTACTTTACTGGGTTATCCAGCTTAACTTACGTAACGTACTTTACTGGGTTATCAGCTTAACTCTACATAAACGTACTTTACTGGGTTATCCAGGTTAACTCTACGTAACGTACTTTACTGGGTTATCCAGCTTAACTCTACGTAACGTACTTTACTGGGTTATCCAGGTTAACTCTACGTAACGTACTTTACTGGGTTATCCAGGTTAACTCTACGTAACGTACTTTACTGGGTTACCAGGTTAACTCTACGTAACGTACTTTGCTGGGTTATCCAGCTTAACCTCTACGTAACGTACTTTACTGGGTTATCCAGCTTAACTCTACGTAACGTACTTTACTGGGTTATCCAGCTTAACTCTACGTAACGTACTTTACTGGGTTATCCAGCTTAACTCTACGTAACGTACTTTACTGGGTTATCCAGGTTAACTCTACGTAACGTACTTTACTGGGTTATCCAGCTTAACTCTACGTAACGTACTTTACTGGGTTATCCAGCTTAACTCTACGTAAACGTACTTTACTGGGTTATCCAGCTTAACTCTACGTAACGTACTTTACTGGGTTATCCAGGTTAACTCTACGTAACGTACTTTGCTGGGTTATCCAGCTTAACTCTACGTAACGTACTTTAACGGGTTATCCAGCTTAACTCTACGTAACGTACTTTACTGGGTTATTTCCAGCTTAACTCTACGTAACGTACTTTACTGGGTTATCCAGCTTAACTCTACGTAACGTACTTTACTGGGTTATCCAGCTTAACTCTACGTAACGTACTTTACTGGGTTATCCAGCTTAACTCTACGTAACGTACTTTACTGGGTTATCCAGCTTAACTCTACGTAACGTACTTTACTGGGTTATCCAGGTTAACTCTACGTAACGTACTTTACTGGGTTATCCAGCTTAACTCTACGTAACGTACTTTACTGGGTTTATCCAGCTTAACTCTACGTACGTACTTTACTGGGTTATCCAGCTTAACTCTACGTTACGTACTTTACTGGGTTATCCAGGTTAACTCTACGTAACGTACTTTACTGGGTTATCCAGGTTAACTCTACGTAACGTACTTTACTGGGTTATCCAGCTTAACTCTACGTAACGTACTTTACTGGGTTATCCAGCTTAACTCTACGTAACGTACTTTACTGGGTTATCCAGCTTAACTCTACGTAACGTACTTTACTGGGTTATCCAGGTTAACTCTACGTAACGTACTTTACTGGGTTATCCAGCTTAACTCTACGTAACGTACTTTACTGGGTTATCCAGGTTTAACTCTACGTACGTACTTTACTGGGTTATCCAGTTAACTCTACGTAACGTACTTTACTGGGTTATCCAGCTTAACTCTACGTAACGTACTTTACTGGGTTATCCAGCTTAACTCTACATAACGTACTTTACTGGGTTATCCAGGTTAACTCTACTAACGTACTTTACTGGGTTATCCAGCTTAACTCTACGTAACGTACTTTACTGGGTTATCCAGTTAACTCTACGTAACGTACTTTACTGGGTTATCCAGGTTAACTCTACGTAACGTACTTTACTGGGTTATCCAGGTTAACTCTACGTACGTACTTTGCTGGGTTATCCAGCTTAACTCTACGTAACGTACTTTACTGGGTTATCCAGCTTAACTCTACGTAACGTACTTTACTGGGTTATCCAGCTTAACTCTACGTAACGTACTTTACTGGGTTATCCAGCTTAACTCTACGTAACGTACTTTACTGGGTTATCCAGGTTAACTCTACGTAACGTACTTTACTGGGTTATCCAGCTTAACTCTACGTAACGTACTTTACTGGGTTATCCAGCTTAACTCTACGTAACGTACTTTACTGGGTTATCCAGCTTAACTCTACGTAACGTACTTTACTGGGTTATCCAGGTTAACTCTACGTAACGTACTTTGCTGGGTTATCCAGCTTAACTCTACGTAACGTACTTTATGGGTTATCCAGCTTAACTCTACGTAACGTACTTTACTGGGTTATCCAGCTTAACTCTACGTAACGTACTTTACTGGGTTATCCAGCTTAACTCTACGTAACGTACTTTACTGGGTTATCCAGGTTAAACTCTACGTAACGTACTTTACTGGGTTATCCAGCTTAACTCTACGTAACGTACTTTACTGGGTTATCCAGCTTAACTCTACGTAACGTACTTTACTGGGTTATCCAGCTTAACTCTACGTAACGTACTTTACTGGGTTATCCAGGTTAACTCTACGTAACGTACTTTACTGGGTTATCCAGCTTAACTCTACGTAACGTACTTTACTGGGTTATCCAGCTTAACTCTACGTAACGTACTTTACTGGGTTATCCAGCTTAACTCTACGTAACGTACTTTACTGGGTTATCCAGCTTAACTCTACGTAACGTACTTTACTGGGTTATCCAGCTTAACTCTACGTAACGTACTTTACTGGGTTATCCAGCTTAACTCTACGTAAGTACTTTACTGGGTTATCCAGCTTAACTTACGTAACGTACTTTTACTGGGTTTATCCAGGTTAACTCTACGTAACGTACTTTACTGGGTTATCAGCTTAACTCTACGTAACGTACTTTACTGGGTTATCCAGCTTAACTCTACGTAACGTACTTTACTGGGTTATCCAGCTTAACTCTACGTAACGTACTTTACTGGGTTATCCAGGTTAACTCTACGTAACGTACTTTACTGCGTTATCCAGGTTAACTCTACGTAACGTACTTTACAGCGTTATCCAGGTTAACTCTACGTAACGTACTTTACTGCGTTATCCAGCTTAACTCTACGTAACGTACTTTACTGGGTTATCCAGGTTAACTCTACGTAACGTACTTTACTGGGTTATCCAGGTTAACTCTACGTAACGTACTTTACTGGGTTATCCAGCTTAACTCTACGTAACGTACTTTACTGGATTATCCAGCTTAACTCTACGTAATGCACTTATATGTGCACATAACATTTAAGTAACCTAAAAACAATTATAAAACAAATGCGTAGCGTTCTCAAAGTTTAAATAAAACGTAGTACGCGTTTATACTGAAAACGTAAACCCTAATCAGAGAAAAGACTTTAAACTGGTTTTGGCCTGAGAAAGTCACAGTTTGATTTTGTCAATGGGTATATAACTGGCTGTCCAGTCTGGCAGTATAACAATGGTGCTAAAAGTCTTACTGTAAATGTGATTTACAAAAAAACGCTGTAAAAATGTGAATTGTCGTTATTGTCTCAGTTTGTCTTCTTGGTTATGTTCTGTTTCACATTCTCTGCAATCATGTATGAAATCAAATATTGATTTTTAAAGGAAACTGAATTTTGTCTGTCAGACAAGCAAAGTCGAGGAACAGAAACACATTTATTAAACTGGCAGCTACAGGGTAGATGTGTCTCTGAGTTCTAAAGTTTTGGACATCAAACTGGCTTGCGTAAGAGCATTAAATAGGAGTTAAGGCAAAGGGTTTCCATGACTTGACGTACTGTTGGAGTGTGAGCAAGGTAATGTTTATTAAAAAATTCAGAGAAATCAGTTAGACGGACTTGAGTCCTGGAAGCTGCCTGTACTCTGGAGGTGGGGTGGCGATTAAGTAAGTTTATTCAGGTATACACAAACACAGTTACATAGATTATCATACATAGCAGCATATGTGTAGAGAACCTGGGATAACCCAAAATAGTCAGACAAAGTGACTTATTTCCATTGGGGTCCTTTAAATATGCTATTATTATACTATAAAGGAAATGATATCTTATTATTATACTATAAAAGATATATTCTAGGAATAAGGTGAAGTGAGCTATTTATATTTACATAAGTGTTAGCTAAAAATATAAAAAAACATTCTCATCCCTTTTTGTCGCAACATTCATTAGGCTCTTTTTGCATCTCTCCTTGAACTGGTTCATGCTATGACTGGCTTTGACATGTGCAGGCAGTCTTTTCCATTCCTTTATTGATGTACAATAAAAGGTGTTTGAAGCCTGGCCACTGACTGTGGGTATTACGAAGTTGTGCTCTCTCCCCCTAGTACTATGGTTGCTTTGGTTCCCAACCTTGACAAAATTGGCAGCAAGATATTCTAAACACTGTGAGCAATTTCTTAAACTCGATTTAATTTCAGTTGTCTTTGCTCTCTTCAATATTCAACCTATTTAATTGCTGCAATTCATTCTGGCCTATATGCTCTTTTGGACCCAGGTCCAGGATGAATCCTTCCATTTTGTTCTGGGTTATTTGTAGTCTCTCTTTCAGTTTTTGTCAAGGCAGAGTACCGTGAAGAGGAAGCGTAGTCCATATGGCACTGTATAAAAGACAGACATAGGGCCCTTCGAGCCTCAGTAGGTAGACACTGTGCTTGTCTATAGAGGAACTTCAGTCTGGCATTCGCTTTCTCTACTACACTGTTCTCTATTAATTCTCCTGACATGAATGGGTCAAAGGGGATTCCCAGATATTTTACTGAGGAAACTGAAGTGATGGGTTCCCCATTACATCGGACATTAAATTTTTTTTGCCTTTTCAGTTTGTTTCATGCCAAAGTGTATGACTTCCGCTTTCCCGAGGTGTAACGATAGTTTGTTGTCTACTAACCACTTGCTGCAGGACACCAGTTCAAGTGTTATTACATTAGCTGTAACATGTGGGTCTTTACCTGACACTAACAGAGCACTGTCATCCGTATGCAGTAGAAGTTTGCACTTGCCATAAAAGGGCATTTCGTTTACATAACATAAGAATAATAAGGGACCCAGAATACTACCTTGGGGAACCCCACATGCTATCGGAAGAGGTTCCGATTCTGTTTTACTGATTTTGACAATTTGTTTCTTGTTGTCAAAGTAGGACTTAAACTAGTCTACGGAACCTATGCCGATAGCTTGAAGTTTCTTGAATAATATATTATGGCTGACAGTATCGAAGACCTTTTGCAAGTCTAAGGTTATCATTCTTATGAAAGGTTCCCTATCGACATTTCAGTTCTCATGTAATCTATCAGATTAATTAGGGAGTTGTCGGTTGACTAAGATCTCCTAAAGCCTGACTGGTAACTGTGAAGAATGTTGTTGGCAGTAACCGTTCTCTAGAATTTTGGATATCACACTGAGTATACTAACAGGCCTATAGTTGCTGACATCAGACCTACTTTTCTTGAAGACAGGAGTAACTCTGGCCTCCTTGATCTCCACCGGTACAATATTAGTGGTGATGGACAAATTTATTATGTAAGCAATGGGGATTGGCAATCCAGAGGCACCATCTCTTAGGAACTTATACGGGTTTATCTGGGCCGGTGCTCTTAGTTGGGATTAACCTGCTTAGTTCTTTTTGCTCGAAGTCATGAGATACTCTTACTAGTTGACAACTGTTTGAGGTTACCCCTTTATTGCTATAGTGTGTTTTAAACTTATCAGAGTCTGTGTTAATGGTATTTAATGCAGCTGGTAGTTTACTTACTAGTGTTGATCCGACAGTTGTGTAGTAGGAATTAAAATAATCTGAAAATAAAAAAAACCATATCACGGGCGGGGATAGAACCCGCGATCAGAGAGTTTCAAAACTCCAGACCGTCGCGTTAGCCACTGGACCAGCTAGCCACAATAAGATTCGTCCAACTAGGTATATTTCTACACCATAGGAAGGTTAGCATAGGCACCACTGTAACCACAAATGCAAGTTTTTACAGACGAATCTCCAGCTATCGTGGCCGTGACGAACTCTAGCTCAAGTCCCCTCAAAGCCGTTAACGGCCACTCTAGCTGGAGATTCGTCTGTAAAAACTTGCATTTGTGGTTACAGTGGTGCCTATGCTAACCTTCCTATGGTGAAGAAATATACCTAGTTGGACGAATCTTATTGTGGCTAGCCGGTCCAGTGGCTAACGCGACGGTCTGGAGTTTTGAGACTCTCTGATCGCGGGTTCTATCCCCGTCCGTGGTACGGTTTGTTTGCAATCGTGTCATTACGATTTCGTGAGTCATAATCTGCCATTTTAGTTGTTTCGTGGCATACCTCGTTATCGATATTGAGTACTATATTAGATCTATCTATTGGTTTATGGATATACTCCAGCTATTTGGTTTTTGCCAGAGCTTCCTGAGGTTATTTTTGTACTCAATGATTTATTGAGCCATAGAATATTTTATTGCCTTTATCTACTATTATTAAGCTCTGACGACTCTGGTCCTAACACTTGAGAATTCATTTAGGGGCATTTAGGAAGAAAGCATGAAATGATGATATCATCATTTTCTTGGCAAATTGATAAGTTGACAGGTGAAAGGGTACATTTCGGGACTACAGTTAACTTGGTGGAGACGTAGTGTGTAAAAGAAAGAGATGAATAGAACTATTCTTTGATAAGATTTCGACAGGCCATGTAGTGTATTAAGTGGGTTAGAGCACAGTTAATGCTGTCTGAGAAGGATTGAGCTGGGTCCACGAATGGACGATTGTTAACTGTCTTCAGAGAAGTGGATTGGTTAAGACGATGCTTCGTGACAGAAAGGAGTTGTAAGGCTTTCTAAGAATGGATTGTACTTGCTTGAAAGAGATGAGATTGGTAAATGGCTTGCGAATATAAGTAGAGCTTGGTGCTCAAGAAGTGGATTGTACGGCCTGGTGCTGACAGAAGCGATGGTGATTAAGGTCTGAGAATGCGATTGTTGAGTCTTCGTCATGAAATGATGTGAGAGCTTGGTGCTGAGAAGCACGAGTGTGACTGGTGCTGAGAAGCACAAGTGAGAGCTTGGTGTGAGAAGACGAGTGAGAGCTTGGATGCGAGAAGACGATGTCAGAGTTGGTGTGAGAAGACAGTGAGAGCTGGTGCATGAGAAGACAGTGTGAGCTGGGCAATGGAAAGTGTAGCTTGGTGCTGATAAGACATGTGAGAGCTTGGTGCTGAGAGACGAGTAGTAGCTTGTGCGGAGAAGGAGAGTGAGAGCTTGGTTGAGAAGACAGTGAGAGCTTGGTGCTGAGAAGAGAGTGAGCTTGGTGCTGGTAGAAGAGATAGATGGTTGAGATGCTGGAAGCGAGTGAGGTTGGTGCTAGAAGACGTGTGAGCATTGGTGCTGAGAAGAGTGAGAGCTTGGTGTGAGAAGACTATGAGAGCTTGGTGCTGAGAGACGAGTGAGAGCTTGGTGCTGAGAGAGAGTGTGACATGGTGGCTGAGAAGACTGAGTGGAGCTTGGTGCTGAGAAGACGAGTGAGAGCTTGGTGCTGAGAAATGACGAGTGAGCTTGGTGCTGAGAAGAGAGTGGAGTTGGTGCTGAGGAAGACGAGTGTGAGCTTGGTGCTGAGAAGACGAGTGAGAGCTTGGTGCTGAGAAGACGAGTGAGAGCTTGGTGCTGAGAGAAGACGAGTGAGAGCTTGGTGCTGAGAAGACGAGTGAGAGCTTGGTGCTGAGAAGACGAGTGAGAGCTTGGTGCTGAGAAGACGAGTGAGAGCTTGGTGCTGAGAAGACGAGTGAGAGCTTGGTGCTGAGAAGACGAGGAGAGCTTGGTGCTGAGAAGACGAGTGAGAGCTTGGTGACTGAGAGAAGACGAGTGAGAGCTTGGTGCTGAGAAGACGAGTTGTGAGAGCGTTGGTGCTGAGAAGACGAGTGAGAGCTTGGTGCTGAGAAGACGAGTGAGAGCTTGGTGCTGAGAAGACGAGTGAGAGCTTGGTGCTGAGAAGACGAGTGAGAGCTTGGTGCTGAGAAGACGTAGTGAGAGCTTGGTGCTGAGAAGACGAGTGAGAGCTTGGTGCTGAGAAGACGAGTGAGAGCTTGGTGCTGAGAAGGCTAGTGAGAGCTTGGTGCTGAGAAGACGAGTGAGAGCTTGGTGCTGAGAAGACGAGTGAGAGCTTGGTGCTGAGAAGGACTGTAGTGAGAGCTTGGTGCTGAGAAGACGAGTGAGAGCTTGGTGCTGAGAAGACTAGTGAGAGCTTGGTGCTGAGAAGACTAGTGAGAGCTTGGTGCTGAGAAGACTAGTGAGAGCTTGGTGCTGAGAAGACGAGTGAGAGCTTGGTGCTGAGAAGACGAGTGAGAGCTTGGTGCTGAGAAGACGAGTGAGAGCTTGGTGCTGAGAAGACGAGTGAAGAGCTTGGTGCTGAGAAGACAGTGAGAGCTTGGTGCTGAGAAGACGAGTGAGAGCTTGGTGCTGAGAAGACGTAGTGAGAGCTTGGTGCTGAGAAGACGAGTGAGAGCTTGGTGCTGAGAAGACGAGTGAGAGCTTGGTGCTGAGAAGACGAGTGAGAGCTTGGTGCTGAGAAGACGAGTGAGAGCTTGGTGCTGAGAAGACGAGTGAGAGCTTGGTGCTGAGAAGACGAGTGGAAGCTTGGTGCTGAGAAGACGATGTGAAGCTTGGTGCTGAGAAGACGAGTGAGAGCTTGGTGCTGAGAAGACTAGTGAGAGCTTGGTGCTGAGAGAAGACGAGTGAGAGCTTGGTGCTGAGAAGACGAGTGAGAGCTTGGTGCTGAGAAGACAAGTGAGAGCTTGGTGCTGAGAAGACGAGTGAGAGCTTGGTGCTGAGAAGACGAGTGAGAGCTTGGTGCTGAGAAGACGAGTGAGAGCTTGGTGCTGAGAGAAGACGAGTGAGAGCTTAGTGCTGAGAAGACGAGTGAGAGCTTGGTGCTGAGAAGACGAGTGAGAACTTGGTGCTGAGAAACGAGTGAGAGCTTGGTGCTGAGAAAGACAGAGTGAGAGCTTGGTGCTGAGAAGACGAGTGAGAGCTTGGTGCTGAGAAGACGAGTGAGAGCTTGGTGCTGAAGAAGACGAGTGAGAGCTTGGTGCTGAGGAGACGAGTGAGAGCTTGGTGCTGAGAGAAGACGAGTGTGAGCTGGTGCTGAGAAGACGAAGTGAGAGCTGGTGCTGAGAAGACGAGTGAGAGCTTGGTACTGAGAGAAGACGAGTGAGAGCTTGGTGCTGAGAGAAGACAAGTGAGACCTTGGTGCTGAGAGAAGACGAGTGAGAGCTTGGTGCTGAGAGACTAGTGCAAGCTTGGTGAGAAACGAGTGGAGCTTGGTGCTAGAGAAGACGAGTGAGAGCTTGGTGCTGAGAAGACTATGAGAGCTTGGTGCTGAGAAAACGAATGAGAGCTTGGTGCTGAGAGAAGACGAGTGTGAGCTTGGTGCTGAGGAAGACAGAGTGAGAGCTGGTGCTGAGAAGACGAGTGAGAGCTTGGTGCTGAGAAGACTAGTGAGAGCTTGGCTCTGAGGAAAACGAGTGAGAGCTTGGTGCTGAGAAGACGAGTGAGAGTTGGTGCTGGAGATTGAGAGGGTGCTGAAAAGGTGAGAGCTTGGTGCTGAGAAGAGAGTGGAGCTTGGTGCTGAGAAGACAGTGAGAGCTTGGTGCTGAGTAGACGATGTGAGCTTGGTGCTGAGAAGACGAGTGAGAGCTTGGTGCTGAGAAGACTAGTGAGAGCTTGGTGCTGAGAAGACGAGTGAGAGCTTGGTGCTGAGAAGACTATTGAGAGCTTGGTGCTGAGAAGAGTGTGAGCTTGGTGCTGAGAAAACGAGTGAGAGCTTGGTGCTGAGAAGACTAGTGAGAGCTTGGTGCTGAGAAACTAGTTGAGAGCTTGGTGCTGAGAAGACAGTTGAGAGCTTGGTGCTGAGAAGACGAGTGGAGTTGGTGCTGAGAAACGAGTGTGAGCTTGGTGCTGAGAAGACTAGTGAGAGCTTGGTGCTGAGAAGACTAGTGAGAGCTTGGTGCTGAGAAGACTATTGAGAGCTTGGTGCTGAGAAGAGTGTGAGCTTGGTGCTGAGAAAACGAGTGAGAGCTTGGTGCTGAGAAGACTAGTGAGAGCTTGGTGCTGAGAAGAAGAGTGTGAGCTTGGTGCTGAGAAGACGAGTGAGAGCTTGGTGCTGAGAAGAAGAGTGTGAGCTTGGTGCTGAGAAGACGAGTGAGAGCTTGGTGCTGAGAAGAAGAGTGTGAGCTTGGTACTGAGAAGACGAGTGAGAGCTTGGTGCTGAGAAGATGAGTGAGAGCTTGGTGCTGAGAAGAAGAGTGTGAGCTTGTGACTGAGAAGACGAGTGGATCTTGGTGCTGAGAAGAGAGTGGAGTTGGTCTGAGAAGACGAGTGGAGCTTAGGTGCTGAGAAGACGAGTGAGAGCTTGGTGCTGAGAAGACGAGTGTGAGCTTGGTGCTGAGAAGACGAGTGAGAGTTGGTGCTGAGAAGACGAGTGTGAGCTTGGTCTGAGAAGACGAGTGAGAGTTTGGTGCTGAGAAGACGAGTGTGAGCTTGGTGCTGAGAAGACGAGTGAGAGCTTGGTGCTGAGAAGACGAGTGAGAGCTTGGTACTGAGAAGACGAGTGTGAGCTTGGTACTGAGAAGACGAGTGAGAGCTTGGTGCTGAGAGAAGACGAGTGAGAGCTTCGGTGCTGAGGAAGACGAGTGAGAGCTTGGTGCTGAGAAGACGAGTGAGAGCTTGGTGCTGAGAGAAGACTAGTGAGAGCTTGGTCTGAGAAGAGTGTGAGCTTGTGCATGAGAAGACGAGTGAGAGTTGGTCTGAGAAGACGAGTGAGAGCTTGGTGCTGAGAAGACGAGTGAGAGCTTGGTGCATGAGAAGACGAGTGAGAGCTTGGTGCTGAGAAGATAGTGGAGCTTGGTTGAGAAGACGAGTGTGAGCTTGGTGTGAGAAGACGAGTGAGAGCTTTGGCATGAGAAGACGAGTGGAGTTTGGTCTGAGAAGACGAGTGAGAGCTTGGTGCTGAGAAGACGAGTGAGAGCTTGGACTGAGAAGACGAGTGAGAGCTTGGTCACTGAGAAGACGAGTGAGAGCTTGGTGCTGAGAAGACGAGTGAGAGCTTGGTACTGAGAAGACGAGTGAGAGCTTGGTGCTGAGAGAAGACGAGTAAGAGCTTGGTTTGAGAAGAGCGAGTGAGAGCTTGGCTGAGAGAAGACGTGTGAGAGCTTGGTGCTGAAGAAGACGAGTGTGAGCTTGGTGATGAGAAGACGAGTGAGAGCTTGGGCATGAGGAAGACGAGTGAGAGCTTGTGCTGAGAGAAGACGAGTGAGAGCTTGGTGCTGAGAGAAGACGAGTGAGAGCTTGGTGCTGAGAGAAGACGAGTGAGAGCTTGGTGCTGAGAGAAGACGAGTGAGAGCTTGGTGCTGAGAGAAGACAAGTGATCATCAGAGGAAACACACGGTCATGCAGGGCATATCATGATCATTATATGGGCATATAGTCATGAGAATGAACATAAAGATTAACACATGAACATTAGAATGAACACGTATGAACTAGAGTAACGTCAGTAATAAACTCCATCACCAGAAAAATTCATTTGCCACTGAGTGCACTTGTAGAAGACGAAGAACTGCTTCGTAGGATACTGGAAACCAGGTTCGCTATTAATTAACATCATTAAGATGTTAATTAACTTCAACACGAGTGAAAAAAACTTTCGACATCAACAACAATATGCCAATTGACAATGTTTATTCTGTAAAAATAAAATAGTTGACCGTTGTGAATCGATAAGTATCGTTCTGTGGAAGACAAGGACAACTGCTAGTACAGTTTCAGACGATACTGCCTCACACATAAGTCTACACGACATAGCTTTGATAGCTGTGGATATCTAGTAGACTATTATGAAAGATATCCGTAATTTATGCTATATGCTGTGATATCCCTCCCTTCGAGTAGCAGAGCACTCTACCCACTCCGGCTCATCCAGCTACCAATACACGTGAAATATAAAATATGCTCACTCTTTTCTAAACAATCAAAAAACTTAGATGTCAAGTCTTGCACTTGAAACTTTTTCACACGTATCTCCAACTTCCTGGGAAGGTCCACGTCACTACTTACCATTCAACGTAATGCTCAATAGTCAACTTAACAATACACTTCTCAGCCTTGAATAACTTTCAGAAACCTGCACTCTGATTTCCAAGCTCGATATTCTCTGATTAATATTCAACCGAAATTGCCTCCTCCATGCTCCAGCCTCAACCAATTGCAACTTTTTAAACCAGTTTCACACTCACAACAACAGTGTGAACACATAATCATTGTACGTCTATTCTTCCCTCTATAGATAAAATCTTGTTCTCACAGATGCCTCAATGCCATCCATTTCTTACATTGTCACTCTTGGTTTACCCCTCTCTCCAACAGTTATTCTCATACATCTGGAACATTCCTTCTCCATACCTTCCTCCAATCTATATCCAATCTTTCACTGCCTAATTTCTGTTACTTCATTCCTTGTTAATATGTCACTTTCAATTCAGTCGTGCAGCCTGACTCTGAGACTTCAGTAGTGTCACCTGAGCTGAACTTCGTAGTGTCAGCCGAGCTGTAGACTTCAGTTGTGTCAGACCTGAGCGGAACTAGTAATGTCAGCCTAGAGTGCTAACTTCATAGTGTTAGCCTGCTGATAGATTCAGTAGGTCAGGCTGAAATGGTAGACTCAGTAGTGTCAGTCTAAGTGGGGACTTCCGGTTGGTGTTAGCCTGACTGGTAGATTACAGTTAGTTCAGACTGCAAATGCTAGATCAGCTAGCTGTCAGTCTTGAGCGGAGATTTAGTATGGTTCAGCCTGAACTCAGAGACTTCAGTTATGTCAGCCTGAACTGGGAACTTCGTACGTCACTCTGACTGGAGACTCCTCCTCCAGTTGATTCAGCTCTTAACTGGGAGATTCAGTAGTGTCAGCTGTAATTGGGAACCTTTAGTATGCTCACTCTGGCTGGAGATTTCAGTAGTGTCAGCCTGAGTGGGAGACTTCAGTAGGTCAGCCTGAACTGGTAGACTTCAGTAGCGTCACTCTGAGCTGGGAGACTTCAGTAGTTTCAGCCTGTGCTGGTAGACTCCAGTAGCGGCAGTCTGAGTTGGGAGGAATCAGTAGTGTCAGCCTCAGCTGGTAGACTTCAGTGGTGTCAGCCTGAGCTGGGAGACTTTAGTAGTGTCAACCTGAGCTGGGAAACTTCAGTAGTGTCAACCTGAGCTGGGAAACTTCAGTAGTGTAACCTGAGCTGGTGAACCTTCAGTAGTGTCAACCTGAGCTGGGAGACTTCAGTAGTTTCAGCCTGATCTGGGAGACTTCAGTAGTATCAGTCTGAATTGGTAGACTTCAGCAGTGTCAGCCTGAGCTGGTAGACTTCAGTAGCGTCAGTCTGAGCTGGGAGACTTCAGTAGTATCACTCTGAGCTGGGAGATTTCAGTAGGGTCAGCCTGAGCTGAGAGAATTCAGTCGTCTCAGCCTGAGCTGTAGATTTCAGTAGTGTCAGCCTAAGCTGGTAGACTTCAGTTAGCGCCAGTCTGAGCTGGGAGACTTCAGTAGTGTCAGCCTGAAATGGTAGACTTCAGTAGTGCCAACCTGAGCTGGTAGACTTCAGCTAGACAGTGTTCAGAACAGCTGTAGCTTCAGTGGTCTGGCTGGTTTAGAAAGACACGTAAGTAAACACTGGGACCATGATCACTTCTAACATGAGAGGTTAAAAGAGAGTAAATGTAGACGTAGAGTGAGGTGTGAGTGACACATGGTGACCTGAAGAATGACATATTAGGATGAAGACGGGTAGACATCGAGATCACATGATTCCTGTGTTGTTAGGGAGGTGTATCTTTCTGGACGACTGTGCCCGCAAAAATGTCACAGAAAATTGTCACAGAAAATGTCACAATTATGTTTAGAAAAAAAGTCACCTGCAAAAAATTACATCTTATTTAAATACCATAAACAATTAAAGCAATGAAACATAAAATATTTTAAATCAGTTAGTAACTGAGAGTACGTGACTTGTACACGTTGCCAACACAGTTTATGTATGATGGTATTACACATATGTACATCACGTTTTATTAAATTTCTTAAGCAAAGTAAGACAAAGAACAATAGCATTAAAGTCAGTCATGTATTACTACATATGACATGTTGAGATTGGAAACATCTTACATAATATCCTGGTATTACATATATATCCAGTATTAGGTTGTTGCTTTTTCTCCTTTAAATTGTTTTCTGTGACTTTTTTTTCCTGTGACTTTCTTTTAATGACTTTCTTTCTTTGACTTTTTTTTCCAGTAATTTTTTTCCGTGGAGAACACAGGCATACCTTAAGTTGCCTCTGTTGCTGGCGTTTCGATGTTCGATCAGGCGGACCGAAATATTTATGTTCCCCCTACATATTTTTGCAACAGTATCCACAGGGGATGGTGCAGACGTCCGCTGTGGAAATTATAGATATGGGGTTACGTTTGTAAGTGTAGTCTTCTACTGTCTTAAAACTATATCTTGGAATTTGTATTGATAAAGATACTGGATGGTGAAAAGTCTACAATAAAGATACCCAGATGTGGTACATGTGTCTAATTCTTCATCTTGTCTGTACTGCACACCATACTTGTACATCAATAACAATACTTGCACACATATGTAAACGTTGCTATAATTGATTCAATAGCTTCTCGGTATTTTGAAATTTATTAATATTATTTGAGCACATACTTGCACAAACCTGACCACAAACAACCAGAATATCAGTAAAAACTCGACGTCGCATGCAGACTGACTCAAGATGAACTGGGAAGAGTGAAATTGCATTACATTATGTTAGCTTGTGAGAAAAGCCAGATTCAAGAAAAAAAACATGCTACAGACCATGTTAATTCACATAGTCTATGTAAGTCACGACACCTCATATCATCCTTCGACTGTTCTCGTCAAAACCTTACCATTTTCTCGACTTCGTAGATCCTTTCCTGGAAGTGTCATTCTTGTCTAAGTCTCCTTCATAAATGTGTCCCTTTTCTGTGTCCCATCCCAGGATGTCTCATTCCCGTGTCCCATCTCTGGATATGTCCCATTCTTGACTTAGTCTCCTTTCTACACATGACCCCTTCCTGCGTCTCGTCCCTGCATGTGTCCTTTCCCCTTCCCCCTAGCTGTGTCTTCTCCCTGACTTTGTCATGTACCCTCTCTGACTGTGTCATCTCCTCTATCTATCTGTGTCCTCACCCTTCCCTGGCTGTGTCATCTTCCCTCCCTGACCAAAGGCTTCATTTCAATATAGAGAAGATAGTGAGTGTAGTGGCAGGGAGCGGTGTTTCCATCACTCGATGTTTACCTTCCATCTCCACCCCACCTCTCTATTCAACACTTCTTTTCCTATGTTGATATTTTCTCTAGTCTGACAGTCCACATCCAATACATCTCCAGTAGAGGTCAAGCATACCTTTATCCTCTGTGTAGTATATGCAGAGTTGATAATCAATATTCTATTGTATATCCCACTACAAGGCTTGTTGGAAAGAAAGATACTTCGATATTGTAGTTACTGAATATAATGCAATATATTTAGTTTCACGGATATAATATTAAGGTTAGATATAATATTAAGTTTAAAGCTGTGTGGTATGCATTGAGAGGTGAATATCTCTCACGGTATATTCACTAAGAATTTACTTTAATCCCTAAAAACAGAGAATATGCAGCTTAATGTATCTCGCTTATTTCCTTCACCAAAACAAGCTGGTATTTACAACATACACACACACACATACACACACACACATACACACACACACAACCCCCCCCCCCCCCCCCACACACACTCAGTTCTGCTGGATGCGCTACATTTAAGGATCGTGTGGTCCAGTGGAATAAGGCGTCATGTGTTTTCGCCCACCACCCTTGGCTAATCTTTTTAACATATCACTACAAACTGGCATAGTGCCTGATAAGTTGAAAATGGCAAATGTAATACCTGTTTACAAGGCAGGTGACAGGTCCTTAGCTTCGAACTATAGACCAGTAAGCCTTACCTCCATAGTGGGAAAATTTATGAAATCAATAATTCCCTAAGCAATTCGTAGCCATCTTGATAGGCACAGATTGATTAATGAATCTCAACACGGCTTTACAAAGGGGTGTTCCTCTCTTACGAATTTACTAACTTTTTTCACTAAGGTGTTTGAGGAGGTAGACCATGGTAATGAATATGATATTGTGTATATGGACTTCAGTAAGGCTTTCAATAGAGTTCCACATCAGAGGCTATTGAGGAAACTTTAGGCACACGGAATAGGAGGAGAATTTTTTTTCCTGTGTAGAGGCATGGCTGACAAATAGGCTGCAGAGAGTTTCCATAAATTGGGAGAAATCAGAATGGGGGCACATCACAAGCGGTGTTCCTCAGGGGTCAGTGTTGGGCCCGTTGTTGTTCACAATTTACATAAACGACATAGATGAGGGAATAAATAACGACATAAGCAAATTTGCTGATGACACCGACCGTCCAATTCATTCTAATGAGGACACTAGAGCACTCCAGGATGATTTGAATAGACTGATGCAATGGTCGGAGAAGTGGCAGATGCAGTTTAATATGACAAATGTAAAGTTCTAAATGTTGGACAGGAAAATAACCATGCCACATGTAAACTAAATAATGTAGATCTTAATACTACTGACTGCGAAAAAGATTTATGAGTTCTGGTTAGCAGTAATCTAAGATCAAGACAACAGTGCATTAGTGTTCACAATAAAGCTAACAGAATTCTTGGCTTTATATCTAGAAGTATAAATAATAGAAGTCCTCAGGTTGTTCTTCAACCCTATACATCCTTGGTTAGGCCTCATTTAGACTATGCTGCTCAGTTCTGGTCACCGTATTACAGAATGGATATAAATGCTCTGGAAAACGTACAGAGGAGGATGACAAAATTTATCTCATGTATCAGAAATCTTCCCTATGAGGATAGACTGAGGGCCCTGAATCTGCACTCTTTCGAAAGGCGTAGAATTATATGTATACAGTGAAACATATAAGTGAACAGTGTTTAGATAAGGCTAAAGAGGTTTTTGTGGCATTTATGAATTTGGAAAAAGGCGTATGACAGGGTGGATAGGGAAGCAATGTGGCAGATGTTGCAGGTTTATGGTGTAGGAGGTAGGTTACTGAAAGCAGTAAAGAGTTTTTACGAGGATAGTGAGGCTCAAGTTAGAGTATGTAGGAAAGAGGGAGATTATTTCCCAGTAAAAGTAGGCCTTAGACAAGGATGTGTGATGTCACCGTGGTTGTTTAATATATTTATAGATGGGGTTGTAAGAGAAGTAAATGCGAGGATCTTGGCAAGAGGCGTGGAGTTAAAAGATAAAGAATCACATATAAAGTGGGAGTTGCCACAGTTGCTCTTTGCTGATGACACTGTGCTCTTGGGAGATTCTGAAGAGAAGTTACAGAGATTGGTGGATGAATTTGGTAGGGTATGCAAAAGAAGAAAAATTAAAAGTGAATACAGGAAAGAGTAAGGTTATGAGGATAACAAAAAGATTAGGTGATGAAAGATTGGATATCAGATTGGAGGGAGAGAGTATGGAGGAGGTGAATGTATTCAGATATTTGGGAGTGGACGTGTCAGCGGATGGATCTATGAAAGATGAGGTGAATCATAGAATAGATGAGGGGAAAAGGGTGAGCGGTGCACTTTTGGAGTCTGTGGAGACAAAGAACTTTGTCCTTGGAGGCAAAGAGGGGAAAGTATGAGAGTATAGTTTTACCAACGCTCTTATATGGGTGTGAAGCATGGGTGATGAAAGTTGCAGCGAGAAGAAGGCTGGAGGCAGTGGAGATGTCATGTCTGAGGGCAATGTGTGGTGTGAATATAATGCAGAGAATTCGTAGTTTGGAAGTTAGGAGGAGGTGCGGGATGCTAAAACTGTTGTCCAGAGGGCTGAGGAAGGGTTGTTGAGGTGGTTCGGACATGTAAAGAGAATGGAGCGAAACAGAATGACTTCAAGAGTGTATCAGTCTGTAGTGGAAGGAAGGCGGGGTAGGGTCGGCCTAGGAAAGGTTGGAGGGAGGGGATAAAAGGGGGTTTTGTGTGCGAGGGGCTTGGACTTCCAGCGGGCATGCGTGAGCGTGTTTGATAGGAGTGAATGGAGACAAATGGTTCTTAATACTTGACTTGCTGTTGGAGTGTGAGCAAAGTAACATTTATGAAGGGGTTCAGGGAAACCGGCAGGCCGAACTTGAGTCCTGGAGATGGGAAGTACAGTGCCTGCACTCTGTAGGAGGGGTGTTAATGTTGCAGTTTAAAAACTGTAGTGTAAAGCACCCTTCTGGCAAGACAGTGATGGAGTGAATGATGGCGAAAGTTTTTCTTTTTCGGGCCACCCTGCCTTGGTGGGAATCGGCGAGTGTGATAATAAAAAAAAAATAATAATAATAATGATCGAGGTGTATAAATGGAAAACAGGAATAAATAAAGGGGATGTAAATAGCGTGCTGAAAATTTCCAGCCAAGACAGGACTCGCAGCAATGGTTTCAAGTTGGAAAAATTCAGATTCAGGAAGGATATAGGAAAGCACTGGTTTGGTAACAGAGTTGTGGATGAGTGGAACAAACTCCCGAGTACAGTTATTGAGGCTAAAACGTTGTGTAGTTTTAAAAATAGGTTAGATAAATACATGAGTGGGTGTGGGTGGTGTGAGTAGGACCTGACTGGCTTGTGCTGCTGGGTCTGGTGCCGTGTTCCTTCCATGAGTGGAGGTGACCAGACTGGGTGGGTCATTGGGCTAATCCGGGGGAAGGGGGACATGGACCTGCTCCGCATGGGTCAGTAGGCCTGTTGCAGTGTTCCTTCTTTCTTATGTTCTTAAGGTCTTATGAGGCATGCCAAAGCAGCATGGGTTCGAGTTCTTGGGTAGTGCAGTGTTGTTATTGATCAATACCACCCGTTCGTGGTAAAACTTGCGATTTTGCCTTAAATACCAACGCTCTTCTTGCCGAATAAGGCAAGCGAAAATTTGTGTATGCAATAATTTCGCAAAAATCATTCTGAACCTAACGAAAAAAACATATTTCATTGTGTAACGCTAAATTGAGTTGCGCTTGTTATGGTAAGGTTAGTTAAGTTTTCTATGGTTCTCTTGGTACAAAATTATTAATTTTTACACTAACATAAATGAAAAAAATATATCTTTAAACGTATAAGAGAAAATTTTAGAATGGAATTAATCTTAAATAAGTCCTTTCTGAAATTTTCTCTTTAAAAGATATATATTTTTTCATTTATGTTAATATAAAAATTATTAATTTTGTACCAAAAGAACCTTAGAAAACTTACCTAATCATATTATAACAAGCGCAACTGAATTTAGCCTAATGCAGTTAAATGTATTTTAGATAAGTTTACAATAATTTAATAGTAAACAGACACAATGAAATATATTTATTTCGTCAGGTTCAAAATGATTTTTGAAAAATTATTGCATACACAAATTTTCGCTTGCTTTATTCGGCAAGAAGAGCGTTGATATTTAAGCCAAAATCGAACGTTTTACCTATTTAGCACGACATACATATGTCGTGCATATATGACATTACAATTTAGTATAATATAACATTAAGTAACATTAAGTTTTATGTCTTATTACAATTTAATTATGATATGGAACATCACAAACTAGTTGTCAGCACTCTCGTCCCTGGTCCCGAAAAGTTTTGGGATGTGAGTGGACCTCCAGGCATGGAAAGCTGCATTTCCACTGTATAAAATCTGCAAAAAATGTATCTGGAAAATCAATAATTAAGCCCTACTTCCCCCTCTCTCTTCCCCCACCCCGTCACTCCCCCTCCCTCTCTCTCTCTCTCTCTCTCTCTCTCTCTCTCTGTGAAGCATTTACATAAGACGGTCGTAGCTTGCAGAACTGTATGACCCTTATGGTACAGTGCTTAAATAATAATAATAATAATAATAACAATAATATTAACAACAACAGCAACAGTAACAATAATAATAACAATAGTAATGAATCTTACAAGGCTTGCAACTTATGTTTTATGGGAAAACTGATATACAATGCACATTGAGACGCTGTCTGCACATACCGTGCGAGAGTTACTCCAAGCTTCGTGGTTAATATCACCAGGATGTTCTGGCACACGTATAACCTCCACACAGGAGACTATGTGTAACTAGATATTGGTGCAAGTCGGACCGAAACGTCGTTATATATCTCAGGTTGTTTATGTATTACACCAGTTTACTGTACTGTGACTTTATTCAATACTGTGGCTTTAAGGGTCGTGCTTTATTTACCTTCTCATATTTCATGCATTTATTAATGTACTAACGACTAGCAGAGAGCATGAGAAAAATAATTACATGGGAACAAGCCTTCCAAGGCTTCCAGGACAAAGTAGGATTATAGAGGAACAAAAAGGATTTAGAATAGGTAGGAATAAGTAGACCAAAGTGTTTACACTGATATATTCAAGTTTACAGTAAAGGTAAGCAACTTTCTGTTACATTTGTGGATTTAGAAAAGGCGTATGATAGTGTTTACAGGAGAGCAATGTGGCAGAAGATGTAAATGTATGGGGCGAGTAGGAGGCTTCTAAAAAACAGTAAGAAGTTTTTATGTTGATAATGAGGTTTAGTTTATGATATATAGGAGAGAGGAGGAATATGTTTCAGGAAAATAGTCCTTAGACAGGGATGTGAGACGTCACCATCGGTGTTTAACATATTTATAAATGGGGTTGTTAATGAAGTGAATGCTGGGTTGTTAAGGAGAAGTGAGGCATTACAAGATAACGAAGTATATACGAAATATGAGATGTCCCAGTTGTTCTTTGTCTACTACTCTGTTCTGAAGAGAAGTTCAAAGGTTTTGTGGATGAATTTTGAAAGGGACGTAAACGAAGGAAATTACAAGGGAACATAGGTAAGAGCAAGGTAATGGAAGCAACAAAAATCAAGGCAATGAGAGATTGGATATCAGATGGAAGGGAGGAAATAATGAAGAAGTAAACGTGTTCAGGTATCTGGAAGTAGATCTGCCAGTTGACGGGTCTATGAAAGACGAGGTGAACCGAAGAGCAGAAGAAAAAGCGGGTGGTGCGTCGAGGCATCTGTGGAGACATAGAACTTTATCCATGCAGATAAAACGTTAATGTACTAGACAATAGTAGTACCAACAATGTTTCATAGGTGTGAATCATGGGTTTTCAACGATAGGGCGAGGATGAGGCTGAAGGCAGTGGAGACGTGTTTACAGAACTCGATAAACTGCAGCAAATTTAATGATGATTTCTCGACTCCAGTTGAAGTAATTAATAGAGAGAATGTTTACCTGTGTGATTCAATCAACAAAGGCATTTTTAATAGCTCTGAGAAGTTATTTAAACTAGAAAGTTGTGAAGAAACGAGTTGCTTGGAGCTGAAATATATCTAGAGTATACTAGGAGACTTCATGGGTTAGCGCCCCCGCGGCCCGGTCTGAGACCAGGCTTCGTTTCAATGCTCGTTTAATACTGTTATCTAAAGTCTGTGAAAAGTTTTATACAATCAATATAAATAATACAAGATCACGGTCGCTCTATGAAGGGAACACAAATACTGCAGTATTATTATTATTATCATTATTATTATTATTATTATTATAAAAAACGCGCTAAACCTACAAGGGTGATACAGCAGGTAGTATTAGTAACAGTAATACTAGTAGCAGTAACGTCTCGTTGTCAGGTGATGGTGAAATTTATCATTTTAATTAACAACTATTCATGATAATATTCCCAAGTCGACAAAACTGTCTTTATTCTATAAGTGTTTGGAAGACTGATGCTTGAAGGTGTGTTCCTCTGCCAGTGTTTCTTGTTGAATAAGCTGACATTGTTCCGTCTCTGCTGTTGTTCCACTCTTCTACACTTTATCTAACACATTTTGCTTCTTAGAATTTCCTCTTCTCTTCCCTCAAACACATTCTGTTAATGAGTTAAAATATCTTAGTTTTTCTCTTTGTTCCGGTGGTTGCCAGAATTGTAACGGCATAAGATTGTTTTGAGAGGCGGGAAATGGGTACACAGGGGCACGTCTGGATGTTAAAGGTACAGATGAGACACAGAAATGTCGAAAAGTATTTCTTCAGTCTCAGGGTCGTCAGGAAATGGAATGACCTGGATGAGGGACAGGATTTGGTGGTCCTGCAGGTTAGAGCATCGTGTGTGTTTTGCTCACCATGAGGCGGGCCGAAACGACATGGGTTCGAGTCTTTGGCTAGTCGCAGTGTAGTTATTTTATATATATATATATATATATATATATATATTATATATATATATATATATATATATATATATATATATATATATATATACATAACTCAGCTTTCTTAGTGTGACGCATACAGCACTCACCAGCTTGTTTAATGTGACACATACAGCAATAACTAACCTGCGTCATGCAACAATCTTTAACTTCTACTCAAGAAAACCCACCAGCCTGTATAATGCAATACTCAACCACAACTCTTGCCATCTGAGGCTTCTACAGCCTGTATAATACAACACAAGCTTTCAGCGTGTCCCCTGTTAAGGAGGGAACAATACCAGAGCTGAGAGGATCATGTACGGAGAGCAAGAAGCAGTGATGCTGGAGGGAGGACTGATTGACTGAGATTCTCAGGTAAGCGAACAATAATATGCTGTAACGTCTACACTCTGTCGTTCTTCTCACTAACACTGTCATTGTTTATATTGAGACAAAATGAAGCCTATGATGTTAGTGGCTTGTTTGTGTAAGTTGTAGTGTTTGTAGAAGTGTGACAGGGTGGTATGAGTGTGTACAGTGTGACAGGGAGGTATGAGTGTGTACAGTGTGACAGGGAGGTATGAGTGTGTACAGTGTGACATGGAGGTATGAGTGTGTACAGTGTGACAGGGAGGTATGAGTGTGTACAGTGTGACAGGGAGGTATGAGTGTGTACAGTGTGACAGTGTTGTATGCGTGTGTACAGTGTGACAGTGTTGTATGAGTGTGTACAGTGTGGCTGTGTTGTATGAGTGTGTACAGTGTGGCTGTGTTGTATGAGTGTGTACAGTGTGGCTGTGTTGTATGAGTGTGTACAGTGTGGCTGTGTTGTATGAGTGTGTACAGTGTGACAGTGTTGTATGGGTGTGTACAGTGTGGCTGTGTTGTATGAGTGTGTACAGTGTGACAGGGTTGTATGAGTGTGTACAGTGTGACAGTGTTGTATGGGTGTGTACAGTGTGGCTGTGTTGTATGAGTGTGTACAGTGTGACAGTGTTGTATGAGTGTGTACAGTGTGGCTGTGTTGTATGAATGTGTACAGTGTGGCTGTGTTGTATGAGTGTGTACAGTGTGGCTGTGTTGTATGAGTGTGTACAGTGTGGCTGTGTTGTATGAGTGTGTACAGTGTGACAGTGTTGTATGGGTGTGTACAGTGTGGCTGTGTTGTATGAGTGTGTACAGTGTGACAGTGTTGTATGAGTGTGTACAGTGTGGCTGTGTTGTATGAGTGTGTACAGTGTGGCTGTGTTGTATGAGTGTGTACAGTGTGACAGTGTTGTATGGGTGTGTACAGTGTGACAGTGTTGTATGAGTGTGTACAGTGTGACAGTGTTGTATGAGTGTGTACAGTGTGACAGGGTTTTAAGAATGTGTACAGTATGATAGGGGGTTTGACAAGGTGTACAGTATAACGGGGTGGTGTGAGTGCTGGGGTTTGACAGGGTGTACAGTATAACGGGGTGGTGTGAGTGCTGGGGTTGACAGGGTGTACAGTATAACGGGGTGGTGTGAGTGCTGGGGTTTGACAGGGTGTACAGTATAACGGGGTGGTGTGAGTGCTGGGGTTTGACAGGGTGTACAGTATAACGGGGTGGTGTGAGTGCTGGGGTTTGACAGGGTGTACAGTATAACGGGGGTGGTGTGAGTGCTGGGGTTTGACAGGGTGTACAGTATAACGGGGTGGTGTGAGTGCTGGGGTTTGACAGGGTGTACAGTATAAACGGGGTGGTGTGAGTGCTGGGGTTTGACAGGGTGTACAGTATAACGGGGTGGTGTGAGTGCTGGGGTTTGACAGGGTGTACAGTATAACGGGGTGGTGTGAGTGCTGGGGTTTGACAGGGTGTACAGTATAACGGGGTGGTGTGAGTGCTGGGGTTTGACAGGGTGTACAGTATAACGGGGTGGTGTGAGTGCTGGGGTTTGACAGGGTGTACAGTATAACGGGGTGGTGTGAGTGCTGGGGTTTGACAGGGTGTACAGTATAACGGGGTGGTGTGAGTGCTGGGGTTTGACAGGGTGTACAAAGTGAGACTGAGGTGAAGTGTGAAACTGATACACTGGAAGGATATATAACACTGTGTAACTTATGAGTCGAGTGAAAGTGTTACACTTGAGTGGAGTGTAACAAGGAACGAGATTGGAGAGGAGTGTGCCTTAAGTGAGTTTGTGACAATAATAACCTTCCACTGTGATACCTAGGTTGACTCCTGACAAGTTGAGTACAGGGGCATGAGTCCCCACACCTGCCTCCTGACAAGGTGAATACAGGGGCATGAGTCCCCCACACCTGCCTCCTGACAAGGTGAATACAGGGGCATGAGTCCCCCACACCTGCCTCCTGACGAGGCATGTGTTGGAAAGAAAACTTCTAAAACTATCAGAATACTAAAGCAAGATTTTTTCATTACTTTTCTTCTTTAAACTGAATCTTACGAATTTGTTATTCACATAACTCTTATTTTATAACATAAAAACTGTTTATATCTCCACTAAGTAAATAAATATTTTTTCTCGGTAAATAAACCAATTTAGAATTTTCTGATCTATTACACAATCAACAATTTTATTCTTTACAAATGCATCTCGACTTAAATTTCTTTTTCAAACTCCCTAGATTGTCCTGGTGAAGCTGTGACCTCTCCTCTGACGACTATAATACTCTCTCTCTCACTCTCTCTCTCTCTCTCTCTCTCTCTCTCTCTCTCTCTCTCTCTCTCTCTCTCTCTCTCTCTCTCTCTCTCTCTCTCTTTTTTTTTTTTTTTTTTTACACAGGGTTTGACAAGGTTAAGGATCCCTAGCTTTATTGACAGCTATATTACAGGTTAAGGATTTCTAACTTTATTGGCAAGCTAAGAGCTGTTACCTACATCAGCTCATTTGAAAGCATTTTTATTGTTATGAGACATACAAGTACGGGACAGGATGAAGTTGGAGCCATCTGTGGGCCAGCATTTTCATTTGATCAACTGACTTTATCTCGTTGACATCATTATGCTGTACGAATGTGTTCCATACTCGAGTCATCCTGGGTATGTATGATCTCAGATGGAGTGATGTTCTGGAGAAGGGTACAGCCAGAGTGAAGTTGCTGCTTTCTGCCCGTCTTGTGGCATAAAAGCTTGTTTCACGCTGTCCTCGAAGTGGATCCAAGTGTGGTACTTTGACAATATTGGCCTTGTACAGTAAGGCCACCCACATCCCTCCTATGTTGGAGGCTCTGCTCTCTCTCTCTCTCTCTCTCTCTCTCTCTCTCTCTCTCTCTCTCTCTCTCTCTCTCTCTCTCTCAAAAAAAAAAAATAAAACATGCTCCATTATCTGAAAAAATAGAACGAGTCTATAAAATTGTAGTAAGGTTTTCCACCTGTAAAAACCTTCCACATTTTCACTCTGTTATAAAAACAGCTTAACTAATATTTACCCGCAGTCAAGTCAACAATAACCTGGGATTTACATTCTAATTTATTCACTTGTGAATATATATGAAAGAGGGCAAAGGGGGCCTCTTATTTTATAAAGGAGAGACAAGAGAATGGGGAAGGTAAGAGAATGAGAGTCAACAAGAGATGAAGGAACATGAGAATTGTGAGAGTATGGCAGATGTAGGGGAATAAGAGACGGGTGTATGGGAAACAAAAGTACGAGACAGGTGTATGAGAGAGCGAAATGTGAGGGTATTAGAGAGATGAGAGTATGAGAAATGTCTTCCACCACTGGTGCTGGAGGTGCATACCTAACCTCCACCACTGATGCTAGAGGTGGATATCTAGCCTGCACCACTGGTGCTGGAGGTGGATATCTAGCCTCCACCACTGGTGCTGGAGGTGCATACCTAACCTACACCACTGGTGCTAGAGGTGGATATCTAGCCTGCACCACTGGTGCTGGAGGTGGATATCTAGCCTCCACCACTGGTAATGGAGGTGCATACCTAACCTCCACCACTGGTGCTGGAGGTGCATATCTAGCCGCCACCACTGGTGCTAGAGGTGGATATCTAGCCTCCACCACTGGTGCTGGAGCTGCATACCTAACCTCCACCACTGGTGCTGGAGGTGCACACCTAACCTCCACCACTGGTGCTGGAGTTGCATACCTTACCTCCACCACTGGTGCTGGAGTTGCATACCTAACCTCCACCACTGGTGCTGGAGGTGCATATCTAGCCTCCACCACTGGTGCTGGAGGTGCATATCTAGTCTCTACCACTGGTGCTAGAGGTGCATACCTAACCTCCACCACTGGTGCTGGAGGTGCATATCTAGCCTCCACCACTGGTGCTAGAGGTGGATATCTAGCTTCCACCACTGGTGCTGGAGGTGCATACCTAACCTCCACCACTGGTGCTGGCGGTGCATTTCTGTCTCTGCCACTGGTGCTGGAGGTGTATGTCTAGCCTCCACCACTGGTGCTCTAGGTGGATATCTAGCCTCCACCACTGGTACTGGAGGTGCATACCTAATTTCCACCACTGGTGCTGGAGGTGCATATCTAGCCTCCACCACTGGTGTTGGAGGTGCATACCTAACCTCCACCACTGGTGCTGGCGTTGCATATCTAGTCTCTACCACTGGTGCTGGAGGTGCATGTCTAGCCTCCACCACTGGTGCTCTATGTGGATATCTAGCCTCCACCACTGGCGCTGGAGGTGCATATCTAGCCTCCACAACTGGTGCTAGAGGTGCATATCTAGCCTCCACCACTGGTACTGGAGGTGCATACCTAACCTCCACCACTGGTGCTGGAGTTGCATATCTAGCCTTCACCACTGGTGCTGGAGGTGCATACCTAACCTCCACCACTGGTGCTAGAGGTGGGTATCTAGCCTCCACCACTGGTGCTGGAGGTGCATATCTAGCCTCCACCACTGGTGCTGGAGGTGCATACCTAACCTCCACCACTGGTGCTGGAGTTGCATACCTAACCTCCACCACTGGTGCTGGAGTTGCATACCTAACCTCCACCACTGGTGCTGGAGGTTCATATTTAGCCTCCACCACTGGTGCTAGAGGTGGATATCTAGCCTCCACCACTGGTGCTGGAGGTGCATGTCTAGCCTCCACCACTGGTGCTCTAGGTGGATATCTAGCCTCCACCACTGGTGCTGGGGTGCATACCTAACCTCCACCACTGGTGCTGGAGGTGCATATGTAGCCTTCAGCACTGGTGCTAGAGGTGGATATCTAGTTTCTACCACTGGTGCTGGAGGTGCATATCTAGGCGTATGTTACACACTTAAATAGGTATGCCTGTCGACCAGCAAACCAGCTGCTAAGAGTATAACGAGCAGGGCCCCCATCCAATCACAAGGAAGCCCACTTAGGTTGTGAAGCGATATGGTACACTCGTGAATCATCCTTTGCTGACTTATCTTCAAGTCCAGTTGCTACAGTTCTCACTGTGTCTCTTGCATTTGCCCAATTGTACATAGCTGTACGCATTGTACGTAGGCTGCATAAATTATACCTACAATTATGATGTGAAAGCAGCTGCACTCTGTGAATATCAGTGCATTCCCGCCGTGGACAATGTAAATCGTTTACTAAGTGGTACAAAGCCACTAGTGTCACTAATTTGATGAGTTATTGCAACTGATCTTAATTGACAACCTTCTTGAGTTAGCTGGACTAGAGATTCGGGTGTTCTTAGAAGACTTTTCAGTGGCAACTGCTATGGAGGCGGCTAGGCTTGTTGACACATCTGAGGCCAACCTCTCCTCGTCCGAGTAGGAGTCTGGAGCTGAAAAACTACGTCTACCTCAAAGTCTGCATGGAGCATGAAACAAGATTTCCAGGCCCATCACCTGCTACTAATGCCGTAAGCCTGGTCACATAAAGGTTACTTGCCTCAAACTAGGTAAACGTGCCTCTAGTGGAAAAGTTGAAGCCCAAACCCCATTGGGGAAAAATAATTTATTTCCCGCTGAAACAAATCAGTGGAAATAGATGCCTGTTTGGTACCCTTTTATGCAAAGTCAAATCTTCCTTAAAGGGTCAAAGCCCCTTGGGGTATAACCCTTCAGGGACCCCGGGATTTTGCTTTCTAAGAGGAAGTACTTCCAGTTTTTGAAAAGACCTTTTAAACCCCTCGGGTTATTGACCCCTTAGGTGGCTGCTTTTTCACAGCCATCTGCAGAAAAATATTGTTAAAAACGTTGTATTAAACGGATATTTAACCATAGGTGTGTCGGGGGATTCCACATGCAAGACTGTACTGTTGCTTGTCAAAATTTGATGCTGTTGAGCTTTTTCAAACCTTTTGTAATACTGAACCCTTTTTCCCGAAGTTGGACCTAACTTAGAATGTCTAAAAAGATGCTGACCTACCGAAGGCTGCGTCTATAGGGGACAAATTGGTTTTATGAGGAAATCTAGAAAAAGTTTTTTGCAAAGTCTTCTTATTCCCGGGGGAGCAGGGTTTGGGAGACATTTCGTTCCATGTTTGGGGACAACTTTCGGAAAAGGAACAAAGGGACTCTTCTTTGATCCCCTCTTAAAGTGTCATTGGTGGGTTAAATGAATTTCCCTGGTAAAAATTTAAATTTTAAAATAAATATTACTTTTTTTTGCTATGGGAAAAGGAAATAAGGGGGTTTAAAACCGACAGATTGGTAATACCAAAAAAACTCAAAAACTCGGTTTGAAAAAGTTTAAAATTCGTCCTTAGGAGGATTTGGATGGCAATTTTTAAGACGAAGGTGCGAGTTACTTTTCCCGTTGTGGTGTTAAAAAGTGGGAAAACCGGACACTGTTAAACCCGCCCCCCTTTTTTCAATACTGCTGATGTTAAAAAAACATTTGGGACCCCATTTTTCATCTGTTGGAGGATTCCCATGGCCCAAATTTAGTTAACAAATTCTGTTTACCTTTTTTAAAAAATCTATAGGTATCGAGGAAATACCTTGTGTATCTACACTAAACACATTCTTATGCCTTTATTAAACATGTTTTCCCCTTTGTCATTCTACAAAAGTGTCCAGAGTGCCAGGGCACTAAATTTTACATCAAAATCATTCGAGAAGCCAAGGATGTGTCGTTTGCATACGTTTTTCTAAGACTAGGTGAAACGCTTCCCCTGTTGTGTTTGCAAAGGAGAAACCGCAGGAATCAACTGGGGAAGTTGTTTTTGAGCCGATTTTTTTGGGCTAAAGTAGATGCCCCTACAGCATCAAGGGGAAAGATGGAGGGAAGGTTGCCCGCAAAAGGGACCCTAGATCTACATCAAGAGTGCCTTTGCCGTCAGGTGGCTAAAAACCGGTCAAAACAACAAGAAACGGAAGCATGACAAAACTTTCAAATTTCGCTCCTCTAACTCAGCAGACAGTGTTGGTCCAGGAACCTGTTCCTGGTTACGGCTTAAAAGCAATGTTTATGGGACTGATGCTGATAATACAAAATAACTCCGATTTAACTACGTTATAACACGTCTTGATAAACCCAGTGCGGGTAAAGTTTACCATATTAATCAGGTTAAACTAATCTTTGAGTCCCAACAATGACTTTGTCCTCCGTTCCTGAGCCCTGTGATCGACCCTGATTCCCTGATTCCTCCAGGATTCTTGCCCTATAATGTCGGGACTTGCAGAAGACCAGTAACACTACCATTCAGCAAAACCTATTCCTACATATTTCTGGATGTTCCGAAAATGTTAAACCTGGGTTATCATGATGTGGACGTAGGAACTGCTAAACCTATTAAACTTTCTCCTGTCAGAGCTAAACCTGAAAAACAGAAGCGCTACTTCAGCAGGAGCTAGAATTTCTGTTAGAACGTGGATTGGTGGAGGAATCGTCCAGGCCGTGGGCTTCACCGTGCATTCTTGTTAAAAAAGCCTGATCGAGGATTTCGGATGTGTACCGACTACCGTAAGGTGAATAAGGTCCCAGTACCGGATGTTTACCCTCTTCCCCATTTAGAAGATATAGTGGACCATGTGGGTAAGGCTCCTTTTGCTTCTAAACTAGATCTTCTTAATGGTTAGTACCACGTACCTTTAATGGGTAAAGCGAAGGAGAATTCTCAGGATAAGAAGCCTCTGCAAAGGTTCTTAAGAATGATACGATTTTATCGCAAATTCTGCAAAAGCTTTGCAGATATTGTAGCCTCCCCTAACCTCTCTTACTAGTCGGAAAACTAAATTTTGCTGGATCTCAAGTCCTTCAGAGCTTTTAACCATATTAAACGTCTCTTACGCGCTGTTTCAATACTTTTGTTCTCAAATTTTTCAAAACCATTTGCATTACACATTAATGCTTATGACTTGGGAATTGCTGCAGTGTTATTCCAAGCTTCTGCTGAGGGATGTCTACAGCCCGTGGCAATACTATTCAGCCAAATACCAGGCCTATCAGTGAGCCTACTAAACCACTGAAAAGGACACCCTGGCTCTGGTATTCGCTCAGGAGCATTTCGACGTGTTCTTGAGAAGCTTATCACACATGGTCACCGTCTTCAGTGATCACAGTCCTCTGACGTATCTTAGCTGCATGTAAAACAAGAACACACGTATAACCTCTGGTGGACACCCTCTCCAGAATATAATTAGTTAGGATGTGTTTGGTAAAACATGGGTAATAAGCTCTTCTTTTCATTTATGGTCATAAATTAAAATTTCAGTAAATCTGGCCATAAGTTTTTTTTTTTTTTTTTTTTTTTTCAGTGAGGGGACACTTTGCTCCCGTCCGCAAGTGTTTTGAGCCTACGCTAGCCCTGTTGTCTGCTGTCTTGCTAAGGTAGTGTCTGACTTGGAAGTTGTTTTGCGTCGAACACTACCTAATGAGATGGAGGTTGAGAAGAAAGGCCGTTCTATCAGTACATGCATTTTGGGCTATGGTGGCACGCTACCCATGGGCTCTAGCAGCTTGGTTCTGGCTGTTAGAGCCCTTTTGAGGTTAGGGTGTGGCATGCTAAGAGTATACTACATTTCATTTCGCGTATGTAGCACCCCAATATAAGCATGCCTCCCGAACCTGCTGCTAAAGGTATAACGAGAAGAAGCCCCATTGGTATACTACTACCTTGGTTTAATCAGCCAGTGACAAGGAAGTCTGCCAAACTTGTGAAACAATGTGGTATCTTCAAGTCTGGTCGCTACGGCTGTCACCGTGTCTGTTGCTTGCATGTGCCCTACTGTACATAGCTGTATACATTGTACATAGGCTTTATGTATTGTACATATTGTACCTACATGATTATTATTTTGTGAAGTAAATACAAATATTTACTGTCAGTTGCCGTTTTGCTCGTTCAGAAGTGGTTAGTGTTACAGCCAGGTGTGCAGGCCAGTAGACTACACCCGTGGCCATAACAGAGACGTACATCAAGACTCCACCACTGGTGATGGAGGTGCATATGTAGCCCTCCGCTACTGGTGGTGGAGGTGCACATCTAGCCCCCACCTCTGGAGTAGGATATGCACGTCTACCCTGCACCGCTGGTGTTGGAAGTGCATATCTAGCCTCCACGATTGGTGTTGAAGGTGCACATGCAACCCCCACCACTGGTGTTGGAGGTGTACATCTAGCCTCCATCACTGGTATTGGAGGTGCACATCTAACCTCCACCACTGATGACTCACGAAATCGTAATGACACGATTGCAAACGGGCGGAAATTGAACTCGTGGCGAGTGCGTCGCTCGCCACGAGTTTAATCCCCGCCCGTGGTTTTTTTTTCTACCACTGGTATTAGAGGTGCACATCTAGCCCCCACCACTGATGTTGGAAGTACATATCTAGCCACCACCACTGGTAGTGGAGGTGCATATCTAGCCTCCACCACTGGTATTGGAGGTGTGCATCTAACTTCCACCACTGATGTTGGAGGTGCACTTCTAGCCTCCACCACTGGTGACGGAGGTGCATATCTAGCATACCACTGATGGAGGTTGTGGCATTCTAAGAGTATGTTACATTACATTTCGTGTATGTCACACACCTAAATAGGCATGTCTGTGAACCAGCAAACCCGGTTACTGGTAAGGAAAGAAATTTTGCAATCAGATAGACTAATTGTACTAAAGAAATTCAGAACTCAGGTCCTGAAAATAGCTAACTATTCGTCTTTATGTCACTTGGGTGTCACTCATAGGTTTTTCAAACATTTTAATTGACCAGGTATAAGACGAGAGGAAAAAGGAATTATAACCATTATTATTGTGAGTGCCAGCAAGTGGATAAACCCGGACACTACATTAAACCTACCCCACTTCAACAGATACCCACTGATGGAGAGCCATTTATGGACCTATTTATCATCTGTGTGGAAGGATTACCGAAGGCTAAGTCAGGTAACAGGTACCCCGTGGCTTGGTGGCTAAAGCTATCACATTACACTGTGAGGGTCCGGGTTCGATCCCAGGTGAAGGGGTGGAAACATTAGGCGTGTTTCCTTACACCGGTTGTCTACGTTCACCCATCAGTAAAATGGGTACCTGGGTGTTAGTCGACTGGTGTGGGTGGCATCCAGAGACAAAACTGACCTAATTTGCCCGAAATGCTCTGCATAACAAGGGGCTTTCCATAGAGTAGTATGTCATTGATGTCAGCTATGGTATGTATACCTTGTACATGTACTTGTAGCAAATAAAGATATTATTACTCTTGATAAACCTACTACAGGTATCATGAGGCAGTACCCATTCGTAGTAACAACGCCAAAGCCATTTTTAAAGCAATCTTTAAGCTTATTTTACACTTTGGTATTCCATATTCTGTCCAGAGTGACCAGGGAACTAATTTCCTCAGTCTCAAGGCTCCTTGGAAAGGTTTTGCCTAGCCTTAAAACCTATGATGGGAACGTATTGCATGCATTTTCCAACAGACTCAGATGAATCGCTTCCTCTGTTGCTGGTTGCAGTTCGAGAAACTATGCAGGCATCAACTGGGTTCAGTTCTTTTGAGCTGATTTTTGGCCATAATTTGAGAGGTCCACTCAAGAAAGGATGGATGGGAGCAGACCCCTGCAAGACGCCCTACTATCTTACATCAAGACTGCAAGTGGCACGTCAGCTAGCTAAGGACAACTTAAAGTCCGCTCAAAACAGCATAAAACAGACGTATGACAAAACCTATGATCTATGTGGACATAGGAACTGCTAAACCTATTAAACTCTCTCTCTACAGCTCTGATCTTGAAAAACAGAGGCTACCTCAGCAGAAAGTTGCATTTCTGTTAGAACATGGATTAGTTTATTCGTCCAGCCAGTAGGCTGTACTGTGCATCCTTATTAAAAAGCCTGATGGATGATTCCGGATGTGTACCGACTACTGCAAGGTGAATGAGGCCACATTTATGGACGATGTAGTGGACTTCATGGGTAAGGCCCCTTTCATTTCTAAACTAGATCTAAATAAAGGTTATTACCACCCTACCCATGGAGGGATACCTAGACCTAACTATTTGAGCCCTTTTGGGGTGGGGGTGTAGCATACTAAGAGTAAGTTACGTTTTATTCGGCATATAGACATGCCCTTGTGACCAGCGAACCAGGTGCAAAGGGTATAACGAGTAGTGTTCCCCATCATTATGCTAATACTTTCGTTCACAACCCATCACAAGGAAGCCTGCCAAAGTTGTGAAGCGATGTGGTACACTCATGACTTACCTCCCAGTTTGGTCACAACGGTTCTCACTGTGTTTCTTGCTTATAATGACCTATTTGTACATATCCACAGCATATATTACAGATACTTGATTACTGTTTGGAGAAAGAAATATAAGAATTCATTCTGCTGCCTTCTTGATTACTATTATGTAGTTATCGTGCTACAGCCAGGTGAGCAGGCAACTGTTATGGTGATCATGGTAACTGCTATGTGGGTCATCGTATTTGTTATGGTGGTCAGGGTATCTGTTATGATGGTCATGGTAAGTGTTATGGTGGTCAGGGTATCTGTTATGATGATCATGGTATCTGTTATGAAAGTCATGGTATTTGTTATGGTGGTCATGGTAACTTACAGGGGTCATGATAACTGTTATGGTCATCATGGTTACTATTATGGTCATGGTAACAGCTATGGTGGTCATGGTAACTGTTATGGTGGTCATGGTAACTGTTATGTCATGGTAACTGTTTTGGTGATGGTAACTGCTATGGTGATCATGGTAACTGTTACAGTCGTCATGGAAACTGTCATGGTGGTCATAGTAGCTTATAGTGGTCATGGAAACTGTCATGGTGGTCTTGGTAACTGCTACAGTGGTCATGGCAACTGTCATGGTAGTCATGGCAACTGTTATAGTGATCATGGTAGCCTTCATGGTAACTACTATAGTAGTCATGGTAACCGTCATGGTGATCATGGTAACTGTTATGGTGGTCACGGTAAGTTAATGGTCGTAACGCTAGTGTGACTACTTAAGTACTGTTACCGTGACCCTGAGTGACAACCTCTGAAAAGTCACAGTGATCTAGGGTCATAATGACCTGGGTCATAATGACCTGGATCACAATGACCAGGGGTCACAGTGACCTGGGGTGAAAATGACCTGGATGACAATGACCTTGTGTCACAATGACCTGGGTCACAATGACATGAGGTCACAATGACCTGGGTGACAATGGCCTGGGGTCACAATGACTTGGGTCACAATGACACTGAGTCACAATGACCTGGGTGACAATGACCTCGGATGACAATGACCTGGGTCACAGTGACTAGGGTTACAATGACCTGGGTCACAGTGACTTGGGTCACAATGACCTGGGTTACAATTACCTGGGTCACAATGACCTGGGGCCACAATGACCTCTGGACGAACGTCTGTGTATTGACAGAAGTGTTATCATCCACTGACAGAAGAGTTATCATCCACGGACAGAAGTGTTATCATCCACTGACAAAAGAGTTATAAACCACTGACAGAAGTGTTATCATCCACTGACAGAAGTGTTATCATCCACTGACAGAAGTGTTATCATCCACTGACAGAAGTGTTATCATCCACTGACAGAAGTGTTATCATCCACTGACAGAAGTGTTATCATCCACTGACAGAAGTGTTATCATCCCACGGACGAAAATATTCACCACTGCAAAATTACCAATCCACTGACATAAGAGTTAATCCATCCACTGACAGAATTTATCATCCACGGACATAATAGTTCATCCACTGACAAAAATCATCACCACTGACAGAAAGGTATCGGCAACTGACACAAGAGTTATCAAACCTGACAGAAGATTATCAACCACTGACCATAAGAGTTTATCACCCACTACAAAGTGTTATCATCCACTGACAAAGTTTTCACCACTGACAGAAGAGTATTCACATCAACTGCATAAAACTATCATCCACGGACAAAGTTATCAGCCACCGAAAGTATGTTTTATCATCCACTACAAATTTATACCACTGACAGAAGAGTGATTCATCCACTGACAATAAGATTGATCATCCACAACAGAATTGATATCATCCACTACAGAATGTTATCTTCCACTCAAAAGAGTGATCATCCACTGACATAAGAGTTACAGCCACTGACAAAGTGTTACTTCCAATGACAAAGTGTTTTCAACCACTGACAGAATGTTCTCATCCACTGCCAGAAGTGTTATCATCCCACTAACAAAGGTTATCATCCACTGACAGAAAGTTAGCAACCACGACAGAAATTTTATCAACCCTGACAGAAGTTTTACATCCACTGACAAAAGAGTACAACCACTACTAGAATGGTACAATCCATCTACAAGAAGCGTTATCATCCACCGGACAAAGTGTAACCACTAAGATTTGTTATCATCCTCATGACGAAAAGTTTCATCCACGCAGAAGAGTTTATCATCCACTGACATAAGAGTTATCCAATCCACTGACAAAGTTATCATCCTACAGAATAGTATCATCCCGACAGAAGTGTTATCATCCACGACAGAAAGTTATCATCCACTGACAGAATTTTCTTCCACAGACAGAACGAGTTATCAACCACTGACAAAGTTTGCTCCACTGACAGAAGAGTTATCATCCACAGACAAAAAGAATATTATCACCCGACACGATTGTTAGCACCACTGACAGAATTTATCATCCACGACAGAATGTTATCAATCCATGACAGATAAGTTATCATCAACTGGCATAAGATTTAGACATCCACTGACAAAGGTTAGTCATCACTAACAGAAGTGTTACCAAACCACCACTGACAAAGTGTTTATAATCCTCTAACAGAATTTATCATCACTGACAGAAACTGATCATCCACAACAAAATATTATCATACCACTAACAAATGTTATCCATCCATACAAAGTGTTATCCACGCAAAAGAGTTGATCATCCACTGCGACAATTAGATTATCATCCACGACAGAAGTGTTATCATCCCCCCTGACAGTATGTTATCATACCATCGTAACAGAATTTATCATTCCACTGACAAAGTGTTATCATCCCCTAACAAAGAATTATCATCCACTGACAGAAGATTATCATCCACTGACAGAAGAGTTAGCATCCACTGACAATTGTTATCATCCCTGAACAGAAATTATTATCCACTACTAAAAGTTAGCATTCACTACATAAATTATATCATTCACTACAGAAAGTAGTTATCAGCCACTGACAGAAATGTGTATCATCCCACTACAAAAGTTATCCACCTACAAATAGTACATCCCTGACACAGATAATCCTCCACGACATAAGAGTTACTTCCACTGACAAAGTGTTATCACCACTGACAGAAGTTTATCATCCTCTGCCCAGAATGTTATCCAGCATCCACTTGACAGATAGTGTTATCCATCCACGGAACAGAAATTTATCATCCACGACAGAAGAGTTATCAACCACTGCGAAGGGTGATCATCCTCTGACAATAATTATCAACAACTACAGAATTTATCATCCACTGACAGAACTATCATCCACGGACAGAAGTGTATCCTCTACAAAGTTTATCAATCCACTAACAGAAAATTATCATCCACTCAGAAGATTAATCATCCACGGACAACAATGATCTTCCACTGACAAATGTTATCAACCTTGACTAATAGTACATCCACTGACAGAAGAACATCAGCCACTGAAACAAAGAGTTATCGCAACTGACACAAGAGTTATAATCCACGACAGAAGATTTTATCTTCCACGACATAAAGTTAGCATCACTACATGACAAAGGTTATCATCCAATACAGAATTTATCAGACAACTACAGAATGTCAATCATCCACTGACAAAGATTAATCAATCAACGGGCATAAGTATTCTATCATCCACTGACAAATGTGGTATCACCATCAAACAGATGTTTACCATCCACGAACAGAAGTGTTAACATCCACTAACGAAGTTTATCATCCACTAAAAGCTGTAATCCACTCAAAATAGTTATCATCCACTGACATAAGAGTTATCATCCCACTACAGAGTTTAGCTCACTGACAAAGTTATATCATCCCTGACAGAAAGGTTTCTCCCACTGAACAGAATGTTTATCATCCACTAACAGAAGTGTTATCATACCACCTGACCAGAAGAGTTATCATCCACTGACAGAAGATTATCTTCCACTGACAGAAAGATTTATCATCCTACTGACAATAGTTTGATCCATCCACTGACAAAATTATCATCCACTGAAACAGAATGTTATCACCACACAATAAAGATTACATCCACTGACCAGAAGTGTTATCATCCCACTGACAGACTTTTATCATCCACTACAAAGATTTAACATACCACTGACAAAGTATTATCATCCACTGACAGAAGAGTATTCATCCACTGACATGAATATGATTCAATCCACTGACAGAGAAGATTCTCATCACTGACATAATGTTATCATCCACTGACGAAGATTATCATCAAACTGACTTAGGGTTTAACATCCAATACAGAAGTGTTTACCATCATTGAAACAAAATTTATCATCCCACCAACAGAATGTTTCAATCCACTACAAATAGTTATCATCCAACGGACATAAGATTATTCATCAACTAAACAGAAGTTTATCATCCCTGACAGAAAGTTTATCCCAGCCCACTGACATAAGATTGATTTATTAATCATCCACTGAACATAAGAGTTAACAATCCACTGACAAAGGTGATCACCTCTGACAAAGTGTTATCATCCACTGACAAATTTTATCATCCCTAACAGAAGGTTACATCATCCACTAAAGTAGAGTTATCATCCACTGAACAATGAGTTTTCATCCACTGACAGAAAGTTATCAGCCACTACAGAAGATGAGCATCCCCTGACAGAGTTTATCATCTACTGACAGAAGTTATCATCCACTAACAAATGTTAGCCATCCACTACAAAGTAGTTGTCATCCACATACAAAAGTTATCATCCACTACGAAGTGTTAATCACTCCACTGACTAAAAGTTGTTATCAATCCCACTGACAGAAGTGATATCATCCACTGACAGAAGAGTATCTCCACTGTCAGAAGTTATCATCCACTGAACAGAAAGTAAATCATCCACTTATAGAATGTTATCATCCACTGACAGAAAGTTATCATCCACGGACATAAGTGTTATCATCCACTGAGCAGAAGTGTTACATCCCACAAACAAATTAGCATCCACTGACAAAAGTGTTATCATCCACTGACAGAAGTGTTAGTCATCCACTACAATGAGTTATTCATCCTCTGACAGAAGTTTAACATCCACTAAGAAGTGTTATCCTCACGACAGAAGAGTTATCATCCCACGACCATAAAGGTATCATCAACTAACTGATTTACACAGCCACTGAAACAGAATGTTATCAGCCACTACATAAAAGTTAGCATCCACTGACATAAGAGTTAACATCCACTGACAGAAGGTTAAGCATCCACTACAAAGTTAATCACCACTGACAGAATGTTTAATACAATTCATTCACTGTACAGAAGAGTTATCCCCCACATGACAAATAGGTGATTCATCCCAGCCAAAGTGTTACATCCACCTGACAGGTATGTTATCACCATTACAAAGAGTTATCAATCCACGGACAAAATTAGAAAACCACTGACAGAAGTGTTACATCCAATGACAAAAGAGTTATCAACCACTGACAGAAGTTTACATCCACTGACAGAACTTATCATCCACTGACAAAGTGTTAGCCCCGGACAAAGTGTATCAGCCACGGACGGATAGTATCACCACTGGCAGAAGATTATCATCTCTGCCATAAGAAGTTATCCTCCTCTTACAAAAGTGGTATCATCCACTACATAATAGGTATCATCCCTGACAGAAGATCATCATCCACTGACAAAGAGTTATCGTCAAACTGACCAAGAGTTTATCATCCACTGACAAAAGTTTATCATCCACTGACATAAAGTATCTTGCCACTACAAAGTGTTATCATCCACTACAGAATGTCTCCTCCACTGACAGAAGTGTTATCATCCACTGACAGAAGAGTTATCATCATCTGCATAAAGTTAATCAACACGGACAGAAGTGTTAATCATCCACTAACAGAAGTTTTTACATCCACTGACAAAGTGTATCATCCACTGACAGAAGTGTTTTCATCCACTAACAGAAGTGTTATCACCACTGACAAAATGATCAGCCTACTGACATAAGATTACATCCACTACCATAAGTTATCATCCACTGACAAATCTTATCCACTGGCATTAAGAGTTATCATCCACTGACATAAGAGTAATCATCCACTGACAAATGTTGATCTTCCACGACAACTTAATCACCACGACAGAAGTTGTTATCATCCCAGCTTGACCAATGTTACTTCCACATATCAAAGTGTAATCATCCACTGACAGAAGAGACATCCACTGACAGTAGATCTATCATCCACTGACAAAAGCATATCATCCAACTACAAAGTGATATCATCCACTGACAAATAGTTATCAACCACTGACAAAGTGTTTTATCATACACTGACAGAAGTGTTATCATCCACTGACAGAAGTGTTATTCATACACTGAGAAAGTGTTACATCCACGACAGAAGAGTTTCATCCACTGACCAAAGTATTATCATCCACTGACAGAAAGATATCTTCCACTGACAGAAGTATTATCATCCACTGACAAAGATTACATCAACTGACATAAGAAGTAATCACACCCACTGACATAATAGTTACATCAACTGACATTAGAGTATATCATCCATTACAAAGTGGTATCATCCATTGACAGAATGTTAATCGCCACAGACAGAAGTGTTTATCATCCACTAACAGAAAATTTATCATCCACTACATAAGATTACTCAAACTAACAGAAGTTTGTTATCATCACTGACAGAAAATGTTATCAGCCACAGACATAAGATTCACCAAGACATAAGAGTTACAACCCACTACAAAATGTTATCATCCCTAGACAGAATGTTATCATCCACTGACAGAAGGTGTTATCACATCCGCAAACAGAAGGGTGATCATCCAAAGACAGAAATTATCACATCTGACAGAACATTATCATCCCCTGACAGAAGATTATCATCCACGGACAATATAGAGTTATCATCCCTGACAGAAGGGTTATCATCTACCGACAGAAGAGTTTATCATCCACTAACTAGAAGGTTTAATCAATCCACGACAGAATTTGTCATCCACTGACCAAAGAGTTTTCATCCACTGACAAATTTTATCATCCACTGACCAGAGTGTTACATACCACTGACAGAAGTGTTATCATCCTACTGACAGAAAAGTTATCCTCTGACAGAAGTGTTTATCATCCACTGACAGAAGATAATCATCCACTTCAGAAGGTTATCATCCACTACAAAGTTTTAGCATGTCACTGACAAGTGTTTAGCATCCACTGACAGAAGTGCGTTATCATCCACTGACCGAATTTATCATCACACTGACCAGAATGGTTATCACCACGACAGAATGTGATCATCCACTGACAGTAAATTTGCAGCCACTGACAGACGTTAATTCATCCCACTGAGAGAATGTTATCATCCACTGACAAAGGAATTATCTTCCACGAACAGAAAGAAGTTATCATCAACTAACAAAAGTGTATCATCCACACAGAATTTAATCACCAACACATTAATTATCATCCACTGACATAAAGATTATCAACCACTGACAGAATGTTTATCAGTCCACACAGAATTGATCATCCACGATAGAGTGGTTATCATCACGACAGAAGACTTATCATCCACTGCAGAAATTTATCATCCACAGCCAAAGTGTTATCATCCACTGACAGATAGTGTTATCACCACTGACAGAAGGTTTATCATCCCACTGACAGAAGTTTGCATCATCCACTGACAGCAGTGTTACATCCCCAACATAAACGTATATCATCCAAATGACAGAAGTGTTATCATCCACTGACACAGAAGGTAATCATCCACACAGATATTGTATCATCCACTGACAGAAGTGTTATCACCACTGACAGAAGATTTATCCACTGACAGTAAGTGTTATCATCCACTACAGAAGAGTAATCATCCACTTACAAAGTTGTTATCATCCACTGACAGAATGTTATCCATCCACTGACAGAAGTGTTATCATCCACAGACCTAAGTGTTTATCATCCAACGACAGAAGTGTTTACATTCACTAAACAAATTTTTATACATCCACAACAAAGGTTATCATCCACTGACACAAAGAGTTATTATCCACTGACAAGAGATTATATCCACTGCCAGAAGTGGTTAATCACCAACTGACAGAAGTGTTAATCACCACTGACAGAAAGTAAATCCATCCACTACAGAATGTTATCATCCCTGACAAAGTGTTTAACATCCAGTACAGAAGTGTTATCATCCACTGACAGAATGTTAACATCCACGACAGAATGTTATCATCCACTGACAAATGTTAGCCATCCACAGACAAAGTGTTATCATCCACGTGAGAAGAGTTATCATCACACCTGACAAAGATTATCATCCCACGCCAAGAATTTTATTCATCCACTGACAGAAGTGTTATCAGCCCTGACAAATGTGTTTATCATCCACTGACAGAATGTGATCATCACACTGAAAAAGAGTTATCATCCACTGAACAATAAGAGTTACAGCAACTAACAGATGTGTTATCATACCACTGAACAGAAGTTGTTATCACACTGACATAAGAAGTTATCATCCACTGAATAACATTATCATCCACGACCGAATTGCTATTCATCCCCTCACAGAAGGTTATCATGACCCAAGACAGTATTGTTATCATCCACGACAAGTAATATCAACCCTGCGACAGAAGAGGGGGGGGGGGGGGGGGGGGGGGGGGGGTTTATCATCCACAGACAGAAGTGGTGTATCATTCACTGACAAGATTATCATCCACGACAGAAGAGTTTATCATCCACAGCCAAAGTGTTAACATCCACTTGACAGAAGTGTTATCAATCCACTGACAAAGTGTTATCACACTGACCAGAATGTTATCAATCCACTAACAGAATGTTATCAACCACTGACATAAGAGTTATCATCCCCTGACAGAAGTGTTATCAACCACTGACCAGAAGTTTTAACATCCACGACAAATTTATCATGCACCTGACAGAAGTGTTATCATCCACGACAGTAAGTGTTATCATATCACTGACATAAGAGTTATCATCCCCTGACAGAAGTGTTTTATTACCACTGCCAGAAGTGATATCATCCACTGACAGAATTGTTTTAACATCCACTACAGATAGTGTTAATCATCCCCTTGACAGACAGTGTTATCCATCCACTACCAGAAGTTTATCATCCACTAGCCAGATGGGGAATTTATCATCCACGGACTGAATTGTTATCATCCACGACAGAAGTGGTTATCATCCACTGCCGAAGGTGTTTATCACCACTGACCAGAATTGTTATCATCCACTGACAGAAGTGTTATCATCCACTGACAGAATTGTTATCATCCACTGACAGAAGTGTTATCATCCACTGACAGAAGTGTTATCATCCACTGACAGAAGTGTTATCAGCCCACCTGACCAGAATTGTTATCATCCACTGACAGAAGGGTTGATCATCCACTTGACAGAATTGTTTATCATCCACTGACAGAAGGTTTATCATCCACTGACAGAATTGTTATCATCCACTACAGGAATTGTTACATACACTGACAGAAAGTGTTTTTTATCCATCCCTGCCAGAAGTGTTATCATCACACTGACAGAATGTTATCATCCTCTGACAAGAAGTGTTATCATACACTGACAGAAATTTTATCATCCTCTAGACAAAGTGTCTATCAGCCACGACAGAAGTGATAAATCATCCACTGACAGAAGTTTATATATCCACTGACGAAATGTGTAGCATCCACGGACAAAATGTTTATCATCTCACTGACAGAAGTGTTATCATCCCTGCAGAAGTGTTATCATCCACTGACAAAGTGTTATCATCCACGACAAAGTGTTACCTCCCACTGAACAGAAGTGTTCTCATCACACTGACAGAGTGTTATCATCCACAGACAGAAAATTTTTATCATCCACTGACAGAATGTTTATCATCCACTGACAGAATTGTTTATCATCCACTGACAAAGTGTTATCATCCACTGACAGAATTGTTTATCATCCACTGACAAATTATTATCACCACTGACAGCGAGTGTTATCATCCACTGCCAGAAGTTGTATCATCCACTGAACAGAAGTGTTGTCATCCACGACAGAAGTGTTATCAATCCACTAGAGAAGTTTTAATCATCCAGGACAAAGTGTATCATCCACGCAGAAGCGTTACAGCCACTGATCAGAAGTGTGATCATCCATTGCCAGTTAAGTTGTTATCATCCACTGACTGAATGTATTATCACCACTGACAGAAGTGTATCATCCACTGACAAAAGAGTTATCATCCATCTGACAGAAAGTTTATCATCCACTGACAGAAGTTATCCATCCACTGACAGAAGTTGTTCATCCACTGACAGAGTGTTATCACCACTGACAGAATTGTTAAACAGCCACGGCAGAAGTGTGATCATCCACTGACATAATGTTTTTATCTCCACTGACATAAATGATATATCCACGGATACAGAAGTGTTATCATTCACTGACAAAGTGTTCTCATCCCACTACAGAAGTTTTACATCCACTGACAGAAGTGTTATCGTCACTGACAATGTTTTATCGTCCACTGACAGAAGTGTTACTTCCAATGGACCAAAGTGTTATCATCACTTACAGAGTGTTTTCATCCACTGACAGAAGTGTTATCATCCACTGACAACGTGTTATCATCCACTGACAAAGAGTTATCAGACCACTGACAGAAGTGTATCATCCACTGACAGAATTGTTTTATCATCCACTGACGAAATAGTCTTATCATCCACTGACAGAAGTGTTTTATCTTCCACAGACAGAAGAGTTTATCCATCCACTGACAAGAAGTGGTTATCATCCACTGACAGAAAGTTATCATCCACTGACAGAAGTGTTAACTACACACAAAAATATCTTAAATGCAAATAGTAAAAGTTGTTGAAATGTGTCAGCTGTCAGTTGGTGGCCTTGTGTCAGCTGTCTTGTTCAGCATGTCAGTTGGTGCTTGTTCCATTGTCATTGTGCTGTGTTAGCTCAGTTGGTGCTTGTATCAGCTGTCAGCTGTGCGTGTGTCACTTCAGTTTGTGCGTGTTCAGTTGTCATTGTGCTTCGTGTTAGCTGCAGTTGTGCTTGTGTTAATGCCATTGGGGCTTGTGTCACAAGTCCAGTTTCTGGTGCGTGTGTCGCTGTCATTGGTGCTGTGGCAGTGTCAGTTGGAGCTTGGTTACAGCTGTCTGTTGTGCTTGGTTCACTTGTCAGCTTCTTGTGTCAGCTGTCATTTGTGCATGTTGTCAAGCTGTCAGTTGAGCTTGTATCAGCGGTCAGCTGGTGCTTTGTCATCTGTCAATGGTGCTTTGGTCAGCTGTCAGTTGGTGCTTGTGTCATTTGTTAAGTTTAAGGGTTGCGGCCAAGATTGTACAGATTGTTACTGAGAATAGTGTTTATCGCGAGGTGTAATACATCTCACAGAGAAGCAATAAAAGGCTGGTCTGGGGCGAGGAGTGACAGCAGTGCCGCTAACATCTTGTAGTCTGGATGTCACTGTGTGAGGCTGTTCACAGAGAGCAGGTGAAACAGGTTCCTTATAGTCTGGTAGGTGATTCCCAGGTCAGTCAATGCTCCTCTGGGTAATTTGTTGAAATCTTAAACATCCTCGGCACTTCTTGGCTGCAATGGAAGGAACTTTGTCCATTACTCTAGTCAGAGGACCGTCACTAATGGCAACGAGGGGAATTAGTAACGAAGGGAAAGGGTTGCAGGTGTTGGTCAGAATAGGCAAGAAAACAGACTGTTTTCCGGTCTGAGGAACTGTGATAGTGCCACTGTGAGAGTTAATATTATATTCCTGTGGGAAGCTCTCAACCCATATGAGCTATAACCACCTGGAGAAGCCAGGTGGTTAACATCGAGGCTTCCTTAAGTAAGTCCACTGTGTCATGGAGGCGGAGTCAGCTAAAAGTATTTCTCATCTTTACATTATTTTAGTACAACAATGCGCAACAATACGCGACAGGACTCCTAAGGTCGCGTGTTTCTTAAAAGCAGTGAGCAGACAGTCGTTGCTTATTAGACGTTCTAAGTAAAGGTCAGGGGAATAGACCTCTCCGGTAGTTGCCTCAGAATATTTTCCTTCCCTCCAGATGTTCGATCTCCACCAACATAAACTATTTCTGTGTAAGAATGGTAAGAGTAGGTGCGAAGAGCACCATAGTCGTGGAGATTCTCCACGACTATGGTGCTCTTCGCACCTACTCCTAGGTTGAGGGACTGATTACCTCATCTTCTGTACATAGTTCTACTGTCTTCAAGTTATGTCCTAGAATTTGTATTGATAAAGCCACTGGATGGCGAAACGTCTACAATAAAGATACCCAGATGTTGCACGTGTGTCTTAATTTCATAAACCATTTCTAATCTTTTACCAAAGGGCTACAGTCAAGGTTTGAAAGTACTAAACATGATAGCCATTTTGTATTATTCAACATTAAAAGACCTGCTAAGGTCTTTTATGAGTACAGTTCACTTTCTGACACGACCGCTTTGTCAAAAATGTTTGCCTCTGCTTACATTGTATAAAGCGTTTGTAGGCAAACACTTCACGGTACTTGGTAAAAAATGTAGTGTAATATGCTGACTCTAGATATCCTCAACAAGATAAAAATCTTGTGAATGAATCTTAAATAATTATATATCAAGTCAACATGATAAATAACTTGCACAATACAGACATAATTGCAGTTATACCTGGTAACAAGTCTTTCAACCTGTATGTTGAATGTAAGTTTAACATATCATATATGTTAACTAATCTAGGGCCAGCATTACGCAAACATTACATTACACAAACATCTTAAGACATTCACAGGTAATAAGATCTGCGATTCACCTGTACAGACCTACACATTATGGGTGACTAGCAAAGGTTGAGATTACAAAGCTGGGTAAACAGACAAAACATTCACTGCTTAATACAGTATGCTTGTATTAAATAAGATCCTCCTCCCCCATACAACCAATACGACGATATTCATCTTTGCAAATATACAGGTTCTAAGGCCAGCAAAGAACTGCTTACAGAGTCAAAATCAATATTCGCAGTTTTCACAGAGACCCATGTAAAGGATCACCTTGAAAATGAAATATGGATCTCGGGTTATAACCTGTACAGATGCGATAGAGTGAACAGGCAAAAGGGGGAAGTGGGCCTGTACGTCACAGAGTTATTGATATGCTCGTAACTACTAAATACCTCTGATGATGTAGTTGAAATTCTGGCAGTAAAGATCGAAAACCAAAACCGTGTCATTTTGGTTGTATACAAACCTCCGGATGTAACTTTCCAACAATTCCAGGAACAAGTTTTGAAAATCGAACATTGTCTGGAAAATCTTCCTGCTCCAAACATCTTGCTGCTGGGGGATTTCAACTGAAGAGCTATCTAATCTTCACCAAATAATAGAGCCAAAAAGATTGGAAAAAATACACTGTACCTCATCTTCACTAATGATGATCTGATACGAAATATAACAGTATCAATGACCATGCACTCAGATCACAACATAATAAAAAAAGTATAAACATGCATGACTGGGCTCCTGTCCAGCAAAATGTAATCAGTCATGAGGGTGCCTTCACAAAATTAAACTTTAATAAGAAAAATATACAGTGGGACTGTGTGTTGACCAGTGGAATCAACACATAGCCCCACTCAACAAAGGGGGCAGTAAAATATTAGCAGAGAATTACAGACCGATAGCGCTAACGTACCATACCATAAAAATCATTGAAAGGGCTCTAAGAAGCATGATCGCCACCATCTAGATACTCATCATTCATACAACCCAGGGCAACACGGGTTTAGAGTAGGCCACTCCTGCCTGTCCCAAGTACTGGACCACTATGACAAGGGTTTGGATTCTCTAGAGGACAAACAAAATGCAGATGTAGTATACACAGACTTTGTGAAAGCCTACAACAAATGCGACCATGGTGTAATAGAGCACAAAATGCGTGATAAAGGAATAACGGAAAAAGTGGATAGATGGATCTATAGCTTCCTAACAAATAGAACACAAAGAATAATAGGAAACAGGGTAAATATGAGGCGGGTACAGTGAGAAACTCTGTTCCACATGGCACAGTACTCGCTCCCATCCAATTCCTAATCCTCATATCTGACATAAACTGAGATGTAAGCCATAGGTCCGTGTCTTACTTTGAAGATGACACCCGAATTGTCATGACAGTGACCTCCATCGAAGACACCGCAAGACTCCAGGCGGACATCAACCAAATCTTCCAATGGGCTGCAGAAAACAATATGAAGTTCAATGAAGTGAAATTTCAATTACTCCGATATGGAAAACTTGAGGTAATTAAAACTATATCGGAATATAAATCAAATTCTCATCATACAATAGACCGAAGGACCTGGGAGTGATAATGTCAGAAGATCTCACTTTCGAAGATCACAACAATGTCTACCACATCTGCTAGGAAAGTGATAGGACGGAGAATGAGAACCTTCAAAACTACGGACGCCAAGCTCTTGATGATTCTCTTCAAATCGCTTGTTGTCTCTAGGCTGGAATATTGCCGCACTCTAACAGAACCTTTCATGGTAGGTGAAATTGCTGACCTGGAGAAAGTACAGAGATCTTTTACGGTACACATAAATACGATAAAACACCTAAATTACTGGCAATAGTTAAAGTTCCTTTACTTGTATTCCCTGGAATGCAGGCGAGATGCATGATAATATACTCATGGAAAATCCTAGAGGAATTAGTAATAAATTTGCACGTGAAAATCACCCCCAACGAAAGGAAATGATTCGGCAGGCGGTGCAACATCATCCCCAATGAAAAGCAGGGGCGCCACACAATAAGTGTTAGGGGCCCAATACTGTTCAACTGCCTCCTAGCATACATGAGGGGGGATTACCAATAGACCCCTGGCTGTCTTCAAGAAGGCATTGGACAGGCACCTAAAGTCAGTACCTGATTAGCTGGGCTGTGGTTCGTACTTCAGTTTGCATGCGGCAGCAGTAACAGCCTGGATGATCAGGCCCTGATTCACCGCGAGGCCTGGTCACAGACCCGGCCACGGAGGATGTTATCCCGGAATCCCTTTTCATGTATACTCCAGATATGTAGAATCAACCTCTTCCTGAGTGTCTGTACTCACCTAGTTGTACTCACCTAGTTGAGGTTGCGGGGGTCGAGTCCGAGCTCCTGGCCCCGCCTCTTCACTGATCGCTACTAGGTCACTCTCCCTGAGCCGTGAGCTTTATCATACCTCTGCTTAAAGCTATGTATGGATCCTGCCTCCACTACATCGCTTCCCAAACTATTCCACTTACTGACTACTCTGTGGCTGAAGAAATACTTCCTAACATCCCTGTGATTCATCTGTGTCATCAGCTTCCAACTGTGTCCCCTTGTTACTGTGTCCAATCTCTGGAACATCCTGTCTTTGTCCACCTTGTCAATTCCTCTCAGTATTTTGTATGTCGTTATCATGTCCCCCTATCTCTCCTGTCCTCAGTATCGTCAGGTTGTTTTCCCTTAACCTCTCCTCGTAGGACATACCTCTTAGCTCTGGGACTAGTCTTGTTGCAAACCTTTGCACTTTCTCTAGTTTCTTCACGTGCTTGGCTAGGTGTGGGTTCCAAACTGGTGCCGCATACTCCAATATGGGCCTACGTACACGGTGTACAGGGTCCTGAATGATTCCTTATTAAGATGTCGGAATGCTGTTCTGAGGTTTGCTAGGCGCCCATATGCTGCAGCAGTTATTTGGTTGATGTGCGCTTCAGGAGATGTGCCTGGTGTTATACTCACCCCAAGATCTTTTTCCTTGAGTGAGGTTTGTAGTCTCTGACCCCCTAGACTGTACTCCGTCTGCGGCCTTCTTTGCCCTTCCCCAATCTTCATGACTTTGCACTTGGTGGGATTGAACTCCAGGAGCCAATTGCTGGACCAGGTCTGCAGCCTGTCCAGATGTGTATGTGTGTGTGTACTCACCTAATTGTACTCACCTAATTGTGGTTGCAGGGGTCGAGACTCAGCTCCTGGCCCCGCCTCTTCACTGATCGCTACTGAGTCCTCTCTCTCTCTGCTTCCTGAGCTTTGTCATACCTCTTCTTAAAACTATGTATGGTTCCTGCCTCCACTACTTCACTTGCTAGGCTATTCCACTTCCTGACGACTCTATGACTGAAGAAATACTTCCTAACGTCCCTGTGACTCGTCTGAGTCTTCAGCTTCCAGCTGTGACCCCTTGCCCCTGTGTCCCCTCTGGAACATCTATCTCTGTCCACCTTGTCTATTCCCCGCAGTATCTTGTATGTCGTTATCATGTCTCCCCTGACCCTTCTGTCCTCCAGTGTCGTCAGTCCGATTTCCTTAACCTTTCCTCGTACGACATTCCTTGAGCTCTGGGACTAGCCTTGTTGCAAACCTTTGTACTTTCTCTAACTTCTTGACGTGCTTGACCAGGTGTGGGTTCCAGACTGGTGCTGCATACTCCAGTATGGCCTAAACATAACAGTGTACAGTGTCTTGAACGATTCCTTATTAAGGTATAGGAACGCTATTCTCAGGTTTGCCAGGCGCCCATATGCTGCAGCGGTTATTTTGGTTGATGTGTGCCTCCGGTGATGTGCTCGGTGTTATGGTCACCCCAAGGTCTTTCTCCCTGAGTGAGGTCTGTAGTCTTTGTCCACGTAGCCTATACTCTGTCTACGGTCTTCTTTGCCCCTCCCCAATCTTCATGACTTTTGCATTTGGCTGGATTGAATTCGAGAAGCCAGTTACTAGACCACATGTCCAGCCTGTCCAGGTCTCTTTGCAGTCCTGCCTCATCCTCGTCCGATTTAATTTCTTCTCATCAACTTCACGTCATCTGCGAACAGGGACACTTCAGAGTCTATTCCTTCCATCATGTCGTTCACATATATCAAAAATAGCACTGGTCCTAGAACTGACCCCTATGGGACCCCGCTCGTAAAAGGCGCCCACTGTGATACCTCTTCACGTACCATGACTCGTTGCTGCCTCCCTGTCAGGTATTCCCTTATCCATTGCAGTGCCCTCCCTTTTACATGCGCCTGATCCTCCAGCTTCTGCACTAATCTCTTGTGGGGAACTGTGTCAAAGGCCTTCCTGCAGTCTAGGAAAACGCAATCTACCCACCCCTCTCTCTCGTGTCTTACTTCTGTTACCTTGTCATAAAACTCCAGGAGGTTTGTGATACAAGATTTGCCTTCCATGAACCCATGCTGGTTTTCATTTATAATCTTGTTCCTTTCCAGGTTGTGATAAAGTTGGTAGAATTACCGACCATATGTAAAGTAAAAGGACACAAGTGCAACTAATGTGACATTTATTGTGGCAACGTTGCCACAATAAATGTCACATTAGTTGCACTTGTGTCCTTTTACTTTACATCTTTTCCAGGTGTTCGACCACTCTCCTCCTGATAATCTTCTCCGTGACTTTGCACACAATTCATGTCAGAGACACAGGTCTGTAGTTTAGTGCCTCGTTTCTGTTTCCTTTCTTAAATATGGGGACTACATTAGCTGTCTTCCATTTCTCAGGTAGTTGCCCAGTTTCAAGGGATGTGTTGAAGATTGTGGTTAGAGGCACGCACAGCATCTCTGCTCCTTCTCTAAGGACCCATGGGGAGATGTTGTCCGGTCCCATCGCCTTTGAGGTGTCAAGGTCACTTAAGAGTTTCTTCACCTCCTCCTCAGTTGTTCGTATGTCATCCAACACTTGTTGGTACATTCCCTCTTGATGTTCCCTTCTGTGCTGTCTTCCACAGCCCTTCCTGTCTCTACTGTAAAAACTTCCTTAAATCTCCTGTTCGGCTCCTCACATACCTCCTGATCATTTCTTGTGAGTTCTCCACCTTCTATCCTTAATCTGATCACCTGGTCTTTGACTGTTGTCTTCCTCCTGATGTGGCTATACAACAGTTTCGGGTCTGTCTTGATTCGATGCTATGTCATTTTCTTACTGTCGTTGGGCCTCCCTCCTTACCTGTGCGTACTCATTCCTGGCTCTGCGACTGATCTCCCTATTTTCGTGTGTTCTCTGCCTTCTGTACTTTTTCCATTCTCTATTGCACTTTGTTTTTGCCTCCTTACACCGACGGGTAAACCAGGGGCTCGTTCTGGTCTTCCCGTTGTTACTGTTGCCCATGGGAATAAACCTTTCCACTGCCTCCTTGTGTGTGTGTGTGTGTGTGTGTGTGTGTGTTTGTGTGTGTGTGTGTGTGTGTGTGTGTGTGTGTGTGTGTGTGTTTGTGTGTGTGTGTGTGTGTGTGTGTGTGTGTGTGTGTGTGTGTGTGTGTGTGTGTGTGTGTGTGTGTGTGTGTGTGTGTGTGTGTGTGTTGTGTGTGTGTGTGAATTCACCTATTTATGGTTGTAGGGGTCAATTCACAGCTCTTTGCCCCGACTCTTCGCTGGTCGCTATTAGGGCCACTCTCTTCCTGCTCCATGAGCTTTGTCGTATTTCTTCTTCAATCTATGTATAGATGCTGCCTCCACTACATCACTCTCCAGATTGTTCCACTTCCTGACAATTCTATGGCTGAGGAAATACTTTCTAACAACTGTGTGACTCATCTGAGTTTCAGCTTCCACTTGTGTCCTTTTGTTGCTGTGTCCCATCTTTGAAACATCCTGTCCCTATCCACCTTGTCAGTTCCTCTCAGTATTTTATATGTCGTTATCGTCTCCTCCCTATCCCTTCTGTCCTCCAGTGTCGTCAGGTTGATTTCCCTTAACCTCTCCTCGTAGGACATACCCCATAGTTCCAGGACTAGTCTTTTTGCAAACCTTTGCACTTTCTCTAATTTCTTGACGTGCTTGTCTAGGTGTGGGTTCCATATTGGTGCTGCATACTCCAGTATGTGCCTGACATACACGGTGTACAGAGTCTTGAATGATTCCTTACTCAAGTGTTGAAACGCAATTCTTATGTTTGCCAAGCGCTCATATGCTTAATCAGTTATTTAGTTGTGCTCGGTATTATATTAATCCCATGATTTTTTTTCTTGGGTGAGGTTTACAGTCTTGGCGTCCCCCTCTCTAGCCTGTACACTGTCTGCTGACTTCTTTGATCTTCCCTAATCTTCATGACTTTTCACTTGAGGGTTAAACTCCAGGATCCAGCTGTTGGTCCATGCTTGCGGCCTCTCCAGATCCTTTGTACGCCCATCAGAGCCTCATCCGATTGAATTCTTCGCATTAGCTTCACTTCGTCTGCAAACGGGACACTTCTGAATCTGTCTCTTCTGTCATGTCATTCACATATAGGAGAAACAGCACCGGCCATGGGACTGATCCTTTGTGGAATTCCGCTCCTCAGAGGCGCCCAATCTGATACCTCTTTACGTACCACTCGTTGTTTCCTTCCTGTTAGGTATTCTTTGATCTATTGCAATACATCTCAGCCAGAGATCAGTGTTTGTGTATATTTCGCCTGCTCTTGCGAATTCTTTGCATTGTTAAAATCTCCAGTAAGGCTGATGCATGCAGAGGATGAGATGAAAAGCTGTAAGCCTTAGTAGAGATTTTAACAATGCAAGGAATTCGCAATAGCAGGTGAAATATACACAAACACTGATCTCTGGCTGAAGGAGACTCGAACCTACCAACCTTGGAACAAGGTTTGTGTATATTTCGCCTGCTCTTGCGAATTCCTTGCATTGTTAAAATCTCTAGTAAGGCTGATGCATGCAGGGGACGAGATGAAAAGCTGTAAGCCTTCTCCCTGAAAGCTGGCTGCCTTGGATCAAAGTCTATCGCAAGCTGCACTCCAAGGTACTTGTCCAGTGTGGTGAGTTTGATATAGCACTGCGTACCTTGTTCCAAGGTTCGTAGGTTCGAGTCTCCTTCAGCCAGAGATCAGTGTTTGTGTATATTTCGCCTGCTCTTGCGAATTCCTTGCATTGTTAAAATCTCTAGTAAGGCTGATGCATGCAGGGGATGAGATGAAAAGCTGTAAGCCTTCTCCCTGAAAGCTGGCTGCCTTGGATCAAACTCTAGCGCAAGCTGGACTCCAAGGTGAAAAATAAATGGTATAAAATACCGACAAAATGGAAACATAAACACATATGCAGTTTAATGTGATCCTTTATTGAAACGTTAAATCTGTGTGTTACTTGAAAAAGCCCACTGTGTGGGCGAAACGTTGTCAATAAAGGATCACATTAAACTGCATATGTGTTTATGTTTCCATGGACTCCAAGGTATTGGTTCAGTGTGGTGAGTTTGGTATAGCACTGCGTACCTTGTTCCAAGGTTCGTAGGTTCGAGTCTCCTTTAGCAAGAGATCAGTGTTTATATATATATATATATATATATATATATATATATTATATATATATATATATATATATATATATATATTTTATATATATTGGAGAGAATGGAGCGAAACAGAATAACTTTAAGAGTGTATCAGTTTGTAGTGGAAGGAAGGCGGGGTAGGGGTCGGCCTAGGAAAGGTTGGAGGGGGGGGTAAAGGTGGTTTTGTGTGCGAGGGGCTTGGACTTCCAGCAGGCATGCGGTGAGCGTGTTTGATAGGAGTGAATGGAGACAAATGGTTTTTAATACTTGACGTGCTGTTGGAGTGTGAGCAAAGTAACATTTATGAAGGGGTTCAGGAAAACCGGCAGGCCGGACTTGAGTCCTGGAGATGGGAAGTACAGTGCCTGCACTCTGAAGGAGGGGTGTTAATTTTGCAGTTTAAAAACTGTAGTGTAAAGCACCTTTGGCAAGACAGTGATGGAGTGAATGGGTATGGTGGATGAAAAGTTTTTCTTTTTCGGGCCACCCTTGACCTTGGTGGGAATCGGCCAGTGTGATAAATAATATATTTATTATATATATATATATATATATATTTTATATATTATATATATATATTTATATAAATATATTTATATATATATCTCTATATTATTTATATATATAAATATATATATATATATATAATATAATATATATATTATATATATATATATTTATATATATATATTATAATGGTATAAACCTTGGTAATAATACTACAAGTTGGTTTAGAAAGAACGTAAGAAAACACTAACATATTTAGTAGAAACGTTTCGGTCCTGGAAACCTTGGATCACTTCTAAATACAGAGGTGACAAGACATTATTATATATAGGCGGAGAGTGGATGTGAGCAGTGACTGAGGATGTCATAAGAAACATAAGAATATAGGAACACTGTAGAAGGACACTGGCCCATGCGAGCGAGGGTAGACGATGAAATCAGTGATAGACGCTGTGTTGTTGGGGTTGGTGCTGATAAGTATAGTAGCATTGTTTTTGATTTTGTAGTTTCAGTGTTGCGATCTATGTGTCGGTGAGGGATTTGTGAGGCTTCTAGGCACCCCGTCGGCGTCTCGAGGTCTGGTTCGGTTTGAGAACGAGTTGTGTCGTTCCTGTTCATCCAATGCCCGGGAGTCTCTGTGGAGGAACACAGGCGTCTTTACTGTCTCTGTTAGAGGCATTTACGATGTAATAGGCGCTGCAAAATCTTGCTGTCTCGCTACTATTTTAGGGACAGAACCCACAGGGATAGTGTGTTGTAGACGCTGCGATAGAAGGTTAGGGTGTGGGTGTGCGTTTAGTAGTGAAGTCTTTGTAGAGGATGAGTTTATGGTCAATATATATATATTGATATATAAATTTAATATTATATTATATATAATATATATATATTAATTTATATATATATATATATATATATATATATATAGTATATATATATATATAATTATATATATGTTAATAATAATATTCCATGAAACAAAAATTGGACAATTAGCTATAGGGAACATGTTGAAAGTGGTAAATACAAACTTTGTAAAAGGTACAGATTGGAAAATCTATATACACTAACGTGACAGATGACATAATCCCCTCTTGAAGGTATCTTGCTATTTGTGAAAGGTAAACAGCAACCAAAACAAATCCTTTTTGAATCGAGGACCTGAGGTCTCATTAACCAACATGGACAAGTGTTGATAGCGAAATTGTATACACTTTTAGTGTGTTTTTATTTATAATTAATTAAATGTTTCTAGATAAGTATATCTAGAGATGAGACTACACTCTGATAAGATATTTATGTAGTCACTTTTAGAGTTTAATGTATGTGGAAAAATTGTTTTTTTATTTTGTTCTGCCTTCAAGTAATATTATATATAAGAATTCTACCTTGTATGATGCCATTATAATACGTAGAGCATGGGACATCGGTGAAGTATAATGTTTGTGGAGGAGGTGAGTGGATAACCAGCAGCAGCAGTGTGTGGGAGAGGTGAGTGATGGAGAACAGCGTGCAGCGTGTGTGGGAGAGGTGAGTGTGATAAACAGCAGGGCAGTGTGTGGGCGGAGGGGTGAGTGCTGATAAGCATGTGCAGTGGTGGGAGAGGTGAGTGTGATAACAGCAGCAGGCTGTGTGTGGGAGAGGCGAGTGATGATAACAGCAGCAGCAGTGTGTGGGAGAGGTGAGTGCTGATACAGCCGCAGCAGTGTGTGGGAGGGAGTGATGCTTGATAACAGCCAGCAGAGTGTTGGGAGAGGTGTAGTTTGATAAACAGCAGGGTTGCAGTGTGTGGGAGAGGTGAGTGCTGCTAACGAGGTGCAGTGTGTGAGGAGAGGTGAGTGTGATAACAAGCAGGTGCAGTGTGTGGGGAGAGGTGAGTGCTGGATAACGCGGTGCAGTGTGGTGGGAGAGGAGAGTGTGTAACAGCGCAGCGCGTTGTGGGAGTGGTGAGTGCTGATAACAGGAGGTTGCAGCTGCCAGTCGTGTGTGGAAGCACAGTGTTGATACAGCAGCAGGCAGCGTGTGTGGGAGAGGTGAGTGCTGATTAACACGCAGGTGCAGTGTGTGGGAGAGGTGAGAGAGTGCTGATAAAGAGCAGCAGTGTGTGGGAGAGGGAAGTGCTGATAACAGCAGCAGCAGTGGTGGAGAGGTGAGTGCTGATAACAGCATGGTTTGCAGTGTGTGGGAGAGGTGAGTGCTGATAAAGCAGGTGCGTGTGTGGGAGAGGGTGAGTGCTGTAACAGAAGGTGCAGTGTGTGGGAGAGGTGCGTGTGATAACTGCAGCAGCAGTGACGTGGGAGAGGTGAGTTCTGATAACAGCAGCAGCGTGTGGGGAGAGGTGGGGTGTGATAACAGAGCAAGCAGATGTGTGGAGGAGAGGTGGTGCTGATAAACAGCAGGTGCAGTGTGTGGAGAGGTGCGTGCTGATGAAAGCAGGTGCAGTGTGTGGGAGAGGTGAGTGTGATACCAGCCGCAGCAGCGTGAGGGAGAGGTGAGTGTGCTTGAAAATAGGAGCAGCAGTGTGTGGGAGAGAGGTGAGTGTGATAAACAGACAGCAGTGTGTGGGAGAGGTGAGTGCTGATACAGCAGCAGCAGTGTGTGGGAGAGGTGAGTGCTGATATACAGCAGGTGTGAGTGTTTAGGAGAGGTGAGTGCTGGATAACAGCAGGTGCCGTGTGTGGGAGAGGTGAGTGTGCTAACAGCGCAGCAGCGATGTGGGAGAGGTGCGTGCTGGATAAAGCAGCAGCATGTGTGGGAGAGGTGTAGTGATGGAACAGCAGCAGCAGTGTGTGGTGAGAGGTGAGTGTGATACAGCAGCCGCAGTGTGTGGGAGAGGTGAGTGCAGATAACAGAGCACAGAGTGTGGGAGAGGTGAGTGCTGATAACAGCAGCAGCAGTGTGTGGGAGAGGTGAGTGCTGATACCAGCAAGCAGCAGTGTTGTTGGAGAGGTGAGTGCTGATAACAGCAGGTGCAGAGTGTGTGGGAGAGGTGAGTGCTGATCACAGAGGTGCGTGTGTGGGAGAGGTGAGTGCTGATAACAGCAGCAGCAGCGTGTGGGAGCGGTGAGTGCTTGATAATCAGCAAGCAGCAGTGTGTGGGAGAGGTGGGAGTGCTGATAACAGCAGCAGAGAGTGTGGGAGAGGAGAGGTTGAGGTGCAGATAACAGCAGCAGCAGTGTGTGGGATGAGTGAGTGCTGATAAACAGCAGGTTGCAGTGTGAGGGAGAGGTGAGTGATGTAACAGCAGTGGCAGTGTGTGGGAGAGGTGGGTGGTGCTGATAAAAGCGCAGCAGCGTGAGGAGGAGGTGAGTGTGATAACAGCAGCAGCAGTGTGTGGGGAGGGTGAGTGTGATAACAGCAGCAGCAGTGTGTGGGAGAGGTGAGTGCTGTTAACAGGCTAGCAGCAGTGTGTGAGAGGTGAGTGTGATACAGCAGGTGCCGTGTGTGGGGGAGGTGAGTGCTGATAACAGCAGCGCAGGTTGTGGGAGAGGGTGAGTGCATGATTAACAGCTGCAGGCAGTGTTTCGGAGAGGTGGAGTGCTGATAACAGCCGTGTGCAGTGTGTGGGTTGAGGGTGAGGGCTGATAACAGCAGGTTGCAGTGTGTGGAGAGGTGAGTGTGATAACAGCAGAGCAGGTGTGGGAGAGGTGGTGCTGATCAAGCAGGTGCCCAGGTGTGTGGGAGAGGAGTGAGTGCTGATAACAGCAGCTGCAGGTGTGTGGGAGCGGTGAGTGCTGGGATAAACAGCAGTGCAGTGTGAGGGAGAGGTGAGGGTGATACCAGCGGGGAGCAGTGTGTGGGAGGCGGTTGAGTGCTTATAACGGCAGGTGCAGTGTGTGGGAGAGGTTGAGTGCTGATAAAGCAGCAGCAGCGTGGGGAGAGGTGGAGTGCTGGATAACAGCAGGTGCGTGTGAGGGAAGAGGTGTGTGCAGATAACAGCAGGTGCAGTGTGTGGGAGAGGGAAGTGCTGAAACAGCAGGTGCAGTGTGTGGGAGAGGTGAGTGCTGATAACAGCAGCAGCAGCGTGTGGGAGAGGTGAGTGTGATAACAGCAGGTGCAGCTGCAGTGTGTGTGGAGACAGTGAAGATAACAGCAGCAGCAGCGGTTTGTGGGAGAGGTGAGTGCTGATAAAGAAGCAGCAGCTGCAGTGAGTGTTGGAGAGTGGTGACCTTATAACAGCAGGGCAGCTGCAGTGTGTGTGTGGGAGAGGGAGTGCTGATAAAAGCAGCAGCAGCTGCAGTGTGTGTGGGAGAGGTGAGAGATGATAAAGCAGCGCAGCTGCAGTGGTTGAGGGAGCCAGTGTTGATAACAGCAGCAGCAGGTGGGTGGGAGAGGTTTAGTGCTGATACAGCAGCAGCAGAAGCAGCAGCGTGCGGGAGGGGTGAGTGCTGATAACAGGAGCAGCAGCTGCAGGCTGCAGTGTGAGTGTGGTGAGAGGTGAGTGCTGGATAAAGCAGGTGCAGCGGTTGCAGTGGATGTAGGAGAGGTGAGTGCTGATAACAGCCAGCAGCAGCGTGTGGTGAGAGGTGAGTGCTGATAACAGCAGGTGCAGTGTGAGGGAGAGGTGAGTGCTGATAACAGCAGCTGCAGTGTGTTGGGAGAGGTGACGTTGCTGATACAGCCGCGTGCATGTGTGTGGAGAGGTGAGTGCTGAAAAACAGCAGCAGCAGGTGTCGGGGAGAGGTGAGTGCTGATAACCGAGGTGCAGTGTGTGGGAGAGGCTGAGTGCTGATAACAGAGGTGCAGTGTGTGGGACAAAAAGAGTGATGCTGATACAGCAGCATCAGCTTGGTGGGAGAGGTGAGTGCTGTGATAACAGCGGTGCAGCTGCAGTGTGTGTGGAGACAGAGTAGATAACAGCAAGCAGCAGCGTTGTGGGAGAGGTGAGTGCTGATAAATGCCGCAGAGAGCTGCAGTGTGTGTTGAGAGTTGAGTGCTTATAACAGCAGGTGCAGGTGCGTGTTAGTGTGGAGAGGTGAGGTGATGATAACAGCCGCAGCAGCTGCAGAGTGTGGGGGAGACAGTGTTGATAAACAGCAGAAGCGCGTGTGTGGGAGGGTTAGTGCTGATAACAGCAGCTGCAGAAGCAGCAGCGTGCGGGGGGTGAGTGCTGATTAACAGGTAGAGCAGTGCAGCTGCAGTGTGTGTGTTTGGTAGGAGAGGTTGATGAGTGAGATACAGAGGTGCAGCTGCAGAGTATGTAGGAGAGGTTTGGAGTGTCTTGATAACAGCAGCAGCAAGCGTGTGGGAGAGGTGATTGTGGATAACAGCAGGTGCTGTGTTTTGTGGAGAGGTGAGTGCTGATAACAGCAGCTGCAGTTGTCGTGGGAGTGGTGATGTGATAACAGCAGGTGCAGTGTGTGGAGAGGTGAGGATGATAACAGCAGCGTGCAGTGTGTGGCGAGTTGAGGTGCTGATACAGCAGCAGCAGCGTGTGGGAGAGGGTGAGAGCTGATAACAGAGGTGCAGCTGCAGTGTGTGTGAGACGCCAGTGTTGATAACAGCAGCAGCAGCGGGTGTGGGAGAGGTGAGTGTGATAAAAGCAGCAGCAGCTGCAGTGTGTGTTGGCGAGTTGAGTGTTTACACAGCGCAGGTGCAGCTGCAGTGTGTGTGTGGGAGTGGTGTAGTGCTGATAAAAGCAGCAGCAGCTGCAGTGTGTGTGGGATGAGGTGAGTGCTGATAACAGCAGCAGAGCTGCAATGTGTGTGGGATACAGTGTTGATTTAACGAGCAGCAGCAGCGTGGGGTGGGAAGAGGTTAGTGCTGATAACAGCAGCTGCAGAAGCAGCAGCGTGCGGGAGAGGTGAGTGCTGATAACAGGAGCAGCAGCTCAGCTGCCAAGTGTGTGTGTGGGGAGAGGTGGTGCTGATAAACTGCAGGTGCAGCTGCAAGTGTAATGTAGGAGAGGTGAGTGATGATTTAGCAGCATTAGAGCGGTAATGTTAGGGTGAAGTGAGTGCCTGATAGCAGCAGCAGCAGCAGTGCAGTGTGTGTTGGAGAGATGGGTATGATTAGCACCAGCTGCGCAGGCCAGCGTGCGTGTGTGTGGTAAGGTTGGGTTATGATAGAGCAGAGGTGCAGTGTGTGGGGAGGTGAAAAGTGTTGAAGCAGCAGCTACAGTGTGAGGAGAGGTGAGAGTAAGGTAGCAGCAGCAGTAGCGCGTGTGTGCGTAGTGTGAGTGATTACGTGAGAGAGGAGAGTGAGAGAAGAGAGAGTGAGAGAGAGAGGGGAGGAGAGAGGTGAGAGAGAGAGAGAGAGAAGAGGATGAGAGGAGAGAGATGAGAGTGAGAGACAGAGGAGAGGAGAGAGAGAGAGAGAGATGAGAGAGAGAGGAGATGAGAGAGAGATAGAGAGGGAGCGAGAGAGAGAGAGAGCGACAGACAGACAGAGAAAGAGAGAGCGTGAGAGAGAGAGAGAGAGAGAGAGAAGAGGAGAAGAGAGAGAGCGAGAGGAGAGAGAGGAGAGCTGGAGAGAGAGATGGAGAGAGAGAGAGAGAGAGAGAGAGAGATGACCGAGAAGATGAGCGAGAGAGATGAGAGAGAGAGAGAGGAGAGAGTGAGAGAGAGAGAGAGAGAGAGTGAGCGAGAGGTGAATCTTGATAACAAATGCAGGAGTGCAGTTGGTGTGGGAAGAGGCAATGCTGATAGCAACAGCAGCAGCGTGTGTGGGATGAGGAGCGTGCTGGTAAAAGAGAGCAGAAGTGCGTGTGTGGGAGAGGTGAGTGTGTTAACATGCAGCCGCAGAGAAGTGCAGTGTGAGGGTGAGGGGTGAGTGTGGTAACCGCAGCAGCAAGAAAGTGCAGTGTGTGGGAGAGGTAAGTGCTGGTAACAGCAGCAGCAGAAGCAGCTGCAGAGAGTGGGAGAAGAGGTGAGTGCTGGTAACAGCAGCAGCAGCCAGCAAGCAGACGCTGAAGTGTGTGAGTGAGGTGGAGTGTGGTACAGCAGCAGCAGCGCAGCAGCAGAGCAGAAGCTGCAGTGGGCTGGGAGCGGTGAGTCTTGACTAACAGCAGCAGCTGCAGTGTGTGTTGTGATCTGTGTGTGTGAGGGAAGAGGTGAGTATTTATAACAGCAGCAGCAGCAGTGCTGTGGTGAGAGAGATTTTGTGATGCTGGTTAAACAGCAGCAGCAGCTGCAGTAGTCTTTAGAAAGTGTACGGCTGTTAACAGCAGCAGAATTTTTTTTTTTGCAGAGTTAGTGGGAAAGGTAAGTGCTGACAGCAGTAGGGAGAAGCAGTACGCTGTAGGACTATTGGCCCTGCAACACTACCTTGGCCGAGCACGATAGCAAATTAGGAAAGAGAATTGGTAGCAGAGAAAATAAATTATGTTAATCTTCGCCAAAATAAACTGGTTTATGTACAGTGTATTAGCTATGTATACTATTTATAGATATGATAATGAGGTGAAATGAAAGCACAAGGCCACGCTGAGACCCTTAGCAAACTATCAGGTGAAGGCAAGTCTGCCAAAGCGTTTCAGTGGTTCACACACCGCTTACAGCCTGTGCCGGGTTCCTTGTGATTGGTTGGGTAGAACCAAGGTATTGGTTTACCGATGGGGGCAATTCTCGTTAAATCTGGTTCCCTATTCGGAAGGGCATGCTTTATCATGGAAGTGTGACATAATGCCATATAAACTGTAACATACTCTTACCATGCCTACCCACCCAAAAGATCTCTAATAGCAGGTAGGTATCTTATAGGTGTGTGCCTCAAGGCTTCGAAAACAGTAGACCGACATTTAAACACCGGTAGTACGTTCTGAAAAACCGTACGTTAGGTTAAAAACCGTGTCAGATGATGAAGAAACTTAGGAAAAATCGGGTTCGTTTCTGAGAACCCGGAAAACTCCAAACAACTTTTTTTTGGCCTTCATCATTTTACAAAAATAAGGTGAAAAATGTAATTGTAGCTCATTGTTGATTGTATTATTATGTTTTTTAACTGCTTAAGTGTACAAATGTACATGAATAATTGTATGTTTATCTTAAATTGTGGGTGCTGGTGTTTGTGGATGAGTGTGAAGAGAGTGTAGAGTTATGCTGTGGTCCTACTGCGCTGAGGTGGATGGTAGAAGTTCTGGTATTGAAGTTGATGGTTGTACTGGAGTGTCTAACTTTAAGTCATTCAATCAGGTAATTCAGTAAGTCAGTCAAGTGATTCAGTAAGTCAAGTCAAGTGATTCAGAAAGTCAGTCAAGTGATTCAGTAAGTCTCAAGTCATTCAGTAAGTCAGTCATTCAGTCAGTTAGTCAGTCATTTAGTCAGTAAGTTATTCAGTCAGTAAGTCAGTCAGTCACACAAACATATGTTTACCTTTTTTTTATGTGCAGAAAGTAACACTTCATTATGACACAGGATGTCTTGTCTAATATCTTTGTTTCCTTCGTTTAATTCTAAGACTTAAATGCTTCACCTTTTCTTGTCACTTTGAGGCAACACTGATATGCATTAATGGGTGTCATGATCTGCTTAGGCGCGATACAAAGACTATAGCAGAGTAAAAGATGCAAAACACATTCACAATCAAAGCCCTGGTGGCCCAGGAGAAGTTGGTGAAGACTTTGGGACCGTAGAAGTACGAATGCTGGGATGGTTGGGAGTTGTCGGGGGGGGGGGGGGGGGTGGTGGAGCGGACGGCAGGGGTGTCTCCCCAGCTGAACCACACATGCAGCCGCTCTTGTAGGAAAGGGAAGATTTTTTTTTCCTTCCCGCACAACAGAACAATGTTACATTCATAATACGAGTCATTATATAAATTGTGCCGGCAAGTTTTTCATGTGCTATACCAAAATCTTGCCAAATAACATGTGCTAACTGCACGGTTATGTATAATGGAACGGCCTTTCTCTCAACCATTCAGCTCATGGGTAGTGATTCAACTGAATGGAACTTCCAGTCAGGCACAGCTTCGAGGAGACGGAGACAGTAGGGCTAGCATAGGTTAAAGGACACTTGCAGATGGGAGCAAGTGTCTTCACTAAAGAAACTTAATGTCAAATTAAACTCAAATTTTATTTTGAATTGCAGGGGAAAAACATTAATGCTATGTTGTCCGTAACATACTAACAAAATCAAGTTCGGGAAAGGGCGTCTGCCAGCATATGATCTTTGTGGCTCTGTGGCGCATGGAGAGAGAGTCATATTGCATTGTTAGGACCATTTCAGCAGTGGTGGTTTTTTTGTTGCTTCATTGAGTGAGATACGTCAGGGATTGTGGTCACTAAAGGACGGTGACCACATGTGAGTGTTCTGGCAGAAATACTTCAAAGCCTCCAGCTTTAGTACAGGGCAGGACTCTTACTCAGTAGTGTGAACACTATTAACTGGTGTTAGGTAGGGGGTTCAATGATACGTCTTCCGAGGCTTCTACTCTTATTGTTAAGTCGTGGTGGTGTACCACAGGCTTGTGGTTGTGCAATGGGGGAGGGCCTCCTGACAGGGAGCTTAGGCCTTGTGTCTTCTGCTAGGCCGCTGTGTGAGTGAGAGTGTGTGGGACCAGGTTCCCACAGGCCTGGACAGGCCCAGAGGGCAGCACCTAAGTGGCGCGAAATATGAACTAAGCTGGCAGACAGCATGGGCTGTCTGTGCAGACAGTACAGGCTGTCTACATACACTCGGCCACCTACCTCGCGTCGTCCCGACGCGACAATACTGGTGGTAAAAAAAAACTCGATCTGTCTCTCGTAGGAACAGGGCACAGAACCCAAAATAAAAAGCATATATATATATACATATGGACATGGAAAACAAAACTTCCTACTGAGGGGGAAGAAAAAAAACATGTGGGGTGTGCTAAACATTGTGGTCAAGGGCAGTGAGCGTTGAAGGGCATCACTGCACGCCTTCCTGCGTCTGGACAGATACTGCAACACAGGAGACATCGCTGTGGCTGAGCTGTGAAGTAACAGGGTACGGTCTCCTCTGGAACAGTGAAGCAGACATCGTAGGAGTTGCTGCAGGTTTTCACTCAACTTGGGGCACGACATGCTGGTGCCCTCGAGTGAGGGGTCGACAAAACTCTGCAACTGGGCAGGACTTCTGGCAAGCTACTCAGGATGACACTTCTCGTCTGGTACTGTCGCTGGGCTGTCACTGCTGGCAAGCACGGAGTGAGTCGTGGAGCGTGTCGTGGCAGAGACGACTGGGCGAAACATCTGGGAGTCATAACATCATACACCAGACTGCAGTGAGCGAGCTAGCAGTCAAAGTGACATCTTCTTTGTGCAGGAGCTCACTGAAGCTTGTGACACGAGGCTGACACAGCGCCTGCCGACAGGGCTAACTGCGGCTTGACGAGTGTCATTCTCTCGGCAGTTGGAGTTATAGCAGAGGTTAGTCTAAGCATCCCCAGACTTGTTTCTCTACATATAACTGCACTCTGAAGATCTGGAGGTGAAGTGAAACAAATCTCGATGGGAATCATAGCATGTACGATTCTGCAGAACATCACGAGCGACGAGCATTAGAGCTTTCTGTACAAGGGGGCTCGGGCTCAGAGCTGACTGATATCAGCTGTCAAACGCACTGGTCACACAGGTGACTTAACACAGTGGTGCAACTCAGGTCTGGCCGCAGACCTCACTGGACACACGGAAACTACACACACCCGCGGTACATGCGGTACAACATGGCTTAAACTAGCAAATGCTGCTTTTCTGTGCACAAAATTGACACTAAGCTATACACTAACATGTGAGAACACTGACTGAGAGGAATTAATTAATACACAACATATATCTTCTCTCAATCTTCTCGACAATACTGAAATAATTACTAGAACACTCGATGTGACATTATGTGATGTCAGGTGTGATGTCGCGAGGTGATGCCAGCAGCACTGTGACATCAGCAGACATCTCGAGGTGACGTCAGGCAGATATCGTGATGTCATGAAGTCAGGCAGCATCGTCGGTGACGTCAGTGTGATGCAGGCAGCAGACCATAGCATGAGGCCTGGGACATCTGGCTTGGTAACCCATGTGGCTTGTAGATCCACGTGACCTCGCCCACACCTCACGTGGCGCCGGGATCCACGTGGTGTCGTGAACTACGTGGCATGCTGATCTACATGGCTTGCTGATCCACATGGCTTGCTGATCTACGTGGCATGCTGATCCACGTAGCTTCGAGTGATCTACATGGCTTGCTGACCCATGTGGCTTCGAGTGATCCACGTGGCTTGCCGATCCATGTGGCTTTGAGTGGCCTCGGGCACTCGGATACGCACCACTGGCAATGAATTCACACGAAAAACAGCAGAAAACACAGCAGAGGGAGTGATGGCGTGGTGGTGTATGGTAGTGTGGTGGCAAGGAGCGTGGGTGAGTGTATGGCGAGGGAGCATCTGGCCACTTCCTCCTCCTCCCACCCACAAACAAAGGGAGATGCACTGGACACAGAAATCACCACAAAACTCACCTCTGGCTTGCTGAAACAGCTGTGCTGACCTGAACAACAACAGCAACATACAAATGACGATGAACACGTGACTTAAGAAACAGCGTGGGACACCGTAGCATGGGGTCATTGGGACGCCACATACAATTCTCGAGGAAATTCGGCAAATTTTGGCTGGATCCTGCTTGTACCTGTGTTTGGATGCTCAAACGTGCAGACATGACATCAGGATAACTCGTTGAGAGACGGATGCTTCTTGTATAGGGCGATAAAGTGAAGATGACTTCATCCCTTCCTCTCTCCAGGCAAACACAACTGCTGCATCCCACCGCTGCCTCCAATGTGAGTCACAACTAATTGGTATTATGGTAGCGGGGTTCAATTATACGTCTTCGGAGGCTTCTTACTTTATTGTTAAGTCGTGGTGGGTACACAGGCTTGTGTGTTGTGCCCATGGCCCGGGAGGGCCATCCCACGAGAGGGAGAACTAGTAGGCCTTGTGTCTTCCTGCTAGGCCGCTGTGTGAGTGAGAGTGTGTGGGAGCAGCTTCCCACAGACCTGGACAGGCCCAGAGGGCAGCACCTGAGTGGCACGAAATATGAACTAAGCTGGCAGACAGCATGGGCTGTCTGTGCAGACAGTACAGGCTGTCTACAGTAGTAGAGTAGGCTAGGTGACAGGCCTGGTATTTGCCTGAGTAGTACTCCACAGGTTGCAGACCACCCTCACCAGAAGCTTGGAATAACACTGCTCCGACACCCACTGCACAAGTATCAACCTGCAATACAAAGAGTTTTGAAAAATCGGAAGATAAAAGAATGGGTGCAGTGCATAAGAGACGTTTAACATGGTTAAACGCCTCTTGACAATTTGCAGAACAGAAAAAAATAATTCTTGCAACTGGTAAGTGAGGTTAGGAGGGGCTACCACATCTGCAAGATTTTTGTAAATCGTCTATAGAAAGTTATCATTCCCAAGAACCTATGCAAGACTTCTTATGATATGGAAAAGGAAAATAAAACTTCTTTATATTTGCCAAACTTATGACCAAAAAGTATCATTTTGGCATAAGGTTTTTCATGGATAATGAATGTAAAGGACCATATGGCAACAGTGCATGTTCTTTCATATCGGTTTTGTAAGTGGATTCTGATTTGGGTTGAAGATGGGATGAATTTAAAACCTTCCTATATGGGCCACAGAACCCTGCAGTGCTCCATCCTTTCTTTTTATTTTGGATTTATAGGTTAATTTTGGAAAATTCTGACCTCTTGAAATTAAGATGGTAACATCTTGTTTTCATTTATTAGAAACTTTAAATATATTTGGTCGAATAAGGTGCCTGTGACCTCCAAGCTCCCGCTTCACAAGGGTAATGGATTAATTTTGGAGGGGGAAACATTCGACATTTCTTACACTGGTGGTCACAGAATATATTGACAGTGTGCCTCCTGAAATTAAGGATGGTAATAAATCTCCAGATTTCTTTTATCTGTTGGATGTACCCTGGGATTTAAAAACCTCTAAATCTATCTTTCTTAAACGAAGGGACCTTATCAACAAAGTCCAATATATTGTCAAAACTTGGAAGAGGGTAAGAATCCGGTACTGTGACGTCATTCACCTTAGGTACTCGGTACACATTCGGAAACCTATATAAGGCTTCTTTACAACGATGGGCCGGACTTTTCCTCAACTAATCTAAGCACTACCAGATGCAAAACTTCCTATTGAAGTAGTCTCTGATTTTCAGGATTAGCTCTGTAGGGAGAGAGCTTAATAGGTTTAATAGTTCCTACGTCATCATTGTGATAACTCAGGTTGCACTTTTTCAGATCATCCGAAAATATATCGAGATAGGTTTGCAGAAGGGTAGTTAGTGTTTCTACTTGGTCATTTGCAAGTCCCGACATTATGGGGAGAGGATCCTGGAGGATAGCTGAGTTAAGGAGCCTGATTTGAACCTTCAGAAATGTATGCAGTGAATCAGGGTAGTCCACAGGATCAGGGACAGAGGACAAAGTTATTACTGGGACCTTAGGTGGTTCAAAGAATAGTTTAATATGTGTGGTAAACTTTACCCGCATTGGGTTTATCAAGAGGTGCTACCGCATAGCTTAATTCAGAATTTTTCTTTGTTACCTTCATTGTTCCTATAAACTTTGCTTTCAAGGTGTGAGCAGGCACAGGTTCCTGGACCAACACCTTGTGTTCTGGGTTAAAGGAGTGAAGATTAGCAGTTTCTTCACACGTCTGTTTCAAGTAGGTTTAGCAGATTTAAGCTGGTCCTAGCCAGCTGACAGGTCACATGCAATCTCAATGAAGGATTGTAGGGTGTCGGGGAACCTCTCACATTATGCCTTAAAACTAGCTGAAAAGGACTGTACACAGTTGATTCCTGTCCAGTTTCTCGAATTGCGAACAGCAACAGAGGAAGAAATTCGTCAAAGTCTGTAGGAAAATGCTTGCAATACATACGCATCATAGTTTTTAGGGTCTGGTGAAAGCATGTCTTGCGACCGAGGATGATAGGCTGCATACAGTTTTTGATTAATTCTTAGCCTAGTTAAAGCTTCTCTTAACAATTATACTGTAAAGTTAGTGCACTGATCACTCTGGACAGGTTGCGGAATGCTAAAGTTGGAAATAAACTTAATGAGTGCTTTAAGAATGGCCTTGATGTTTATACTATGCATAGGTACAGCCTCAACATACCTAGTATGTAGTTTTATCGAGAATGGTAAACAGATATTGGTTACCGGAACTTGGCTTTTGGTAATTGTACCACACAGTCGATAATTAGGTCAGCTAATAGCTCTCCATCTCCGGGTATAGGATGAAGAGGTGCCCTGGCTTACCCACTTGCTGACACAACAGGAATTGATGTAACCACGCACATCTTATCTTATTCCTGGCCAATAAAAATGTTTTAAGATCCTTTAAAGGATTTTAGTGATCCTCAAACGTCCTATGGATAAATTCTAAGCTATTTTCAGAACCTGAGTTCTGTTTTTCTTTTGTTTTTTGAACTACGAGTCTATCTGGTAGAAAAATTTTCTCTAACACTTTCCCAGTCACTTAACACAACAGAAAATTAATTTTATTTTCATATTTAACCGGATAA
>NC_069422.1:2807704-2852704 GCF_026875155.1 Cherax quadricarinatus | reverse complement strand
ACTATGTATGGTTCCTGCCTCCACTACTTCACTTCCCAGACTATTCTACTTCCTGACAACTCTATGACTGAAGAAATACTTCCTAACATCTCTCTGACTCATCTGAGTCTTCAGTTTCCAATTGTGACCCCTTGTTTCTGTGTCCTATCTCTGGAACATCCTGTCTCTCTCCACCTTGTCAATTTCTCTTCTCGTTATCATGTCTCCAATAACTCTCCTGTTCTCAAGTATCGTCAGGCAGATTTCCCTTAACCATTCTTCGTAGGACATTCCCATTAGCTCTGGGACTAGTCTTGTTTCAAACCTTTGCACTATCTCCAATTTCTTGACGTGCTTAAGCAGGTGTGGGTTCCAAACTGGTGTTGCATACTCCAATATGGGCCTGATGTACACAGTATACAGAGACTTGAACGATTTCTTACTGAGGTATCGGAACGCTACCTCAGTAAGGAATCGCTAAACACTCTGTACACCGTGTACATCCATATTAGAGTATGAAGCACCGGTTTGGAACCCACACCTGGTCAAGCACGTGAAGAAATTAGAGAAACTGCAAAGGTTTGCAACAACACTAGTCCCAAGACTAAAGGGAATGTGCTACGATGAAAGGTTAAGGGAAATCAACCTGACCACACTGGAGGAGAGGATGGATAGGGGTGACATGATAACGACATATAAAATACTGCGCGGAATTTACATGGTGGAGAGAGACAGGATATTCCAGAGATGGGACACAGAAACAATGGGCCACAATTGGAAGCTGAAGAGTCAAATGAATCAGAGGAATGTATGTGTGTGTGTTTGTACTCGCCTAATTGTGGTTGCAGGAGCCGAGTCATAGCTCCTGGCCCCGCTTCTTCACTGGTCTCTACTAGGTCCTCTCTCTTCTTGCTCCATAAGCTTTATCATACCTCGTTTTAAAGCTATGTATTTATCCTGCCTCCACTAGATCACTTTCCAGATTTTTCCACTTCCTGACAACTCTGTAATTGAGGAAATACTTCTTAACATCCATGTGATTCATCTGAGACTTCAACTTCCAGCTGTGGCCCCTTGTTGCTGTGTCTTATCGCTGAAACATCCTGTCTCTTTCCACCTTGTCAATTCCTCTCAGTATTTTATATGTCGTTATCATATCCCCCCTATCTCTCCAATCCTCCAGTGTCGTCAGGTTGATTTCCTTTAACCTTTCCTAGTAGAACACACCCCTTAGCTCCGGGACAAGTCTTGTTGCAAACCTTTGCATTTTCTCTAGTTTACGTGCTTGGCTAGGTATGGGTTCCAAACTGGTGCTGCATACTCCGATATAGGCCTAACGTACACGGTGTACAGGGTCCTGAACGATTCCTTACTAAGATGTAGGAATGCTGTTCTCATGCATCCTAGTCGCCCGTATACTGCAACAGTTATTTGGGTAATGTGCGCCTCAGGAGATGTGTTCGGTGTTATACTCACCCCCAGCTTCCCCTTCCTTTCTTCTCTGTATTTGTTATATTCACATTAACTGTACATCAAATTCCGCTCTATGATTTCACTATACTATCAGGTGAACAGTTGAAACTCTCATCGAACACACTTCAGGAAACACACCAGAGTCCCGAGAATACTGGATATTTTCTTTTCGTTTTTTTTTTTTCATTTCTTTTCCCCTCACTCTGTGATTGCTATATTATTCACTAACTCATCTATCCATATCTCTTATCTCTCTGGCTTGCGTCACAATTATTCTGGTTGAATTTGCTGCAAGACAGCACCCCCTACGCAGACACTAGGCCTCTCTATCTTGGCACTGATTCCACGTTCAAATTATTTTATATAAATTGTATCCTTCCCCTCCCTCTTCTGATCTGTGACAGCTGGCATATCACTTCTCTGGTTGTTCGCTGACACTGACAACTTTCGGTAATCCCTGGAATGACCTTCGGCCAAAAACCACTAAAGATTCACGAGGGCTATATAATGTAGTTACTCCCGGCTTGTGTGTGTACTCACCTGGTTGTACTCACCTAGTTGTGGTTGCAGGGGTCGAGTCATAGCTCCTGGCCCCGCCTCTTCACTGGCCACTACTGGGTCACTCTCCTTGCACCATGAGCTTTATCATACTTCTTCCTAAAGCAATGAATGGATCCTGCCTCCATTACATCGCTTCCCAAACTATTCCCCTTCCTGACTACTCCGTGACTGAAGAAATATTTCCTAACATCTCTGTGATTCATCTGAGTCTTCAACTTCCAACTGTGTCCCCTTGTTGCTGTGTCCAATCTCTGGAACATTCTGTCTCTGTCCACCTTGTCAATTCCTCTCAGTATTTTATATGTCGTTATCATGTCCCCCCTATCTCACCTGTCCTCCAGTGTCGTCAGATAGATTTCCTTAACCTCTCCTCGTAGGACATACCCCTTAGCTCTGGGACTAGTCTTGTTGCAAACCTGTGGTGCGTGTGTGTGTGTGTGTGTGTGTTGTGTGTGTGTGTGTGTGTGTGTGTGTGTTGTGTGTGTGTGTGTGTGTGTGGTGTTGTGTGTGTGTGTGGTTGGGATGTGTTGTGGGTGATGTGTGTGTGTGAGTGTGTGTGAGTGAGAGCATGAATCCTTCCTAGCCTCCTGATCTCTGTCGTGCCTCTTCTTAAAACTATGTACAAAACCTCTGATCTTCACTACTACTTCTTCCAAGTTTTTTTTTACAGGTCATCCTGAGGGTAAGAAGCATACTTCCTTATATTTCAAATTATGGTCTTGTGTACCAGTTTCTCACCTTCCAGCCAGACTCTGTATCAATCCTGTTAAGTATGTCATTGTCATGTCTCTTCTGAATCTTTCCTCAGATGTCGTAAGAATCTGTTCGTTGAGTTTCTCCTCATAGTTCACTTCCTGAGCTCCAGGACTTGTCTTGTAGCAAACTCTGGAACCTTCCCCAGTTTGACCTGCAGGTGTGGGTTTGAAATAAATTTATTATAAGGTCGAGAATGATTTTGTTGAAGTTCCAGCAAGGTGTTGCTGAAGTTCCAGCAAGGTGTTGCTGAAGTTCCAGCAAGGTGTTGTTGAAGTTCCAGCAAGGTGTGGTTGAAGTTTCCCAGCAAGTATTAATTCAGAAGGTTTTTCAGTTGATGTGTGAGTCCCTGTACTAAATGCTCGCAACTGTGCTCGAACCTATGTTTTTTTTATCTGAGTGGGCTGCAGCCCCTGCCATTCAAGTTTTAATACGGATTCAGGTCTTTCTTTCCTTACAAGTTGAATCCCAATTTTAATCCACAAGTAGTCATTGCAGAATTGATTCGGATGAGTCACATCATCGGCAGTGCCATCCTGTTATTTTTTCTGGTAATCTGAGCCCTTCTGCCCTAGTATATAATTTGGTTTTTTCTTAATTACTCAAACATAATTTTCACAATCATCTGCATATTATTCCATTACTGATACTGTGGAAACTCACTTTTACCTGCCCATTCATGAAGCCTTTTCATAATAATCTCTCATGTAATCTTTCGCTGCATCTGCAAGTATTCCTTCTGATCTTCCTGACTGCCTTGTTACAGTCCAAGAATCAAACACTTTCCACCTAACACCCCCTCTTTGCCTTGCTAGTTCGTACCGAAGCACTTTCTACAAGTCTCCACAACTACTTCTCATTATTGCACTTCGTTGCGGTTGCCGTATGTATGTCCTTACAGCACATGTATTACAATTTACAACTTCTCTGTATTTGCTTCTCTGTTTTTTTTTTTTAAATATTGAGCAATCTTTTGCTGTCTTCTGGATCTCATTGTGTTTCCACGTTATTGCACTTCCAGTTTTTACCTCTCCGCATCTAAAATTGAACCACTTGCTCTATGTCTTGTTACCATTGCTCGCTCTTCAGTTGTATTACTTCACATCCTGGTATATCCTGATGCATCCTGGAACATATTAACACATTCTAGCACATCCTAGAACATTTTAACACATTCTAGCACATCCTGGAACATCCTGACGCACATCCGGGCAAGATGTACCATCATCTTATTCCTTGATTTTCCTTCCGGCTCTATTGATCTCTTTACTGCATTCAATATGTCTCTCATCATTGCACGGATCCCTCGTCTGGAATGTTTTTTTCTCTGCCTGGTACACATCTCTCAATATGATCACAATCTGAGCAAAAAGATCACGGTAAACAGCTGGTATCACAATATGCAGAACATACAGAACATGTGAGAAATCACGAAAGCGCTTGGAGGTTCACTATTTTTTTCATCACTGTGAAAAAAATAGTGATATATATATATATATATATATATATATATATATATATAATATATATAATATATATTATATATATATATATATATATATATATATAATATATATATATATATATATATATATATATATATATATATATATATATATATAAAATATATAATATAGGGAAGTACCACCTCTATAGCTGGAATGGGACCCTCATCCTCAGAGAAGACAATAAACGTACCTCAGGGAGAACTCAAGGTTCTCCCCGGAGCTGTTTGAATATTTTCTTCTCCTACCACCCCTATATTTTATATTCTATGTGAACATTTATTAATAAACAGAATACATGTGTAGAAAAACACAAACATGAATACAATGGCACAATGTATTAAAGATCATGAATTTCCTCCAGCTCCTCCGAGGCTGGACGCGAGCCAAGTATGCAGCAAGCATTTCCCCTCTGGATGTCCACGCTGAGGCGCTGGAACATGAAAGTGGCTGCCCTTCGGTCCCTGGTGGTGTCGATGAGTCTGGAACCCAATTCTTTAAAGAAACATGTGACATTTTTTCCCCATAAACCCAAGGTCTCTGATCCCACTGGGACAAATTGATACTGTTGACTTAGATAAGATAAGATAAGATTTCGTTCGGATTTTTAACCCCGGAGGGTTAGCCACCCAGGATAAGCAAGAAAGTCAGTGCGTCATCGAGGACTGTCTAACTTATTTCCATTGGGGTCCTTAATCTTGTCCCCCAGGATGCGACCCACACCAGTCGACTAACACCCAGGTACCTATTTGCTGCTTGGTGAACAGGACAACAGGTGTAAGGAAACGAGTCGAAATGTTTCCACCCGCCGGGAATCGAACCCGGGCCCTCAGTGTGTGAAGCGGGAGCTTTAGCCACCAGGCCACCGGGCACTAATGTCCAGGGACTTATGTCCCTGTACTTGCTGATCTTGTACTCCTCCCTGTGGTCAGCAGCTCCTACCTGTCGCCCAACACTGTGATGGATGTAAGTGTCAGCCAGTGTGGACACACAGGTATAGTCCCATGCTAAGAGCTTGCCATTCTTCCAAGGATAGATGGTGATCCCATTGTGGTGGTTTGCTGGGTTGTGGGTATTGTTGGCTGCTAGTGATCGGGGCTCCCTCTCGGCTGGGCATCCAGCTGTAGTAAGGGTTCTCTTTATGATGTCGTTGGCCCCATTGTGTCTTGCACGCCAGTCCTTGGTTTTGGAACAGTTAAGAGCATGTAGACCATATTGGTCTGCTTGAGCTTCGCCGCAAATACACATATATTCTGGGTGAATTGGGGCAGCAGGTGCAGAGCCACTGCAATATGGAGGGTCTTAGGGTCGAGTCGCGTTCCCATTGCCGATAGTGGAACCGTTTGGAGGAAGTCCCCGGAGTGAGGTGCGCTCACAGCCTGGGGACGGGCAGTCTCCCTATCTGATGTTGCAGCCCTTAGCATGTTGGCAAGCATCTTTTCAGTGATCAGGCCATCCCAGCTTGACTGTGAGCTAGTGCTGCACTAGAGTTTGGTGCTGGAGCAGCAAGAGTCTTCCATTCAGTGATGGCGCTGGCATAGCTAGGGTCCTGTATTCCTGCTGAGTCCCTGAGGTTATCAGGAAGAATTTGTCTTATCAACTCGTTTGATGCTATGGAATGGATAGGAAAGCTGGTAGAGCAATCTGGGATGATCTGCGTACTCCTAGCCCCCCAAGCCTGACCGGAAGTGAGGCTTGCAACCACTGTCCATCTTCAAGGGAAAGATTCAATACACCCTCTAGCATGGTCTTTAGGAGAGAGTCATATTCTTTGAGTTTTGGACTGCTGAAGGCTGGGGAGCATTTCAGAAAGTAGGTAAATTTTGGGATTGACAGGCACGTGGTGAGTAGGTAGAAGGCATCGTGTGTGTCAATCCTGCTTTCCATCGTCCGGAGGTCTGAGACTTTTTTTCTAGGGTCAGATCGATGGCATTGAACCCAAGAGGAGCACCAAGGAGAGTGCTATTGGCTGGATCAATGGCTCTTGCTCCTGGTAAAATGGCGCTAATATTCTGGATCATCTGTTGATTGGTAGAAACTATTTCACATTTGGTGGGGTTTAAAGAAAGGCCCAGGCTTTCTCCCATGTCTTTAATTTTACTGATGTCCTCTAGGAGAGATTCTGTTGTGCCAGCTAGGGTACCGTCGTCCAGGAACCAGATAATGAGCTCGCTGGAGAGTGCTTCTGTGACTTCCTTGATGATCAAACAGAATAGAAAGGGGGCGAGAGGGTCCCCCTGTTGCACGCCCTCATATGATTCAATTTCATGGTCCCCAAACAATAATTTGGAAGTTACACTATAACACGATTCTATGAAGGGATAAAGGGAAGGGAAGTTTCTATGAACTGCTTGGAGAGCAGCATCCCTTCTGACTGAGTTGAAAGCGTTGACAAAGTCCAATTTGACGAAGGCTTTTTCATCGGACATTTTTTTGATATATACTTGTGCTGCGTGGGCAGCTGCTTCACAGCCCTGTTGAACGCCAAAACCGAGCTGAGTTGGTTTCAACATTGCAGCAGCCTCTTGACTCACCCTTCTTACTGCAGCCTTGGCGACTAGGCGCCGAAGGGTGTTACTCACTGCATTGGGCCTGATTCCGCCATTGTTTTTCCGGAGGGCACACAATGAGACACCAAATATATATGTATGTATATATATATATATATATATATATATATATATATATATATATATATATATATATATATATATATATATATATATATATATATATATATATATATTATGCAAGACAAGCCACTGGGGGTAGAAATCTATAGAAGAAGTAGCTTATATACTGTAGGCAGGAGAGGTGCAGCAGTCGTATGGCATCACATTTGACCAGTGTGGAAGTAGGTCGTGCCCAAGGTTTAGGAAAGTGAAAAATTCCTTGTATACATGCTGTATTCTTTTCAGGGTTGATGGACTGACTACATCGACTCAAGGCTGAGGGACTGATTACCTCAAACTCCTCCTGTTCTTCACCATTCTCCTTTGTATGGCTTGATGAAGTCACTGTGTGGCGAAACGTTTCCTTAGTAAAGATACCGAATTGTTGCATATGTGTCTGATTCATCAACTTGACTTTTTATGATCCGTGACACACAGCTTATATTCTACCCAAAGATTTGTCCAGTGTTCCTTAAATTCTTCCCAAATTTTATTAATTATAAATTAATCCAATTTATATAAACCAAAAGAAATATATTAATTTTAAAATTTCTTTTTATAAAACATGATTCAATTATATTCCTGTCGACCATGGACTTGCTATAATATTCCCTGCCCTTTTAAAATAAATTTGATGGTTAGAATCTCTTATATGAGTAAATAGAGCATTGGAATCTTGTCCAGTTCTAAATCTATATTTATGTTGTTTTAACCTAAGTTCAAGACTTTGACCAGTTTGACCGTAATAAACTTAATCACATATCTGATAAGGAATCTTATAGACACATCCGTCAGCATTTTATGGAGAATTTTTTATCAAAAGTTTTTCGACTGTGTCAAGATTTATAAATACATCTTTGATATTAAAATTCTTAAGTAGGGAAGGCATATCAACTAAGTTTTCAAATGGACACCATGCCCAGCCCTCCTAGGGCAGGGTAGGTGCCTGAGCCAGAGCTTGCAGCTCACAAGACTGCCATTCCCATTAGCTCCCCCTGGGGCGGGGATGGCGGACCAGAGAGGCCTAGCTTCTCCCTACGAGCCCCGTGAGGGCGGGGAATGGGGCTAGGCCTGGGGACAGTTGGTTCCAGAAGATGAGGAGGTACTTATACCTCCTCCCATGGCAGACATTAGTCTGAGATACTCCCGAGAGAGGGAGCCAAGGCCGGGCTACAACTTGGAAAAGGCCCGGGCCGGGAGAGCAACGGCGAATCAACAGGAAGAAGAACCAGGTTTTTATGGTAAGAGAGAACCAACGTATTTTAAGTTGAATAAGGTTAGTTGTCAATTTTTGAATCGTAAAAAGTATTTCTAACTATTTTAAAGGATCAGTTAAGTTTCTTGGGTATTTTAGATCTTTAGCTAAATAATTCTGAACCTATATAAATGTTTTGTGTTAGTTTATTATTAAATTACTGTAAACTTACCTAAAATATATTTAATTGGATTAGGCAAAATTAAATTGCGCTTGTTATAATAAGGTTAGGTAAGTTTTCTAAGGTGCTTTTGGTACAAAAATTATTCATTTTTACATTAACGTAAATGAACAATAATATATATATATATATATATATATATATATATATATATATATATATATATATATATATAATATATATATATATATATATATATATATATATATATATATATATATATATATATATATATATATATAGGAGAAAGAGAGGAAGAAAAAGATGTAGTGATAGTGGTAATAATGGTAGTGAAAATACTTGATTTTCTTCCTCTCATGGTCCGTTCCCTGTCTTCCTCGCCTGTATGTACTGACTCCCCTCACTCTCCTCTGTCAGTGTGACTTGTAAATGGTCCAAGTCGGACCGATACGTCATCATAAGCTTTTCTCTCTTATGTTTGTATTATTTGTACATTATTCCAGTCACGGTATTATGCTTTTTTTGTTCTTTGGATATACTTGTCCTTGTCTTGTGAAGCACAATGGAAAGAAGTCACTTTGACTTCATTGGGTTATTCTAGGTAATTTACACATATTTTACTTCGTATGATAATTATATTTACGTGTTGCTGTTCCTAAAGTTACTTAAGGCAGGTTGGAGGAACGGTCTGTTAACTACCGCCGGTAGGTCAGGTCATTCCATTTCCAGGCCAGAGTGATCCTGAAGAAATACTTCCTGACAATCCCGCAACATACGTTTTGTCTGCCCCTTCGGAATTTGCCTCTAATGTCGATTCCATTAATTTAGCATAATATTTCATTCATTTTAACTTCAATAATAATCTCTAGGCACAAGTCTGAACCATGTTCTAGTTTCTAGTTTGCTCTAGGCAGGTTTCTCGCTAGGTTCACTACTGCAGGATAAGATTACTGCATCTTGTATGTGGAGATATGAACAATGTCTTTTGATGACCTATCTGGAAGTTAATCTTTGATTCATTAAACTGATGTCCACGCTTGAGATCATGTGTTTGACACGCGCCTCTGGAGGTATGCTTAGCTGTCTATAATGATCATGCTCTGGTCACTTCATAAGTGATGCTGTCAGCTATTGTCATTGTGAGGCCCCTTCATGGGTGACGCTTTCAGCCACTGACATGGCTAGGTCTCTATAGAGTGAGCTGTCAGTTCATGTTATGGCGGCCTTCATGGTGAGCTTTCGCCACTGTTATGGCTAGGTCCTTCATGAGTGAGGTTGTCTGCCACTGTTATGGCTAGGTGCCTTCATGAGTGAGGTTGTCTGCCACTGTTAAGGCTAGGTGCCTTCATGAGTGAGGTTGTCTGGCCACTATCATCGGAGAACGTTATCAGGTTCACGTTTTTCTCACTCGGTTCATCACAGTTTTGCACTTGCTGGCGCTGATTATATTAGATATTTGCTAGAACATGTGGAAGTGGAAAAGAATCATTCCTCTGCAAGTCAAACGTGTCGATAGAGAGGACTAAAATGCCGGGATCAAGGGGCTAGTAACCCCTTCTCCTGTATTAATTATTGAATACTGCCGGTATGTCTAAAAAAAATTGCCTGACTAATCTTGCAGTTTGAACATTTCGTTTTCCAGCCGTTCTTTGCTCTCCCCAGTCTTAATATTTCTCATAAATAACACCGCTTTCATACAGGGTCACGTCAGAAGATCTTTTAAAGCAGGTCATTCAAATATTCTCGAAACATTATGCGTCTCATTACTGATAACTAGTTACTAACAGATGATTACGAAAATTCCGCAATCTGGAAACGTGAAATAGGTCTGGAAAAACTAGCAGAGCTTTTGTGGAACAGAAATGTACGGAAGTTTCAGATTACCAGAGTTGAATATGTGGAGTGTGCTTGATAACAGGTGTTGTGGTACTGTAAACAGTACGAAAAATATCCCTATGAAAAAAAAAAAAGCAGAATTGCGTATTATAGAAGCTTGTGACTGAGGAAACTTTGTTCTGGCAATCAAGGAAAACCCCGAAATATATTCGATAGATTTCGGCAGAGCGTGAAACTAGTGATCACAAATGGATTAAGTAATATTACCTGGATACATGATTATTAGGTTAATGCACTGGTGATCCCAGCAACAACTCTGGCAGTTTGAGTAATTATCTTGCTGGACACGATATATTCGTCAAAATGTGTATGTTTCTCAGTATATATATATAGACTGAAAATTGACTCCACTCCCTATTTCAGGGATTAAAATATTCTTGACTAGTGGTGAACAGGTGACATGCAGCCTTAATGACACTCGTGTAGTCGACAGTCTTTAAATCCCATTAACCAACCAACCTCAATAAAGACTAAATAAAGAGAGTTTACTAACACGTCACCTTTAAAAATATTAAACATACTGACCCAAGGATGTGTTGTATAGAACACGTGTGTAGAACACGTAGTGATGACCGTAGATAAACATAAAAAAAGAGTCCAAAATATATTCTGGAGTTGAAGAGTGGCTTTTGTATGTTCGTATTACCAGTTTAAGAAGCGATATAAAATTGAAAGTTGAATATGGTAATGGTATACAATAACGACATGTTAATAAGTAAGTCAAATGTGCAACGTTTTACTTGCACATTAGCCTTCTTCAGTCTAATATATAGAAGAAGGGAAGATGTAAAGATGTAAATAGTTTATTAGCCTCGAAACTTAGTTTCGAGGTAATCAGTCCCTCAGCCTGGAGAAGAGTTTAGCTCCATAGACTGGAACAATGTGAAGCTGAAGGGAGAGCTAAAAAACTTTTTTTTTCTAATTAACCAATTTTAGTGATATTTTTACTGTGAGTTGAACAGTATTTGAGACATGCACACCGAGTTTGCAGTGATATTTGCCCCAAAAGATAGAAAAAAAATAATAATGCCCTATTTTATAGGGTATAATGCAAAAATCATAGAAACTAGGTAAGATGTACAATGTTGTAGTTAAGATCAGATGAGAGATAAAAGTCTAAATAGGAACATGACATCAAACTTTCGAGCAAGATGTCAATAGGTTCCATAATAAAAAATAATTGAAGTGTTTGGATTTTTTTTTGGGAAAAAATAACAAACAGTAAAGTATATTGCTAATATCTCATTGTCACAGTCTAAACCAATTCTAGCCCGATAATGTGTGAAAAATCTTGGCATTCTGTTAAGTAGTTTTTGCAATATGATTTTTGAAAGGTCAATAACTTATTCCTGAGAACAAGAGAAATTCCATTTTCTGTAAAACTCTACGGTTACGGCGCGCCAGAGTTGGGTATACCATACACCACCACTCCTGACGGCAGCCCCCAGGCGATTGAGCAGCCAGAAATTTTGCCAGAATTATGCACTATTTTTTGGTAAGAAAGCAATTTTTTCCAATTTTTTTTATCCTGTATAACCTTGCCCCCTGAAGCAACAGAATGGAGTCTTGTATACTGTCAAGGTGAGGCACAGAAAATCTTCATGACAAGCGGTGGAATTTACTAGTGGAAGTAGGGATGTAATCAGTGAGAGGCAGTGTAGCAAATCTATTGGTTAGGTCCCTCTCAAATCCAACCTTTCTCACTCGTAACTAGTGGTCAGGTAATAAAGTTGTTGATGTACTCTGTACCAACATAATGTTGTATCTGCTTCTTCAGTCCAGTAAAGAGAAGAATGGAAGAAGATGAGGAAGAGTTTGAGATAATCAAACCCACAGCTGGAGTCGATGTGTTCAGTCCATCAATCCTGAGAAAAGTATGAGGACAGACTATGAGGATAGACTAAGGGCCCTGAATCTGCACTCTCTAGAAAGACGTAGAATTAGGGTGGATATGATTGAAGTGTATAAATGGAAGACAGGAATAAATAAAGAGGATGTAAATAGTGTGCTGAAAATATGTAGCCTAGACAGGACTCGCAGCAATGGTTTTAAGTTAGAAAAGTTCAGATTCAGGAAGGATATAGGAAAGTACTGGTTTGGTAATAGAGTTGTGGATAAGTGGAACAAACTCCCAAGTACAGTTATAGAGACCAGAACGTTGTGTAGCTTTAAAAATAGGTTGGATAAATACACGAGTGGGTGTGGGTGGGTGTGAGTTGGACCTGATTAGCTTGTGCTACCAGGTCGGTTGCCGTGTTCCTCCCTTAAGTCAAGGTGACCTGACCTGACTAGGTTGGGTGCATTGGCTTAAGCCGGTAAAAGACTTGGACCTGCCTCGCATGGGCCAGTAGTCCTGCTGCAGTGTTCCTTCGTTCTTATGTTCTTTTGTTCTTATATGCTTGGAGAAGTGGCTTATATACTGTAGTCAAGAAAGTTGAAGCAGCAGGAGGCGGAGTCACCAGTGGAAAAATCCACTACTGTAAGTAGGTTATGCTTGTAGGTTAAGCAGTAACTGAAGAATTCCTTGTCTCAGGATCCCAAGATGTTGCTGTGTCTGGAATATATCATATGAATCGTTTATAAAACAGACAAGTTGTATAATGAGATACTTGTGGAAGATTAGGGAAACTTTATTGTGGAATTGTTCTGCCAACCAGTGTCTTCTTCAGTCCAGTACAGAGAAGAATAGTTGCTTGGCCTCTAGGCATGATCGACTTATACTAGTTGATTTTTCCACTGGTGACTCCATCTCCTGCTGTTTCAACTCACCTGATACAGTATTTAAGCTATTTCTCCTCAAATACGTTGTACTTGTCCCAAGACTGACGGACTGAACACAAGCACTCCAGGCTGTGGGACTGATTACCTCAAACTCCTCTTTATCCTCCACAGTTCTTCTATGCATTGGACTGAAGAAGGAAGTCACTGGACAAACATTTCCACAGTAAAGATTCCCAAATGCTGCACAAGTATTTCATTCTAAAAATATGATATTACACATCCCTGTCTGGGGCCTACCATTACTGGAAAATAATCTCCCTCTCTCCTACATACTGTAACCTAAGCATCATTATCCCCATAAAAGCTCTTAACTGCTTCAAGTAACCTACCATTTTCCATACATTTGTAACATCTTGAATATTGCTGTAATATCCATCCTATTATATGCTATTTCCAGATCAATTAATTAATAAATCCACAAATCAGTAGATCCGTAATTCCAGAATACTATTCACTTATGTTCTTAATGTAAACACTTGGTGTATGCATCCCTTATCCTTTCTAAAACATGTTGTCTCCTCTGCGATTCTTTTCTGTTTTACCCATAATTCTTTTAATAAAAATTCTGCTTTACACTTTACTTAATATACTTAACAAGCTTTTTTCCTTATAATTCTTACACTTTCTTTTATATCTTTTCATTAATGAAAAAGAACTATGCATGTTCTTTGCCAGTTTCTCAGTTCCTTCACAGCTGATTTATCTCCTCTCATTCTACCCACTGCCTCAGCACCTCCCTACACTCACATCTGGCTCTTCCTCACTCCTAGAAGGTATTATACCTACCTGCCCAATGCAAGAAACTACTGCCTACCTCTCTTCGTCAACATTCAAATGCTTCAACATATTCCCTCCATCTCCTTGTCTAATTGCTCTTCTCCTTTGTTTCTAACTCTTAAATTTATTTGTTTCTCAGGCTTTATCAATTTATTAGTCTCCATTTTTTCCCTCTAAGAATTTTCTTTTGATAAAGACCTTTCACAATCTCTCAGTAGCTCTCTTTTTGATATTTTTCCTCCAGTAGCACCTTTTCCACCTCATCATTCTCCCAGTCGCTCCTCTTCCCTCCTGCACCCACCCGTCTACACCCACAAGCATGTGACACATTGTTAATTCTTCCTCATGTCTTCCACATTTTTCCTAGTAGTTGCTTATATCTTACCTTGTGTTTCTACTCATTTAATTGTCTCCTCTTAAATATAATGATGAGACAATAAAAAGAGTTTCAGTAAATGCGTTGAAAACACAACTATAGGTTGACTATACATAAATAACCCGAACATAGAGTAACTTATAATGACGTTTCTCTCCGACTTTAACTTGTAAACAAACCATACCACAGGCGGGGTTAGAACCCGTGATCAGAGAGTCATAAAACTCCAGGCCGACGCGCTAGCCACTGGGCTAACGCGTCGGTCTGGAGTCTTATGACTCTCTGATCACGGCTTCTAACCCCACCCGTGGTATGGTTTTTTTTGGACTTGTAAATGGTCCAAGTCAAGTCGGACCGAAACGTTGTTATAAGCGTTTCATATGTGCGGGTTATTTGTGTATTGTTCCAGTAACGGTATTGTGCCTTTTTGTTCCTTAAATGGCCGACTTATAAATTCAGAAGAAATCTTGGAGCTTCAGAATTGTTTAGACAAGTTAATGGTGACATAAATTTATTAGAGGCAGTTCAGAGTGAAACTGGGAAAACCTTATTGGTTGGAAAGAAAAATAATCCTGGCACTTAAAGCTTCCTCACCACTTGTTGTGTCATGTGAATGGTGTCAACCACTTGTTGTGTCATGTGTATGTTGTGTCAACCACTTGTTGTGTCATGTGAATGGTGTCAACCACTGCTGTGTCATGTGAATGGTGTCAACCACTTGTTGTGTCATGTGAATGGTGTCAACCACTGCTGTGTCATGTGAATGGTATCACCACTGTTGTGTCATGTGAATGGCGTCAACCACTGTTGTGTCTTGTGAATGGTGTCAACCACTGCTGTGTCATGTGAATGGTATCAACCACTGCTGAGTCTTGTGAATGGTGTCAACCACTGCTGTGTCTTGTGAATGGTGTCAACCACTGCTGTCTCATGTAAATGGTATCAACCACTGTTGTGTCATGTGAATGGTGTCAACGACTGCTGTGTCTTGTGAATGGTGTCAACCACTGCTGTGTCATGTGAATGGTGCCAACCACTGTTGTGCCATGTGAATGGTATCAACCACTCCTGTGTCTTGTGAATGGTGTCAACCACTGTTGTGTCACGTGAAAGGTATCAACCACTGCTGTGTCATGTGAATGGTGTCAACCACTGCTGTGTCATGTGAATGGTTCACATGCTGTTCATGAATGGTGTCAACCTTGCTGTGTCATGTGAATGGTGTCAACCACTGCTGTGTCATGTGAATGGTGTCAACCACTGCTGTGTCATGTGAATGGTGTCAACCACTGCTGTGTCTTGTGAATGTGTCAACCACTGCTGTGTCTTGTGAATGGTGTCAACCACTGCTGTGTCATGTGAATGGTATCAACCATGCTGTGTCTTGTGAAGTACAACCACTGCTGTGTCATGTGAATGGTGTCAACCACTTGTTGTGTCATGTGAATGGTGTCAACTACTGCTGTGTCATGTGAATGGTGTCAACCACTGTTGTGTCATGTGAATGGTGTCAACCACTGTTGTGTCATGTGAATGGTGTCAACTACTGCTGTGTCTTGTGAATGGTGTCAACCACTGCTGTGTCATGTGAATGGTGTCAACCACTGCTGTGTCATGTGAATGGTATCAACCACTGCTGTGTCATGTGAATGGTATCAACCACTGCTGTGTCTTGTGAATGGTGTCAACCACTGCTGTCTCATGTAAATGGTATCAACCACTGTTGTGTCATGTGAATGGTGTCAACGACTGCTGTATCTTGTGAATGTTGTCAACCACTGCTGTGTCATGTGAATGGTGTCAACCACTGCTGTGTCATGTGAATGGTGTCAACCACTGCTGTGTCATGTGAATGTTGTCAACCACTGCTGTGTCATGTGAATGGTGTCAACCACTGCTGTGTCTTGTGAATGTTGTCAACCACTGCTGTGTCATGTGAATGGTGTCAACCACTGCTGTGTCTTGTGTATGGTATTAACCATGTTGTGTCATGTGCATGGTGTCAACCATGTTGTGTCATGTGAATGGTGTCAACCATGTTGTGTCACGTGTATGGTGTCAACCATTGTCTCTGGAACTGGTCTTATTGTGGTTTACTTAAACATCGACTTATAGCTATTCCTAGTGAGCTCTCCTCCTTCCTTCCTTACACAGTCGTTTCATCTGGTCTTTTACCAGCATCTGTTGGTATTTTGGATTAACATTTTTCTGTCGCTCCTTCGCCATTCACAAACTCTCCCTCCGCCTCTTTTCACAACCAAGAAATTTTTTTTTCTGGTCTTCTTCTTCTTTATTTCCTGCTGTGCCTCTTATTATATAATTCTTTAAGCTCTTTCACTTCAAGGTTTTTTCTTTCCTGCATTTTTGGTTCAACTACGGGCTGGTGAGATTTTTATTATTGCCTCTTGGTTTTTTGGGTATGATTATCAATTCCTCCTTTTCTTATCATACTCTCTCTGGCTAAGTACTGCATCACATTTCTTGGCTTTCCATCTAGTTCTTTTTTCTCATTATACCATATTCAGTCCATCCCTTTTGCTGTGTCTTTAACTCCACAAAACGGATGGACTGATTTCATCATCTTGATGTCACTACTACACCTGCTGTCTCTGTTTTTGACTGAAGAAGCATGTCTTAATCATCAACTTATCGGTATTTTATTCCATTTTCAACATGTCTCTGACTTTTAGATACAACCTTCTTGTAAACAACAACAACAACCGCCATCTTGGCTCTCCAGGTTTTGGGGTTCTCGCGTTGGTCCTAATTCTCCCAGTATATATTTTTCCGTTATAGTTTGTATTTATGAGTGTATGTTTAGTAGTTACACAGATGATACATGAGACACTTGTTCAACACTTGGGTATCATTATTCTGGAAACGTTTCGCCAGCCAGTGGCTTCTTCAGTCCAATGTAGATGTAATTTCACGTTTTGTGATTAATTTTTTGGTCCAACTCTCAACGTCTTGCTGGTTGACTAATCATAAATTGTTGTATTATACTTCTACGTTGTCGATTCCCAGTCTTTCCATTCCTCCACTACTGACGGCTACACAACACCTCTTATTTCTTCACTCTTCCAATGCTTCAAATATAAGTCCGTGAAGTGTGTCTTCTTTGATTAAATATTTTTAAATATCTCGATCAGCTGCTTGTGTAATTTAAGTGTTATTTAATATATACAATATACAATGTTAAGCTGGTTTTGCCCCTGGACATATTTTTATTTTATATAAATGATATGAACGTAAGCTAACGTAAGGAAACGCAAAATGGTCAAACATAAAATATGTAAAATATGTAAAATAAGTAAACTTACTGAACCAGCGGTAGATGCGGAATTGACGTGTCTTAGATGTCCGATGTGGTCGAGCGAGACATTGATTGCCACAGTACTAACCCTTGATTGCCAGAGTACTAACTCTTGATTGCCAGAGTACTAACTCTTGATTGCCAGAGTACTAACCCTTGATTGCCACAGTAATAACCCTTGATTGCCAGAGTATTAACCCTTGATTGCCAGAGTATTAACCCTTGATTGTCAGAGTACTAACCATTGATTGCCAGAGTACTAACCCTTGATTGCCACAGTAATAACCCTTGATTGTCACAGTACTAACCCTTGATTGCCAGAGTACTATCCCTTGATTGCCAGAGTACTAACTCTTGATTGCCAGAGTACTAACCCTTGATTGCCAGAGTACTAACCCTTGATTGCCACAGTAATAACCCTTGATTGTCACAGTAATAACCCTTGATTGTCACAGTACTAACCCTTGATTGCCAGAGTACTATCCCTTGATTGCCAGAGTACTAACCCTTGATTGCCACAGTAATAACCCTTGATTGCCAGAGTACTAACCCTTGATTGCCAGAGTACTAACCCTTGATTGCCACAGTAATAACCCTTGATTGCCACAGTACTAACCCATGATTGTCACAGTACTAACCCATGATCGTCACAGTACTAACCCATGATTGCCAGAGTACTAACCCTTGATTTTCACAGTACTAACCCTTGATTGTCACAGTACTAACCTTTGATTTTCACAGTATTAACCCTTGATTGGCAGAGTACTAACCCTTGATTGCCACAGTACTAACCCTTGATTGTCACAGTACCAGCCCTTGATTGTCACAGTACTAACCCTTGATTGTCACAGTACTAACCCTTTACTGCCACAGTACTAACCCTTGATTGTCACAGTGCTAACCCTTGATTGTCACAGTACTAACCCTTGATTTTCACAGTACTAACCCTTGATAGTCACAGTACTAACCCTTGATTGTCACAGTACTAACCCTTGATTGTCAGAGTACTAACCCTTGATTGCCAGAGTACTAACCCTTGATTGCCAGAGTACTAACCCTTGATTGTCACAGTACTAACCCTTGATTGTCACAGTACTAACCATTGATTGTCACAGCACTAACCCTTGATTGCCAGAGTACTAACCCTTGATTGTCACAGTACTAACCCTTGATTGTGACAGTACTAACCCATGATTGTCACAGTACTAACCCTTGATTGCCAGAGTACTAACATTTGATTACCACCGTACTAACCCTTGATTTCCAGAGTACTAACCCTTGATTGTCACAGTACTAACCCTTGATTGCCAGAGTACTAACCCTTGATTGTCACAGTACTAACCCTTGATTGCCAGAGTACTAACCCTTGATTGCCAGAGTACTAACCCTTGATTGTCAGAGTTCTAACCCTTGATTGCCAGAGAACTAACCCTTGATTGCCACAGTAATAACCCTTGACTGTCACAGTACTAACCCTTGATTGCCAGAGTACTAACCCTTGTTTGTCACAGTACTAACCCATGATTGTCACAGTACTAACCCTTGATTGCCACAGTACTAACCTTTGATTGTCACAGTACTAACCCTTTATTGTCACAGTACTAACTCTTGATTTTCACAGCATTAACCCTTGATTGCCAGAGTACTAACCCTTGATCGTCACAGTACTAACCCTTGATTGTCACAGTACTAACCCTTGATTTTCACAGTACCAACCCTTGATTGTCACAGTACTAACCGTTGATTGTCACAGTACTAACCCTTTATTGTCACAGTACTAACTCTTGATTTTCACAGTATTAACCCTTGATTGCCAGAGTACTAACCCTTGATTGTCACAGTACTAACCTTTGATTGTCACAGTACTAACCCTTGATTGTCACAGTACCAACCCTTGATTGTCACAGTACTAACCCTTGATTGTCACTGTACTAACCCTTGATTGCCACAGTACTAACCCTTGATTGTCACAGTACTAACCCTTGATTGTCACAATATTAACCCTTGATTGTCACAGTACTAACCCTTGATTGTCACAGTACTAACCCTTGATTGTCACAGTACTAACCCTTGATTGTCACAGTACTAACCCTTGATTGCCAGAGTACTAACCCTTGATTGCCACAGTACTAACCCTTGATTGTCACAGTAGTAACCCTTGATTGTCACAGTACTAACCCTTGATTGTCACAGTACTAACCCTTGATTGCCAGAGTACTAACCCTTGATTGTCACAGTACTAATCCTTGATTGTCACAGTACTAACCCCTGATTGTCACAGTACTAACCCTTGATTGCCACAGTGCTAACTCTTGATTGTCACAGTAATAACCCTTGACTGCCAGAGTACTAACCCTTGATTGTCACAGCACTAACCCTTGATTGTGACAGTACTAACCCTTGATTGTCACAGTACTAACCCTTGATTGTCACAGTACTAACCCTTGATTGCCAGAGTACTTACCCTTGATTGTCACAGTACTAACCCTTGATTGCCAGAGTACTAACCCTTGATTGCCAGAGTGCTAACCCTTGATTGCCAAAGTACTAACCCTTGATAGCCAGAGTACTAACCGTTGATTGCCAGAATACTAACCCTTTATTGCCAGAGAACTAACCCTTGATTGCCAGAGTACTAATTCTTGATTGTCACAGTACTGACCCTTGATTGCCAGAGTACTAACCCTTGATTTTCACAGTACTAACCCTTGATTGCCAGAGTACTAACCCTTGATTGTCACAGTACTAACCCTTGATTGCTACAGTACTAACCCTTTATTGTCACAGTACTAACCCTTGATTGCCAGAGTACTAACATTTGATTACCACCGTACTAACCCTTGATTTCCAGAGTACTAACCCTTGATTGTCACAGTACTAACCCTTGATTGCCAGAGTACTAACATTTGATTACCACCGTACTAACCCTTGATTTCCAGAGTACTAACCCTTGATTGTCACAGTACTAACCCTTGATTGCCAGAGTACTAACCCTTGATTGTCACAGTACTAACCCTTGATTGCCAGAGTACTAACCCTTGATTGCCAGAGTAGTAATTCTTGATTGTCACAGTACTAACCCTTGATTGTCACAGTACTAACCCTTAATTGCTACAGTACTAACCCTTTATTGTCACAGTACTAACCGTTGACTGCCAGAGTACTAACCCTTGATTTTCACAGTACTAATTCTTGATTGTCACAGTACTAACCCTTGATTGTCACAGTACTAACCCTTGATTGCCAGAGTACTAAACCTTTATTGTCACAGTACTAACCCTTGATTGCCAGAGTAATAACCCTTGATTGCCAGAATACTAATCCTTGATTGTAACGGTACTAACCCTTGATTGACACAGTACTAACCCTTGATTGACACAGTACTAACCCTTGACTGTCACAGTACTAACCCTTGTTTGACACAGTACTAACCCTTGATTGACACAGTACTAACACTTGATTTGCACAGTACTAACCCTTGATTGACACAGTACTAACCCTTGATTTACACAGTAATATCCCTTGATTGACACAGTACTAACCCTTGATTGACACAGTACTAACCCTTGATTAACACAGTACTAAGCCTTGATTGACACAGTACTAACCCTTGATTGTCACAGTAGTAACCCTTGACTGACACAGTACTAACCCTTGATTGTCACAGTACTAATTCTTGATTGCCACAGTACTAACTCTTGATTGTCACAGTACTAACCCTTGATTGACACAGTACTAACCCTTGATTGGCACAGTACTAACCTTTGATTGTCACAGTAATAACTCTTGATTGTCACAGTACTAACCCTTGATTGTCACAGTACTAACCCTTGATTGCCACAGTACTAACCCTTGATTGTCACAGTACTAACCCTTGATTGTGACAGTACTAACCCTTGATTGTGACAGTACTAACCTTTGATTGTCACAGTACTAACCCTTGATTGTCACATTACTAACCCTTGATTGTCACAGTACTAACCCTTGATTGTCACAGTACTAACCCTTGATTGTCACAGTACTAACCCTTGATTGTCACAGTACTAACCCTTCATTGGCCCTAACGCTGCATTCCAGCCAGAATAATCACTGCTTGCATTTTAAAAATTAAATAATGTTAAATTCTAGTGGCTTCACTGTTTCAGCTAACATATATGTTAGTGGCTTCACTGTTTCAGCTAACATATATGTTAGTGGCTTCACTGTTTCAGCTAACATATATGTTAGTGGCTTCACTGTTTCAGCTAACATATATGTTAGTGGCTTCACTGTTTCTGCTAACATATATGTTAGTGGCTTCACTGTTTCAGCTAACATATATGTTAGTGGCTTCACTGTTTCTGCTAACATATATGTTAGTGGCTTCACTGTTTCAGCTAACATATATGTTAGTGGCTTCACTGTTTCTGCTAACATATATGTTAGTGGCTTCACTGTTTCAGCTAACATATATGTTAGTGGCTTCACTGTTTCAGCTAACATATATGTTAGTGGCTTCACTGTTTCAGCTAACATATATGTTAGTGGCTTCACTGTTTCTGCTAACATATATGTTAGTGGCTTCACTGTTTCAACTAACATATATGTTAGTGGCTTCACTGTTTCAACTAACATTATGTTAGTGGCTTCACTGTTTCAACTAACATATATGTTAGTGGCTTCACTGTTTCAACTAACATATATGTTAGTGGCTTCACTGTTTCAACTAACATATATGTTAGTGGCTTCACTGTTTCAACTAACATATATGTTAGTGGCTTCACTGTTTCAGCTAACATATATGTTAGTGGCTTCACTGTTTCTTAATTAAATTTTGAGTGTCCATCATTTAGAGGCAGTTCAGCACATGTAGTCTGCGTTATCATGTTGACACTCTAATGTTCACTAGAGCTGGAGTCTTTTTATTTACCTAGTGCCTGGAGTTTACCTGGAGAGAGTTCCGGGGGTCAACGCCCCCGCGGCCTTGTCTGTGGCCAGGAATCCTGGTGGATCAGAGCCTGACCAGCTAGGTTGTTACTGCTGGCTGCACGCAATCCAACGTACGAGCCACAGCCCGGCTGGTCAGGTTCCGATTTTAGGTGCTTGTCCAGTATCTGCTTGAAGAGAGTCAGTGGTCTATTGGTAATCCCCCTCATGTATGCTGGGAGGCAGTTGAACAGTCTCGGGCCCCTGACACTTATTGCATGGTCTCTTAAAGTGCTAATGACACCCCTGCTTTTCATTGGGGGGATGGTGCATCGTCTGCCAAGTCTTTTGCTTTCGTAGTGAGTGATTTTCGTGTGCAACTTCGGTACTAGTCCCTCTAGGATTTTCCAGGTGTATATAATCATGTATCTCTCCCGCCTGCGTTCCAGGGAATACAGGTTTAGGAACTTCAAGGACTTCCAGTAATTGAGGTGTTTTATCTCCGTTATGCGCGCCGTGAAGGTTCTCTGTACATTTTCTAGGTCAGCAATTTCACCTGCCTTGAAAGGTGCTACTAGTGTGCAGCAATATTCCTGCCTAAATAGAACAAGCGACCTGAAGAGTGTCATCATGGGCTTGGCCCCTAGTTTTAAAGGGTTCTATTATCCATCCTGCTTTTTCTAGCAGAGCGATTGATACAATGTTATGGCCCTGAAGGTGAGTCCCGACTAATCACTCCCAGGTCTTTGACGTTGGTTTTTCGTCTATTTTTGGCCAGAATTTTTTTGACTCTGATGAGTTTAATTTTCCCTGTGTTTCCTATCGGAGTAATTGAAATTTCTCATCTTGAACTTCATATTGTTTTGTGCAGCCCACTGAAAGATTTGGTTGATTCCGCCGGGGCCCTTGCAGTGTCTGAAATGGAAACACTGTCTGCAGATTGGGGTTCATCTGCAAAGGAAACACGATTGTGGGCTGACATTTTTGTCATTAGATATGAGGATAAAACAAGAGGGGAGCGATACTGTCCCTTGTGGAACAAGCTTTCACGTCTCCCTCAACTTTTACTCGGTTGACTACAATCTTTGTGTTTTGTTTATGGGAAATTATAGTCCATTACCAACTTTTCCTGTTTTCCTTTAGCCGCATTTTTTTGCGTTTAGCCCCACACTTGTCGAAGGGTTTTTGCAAGTTGTATTTTATTCATTGTATTTTTTTTTGTCTTCAGTGCTCGGACCTTGTGTGTGATCCAAAAGCTGAGACAGACAGGAGCGACCTGCTCTAAACCCATGTTGCCCTGGGTTGTGTAACTGATGGGTTTCTAGATGGGTGGTGATCTTGCTTCTTAGGATCTTTTCAAAGATTTTTATGATATGGGATGATAGTGCTATGGGTCTGTAGTTCTTTGCTATTGCTTTACTGCCCTCTTTGTGGAGTGGGGCTGTCTGTTGTTTTTTAGTAACTGTGGGACGACTCCCGTGTCCATGCTCCCTCTCCATAGGATGGTAAAAGCTCGTGATAGGGGCTTCTTGCAGTTCTTGATGAACACGGAGTTCCATGAGTCTGGGCCTGGGGCAGAGTGCATGGGCATGTCATTTATATAGAATTATTTATCATGTTTCTTCTCACGATTTCAATGCTGAACATATGCTTGAGTTGAATTCTAACAGCAATATTTCTGAGCAAGATCCTCCCACTTTTGCAACTGAGCAAGATTCCTCCCTCTCTTGCAACTAAGCAAGATTTCTCCCACTCTTGCAACTAAGCAAGATTCCTCCCTCTCTTGCAACTAAGCAAGATTTCTCCCACTCTTGCAACTATGCAAGATTCCTCCCTCTCTTGCAACTAAGCAAGATTTCTCCCACTCTTGCAACTATGCAAGATTCCTCCCTCTCTTGCAACTAAGCAAGATTTCTCCCACTCTTGCAACTATGCAAGATTCCTCCCACTCTTGCAACTAAGCAAGATTTCTCCCACTCTTGCAACTAAGCAAGATTCCTCCCACTCTTGCAACTAAGCAAGATTTCTCCCACTCTTGCAACTAAGCAAGATTCCTCCCACTCTTGCAACTAAGCAAGATTCCTCCCACTCTTGCAACTATGCAAGATTCCTCCCTCTCTTGCAACTAAGTAAGATTCCTCCCACTCTTGCAACTATGCAAGATTCCTCCCTCTCTGGCAACTAAGCAAGATTCCTCCCACTTTTGCAGCTGAGCAAGATCTTCCACTCTTGCAACCGATCAAGATCCTCCAACTCTTGCAAAAAAGCAAGATTCATCCCACTCTTGCAACTGAGCAAGATTCCTCCAACTATTGCAGCAGAACAAGATCCTCTCACTCTTGCAACTCAGCAAAATTCCTCCCTCTCTTGCAACTAAGCAAGATTCCTCCCACTATTGCAACTGAACAACATCCTCCCACTCTTGCAACTAAGCAAGATCACATTGCAATCATTTTACAAGTCTTTCTTCCTGGCACCCAGTTCTAAATTGTTGGAGACTTTTTCTTTACCCATTTCAAATTATTTTCCCTATTTAACCTATACATTAGACAAGTTACAAAGGACTGCTTCAGTGTAAGTATAATAACCCACATATAAATCATATATCATGGGCGGAGTATGCTACAGTATATCGCCTAGTGAAGGAATTGCCTGCCAGAGAATTATCCAAATAGATTCATTGTTAATGATGACCAGTGAGCCAAGAGCCCAGTCTCAGATCCGGTACATAAGTACACAAGTGCAATAAGTTTAGTACGCCTGTACAACCATGAAGCAATATTTGTTATTATGTACACTTGTCTGCAGGCATTAACACTTTCATTTCACGTGAATGTACTCTTTTTTATGCTAACAATGTAGGCAACTGCTATCTCCGCAATTCTTATATTTGCTATTTTATTTTCTCAGGTAAGAGGACTCATCCACTCTGGTACCTCATTCCTGGGTAAATTATATATATTTTTCAGCCTTTCTGTTGCTTACAACTTCCTCTTCCCCTAATTACATTTAAAGCTGAGCTGGAATTTAATGTTGTACTTCTCACTCTCTCTCATTATATGGCACTCTGAGGCCCATTCACTCGCAACAGTACTGAGGAACAGCTATAGGCTTTTAAGAATGTTATATAGAACAATTGAACAACGGTAAGCGAAGACATATTGAAGATGAATGACGGATCACTGACTAGTGGAGACACTGTATTGTGCACAGAGACGTCTGTTGAGACAAAGAACTTTATCCATGGAGGCAACAATGGGAATAAACCAGAGGAGAGTGTATGAATGGTATGCAACACATGTGCAACATGTGGATAGCTTTAATTTGTAGACTTTTCGCCATCCAGTGGCTTTATCAGTACAAGGACGTAATGTGAAGATAGTGGAAGTATATACAAGACACGAGGTAATCAGTCCCGCAGCTTAGAAGTGCTCATCACCTACTCCTAGGTTGAGGGACTGATTTCCTTGTCTTTGTATATACTTCTACAGCCTTTACATTATGTATGTCCTTGTAGTGTATCGATATATGGAGAAAAAGGCACTTATGTACAGTTCAGGACATTTATTAAAGGAAACGTTTCGCCACGAGTGGCTTCTTCAGTCCTTCAGACACTGAAGGGAGAAACGTCTACAAAGTAAATATACCCACATGTTGCACGTCTCTAATTTTGTAACAGAGCATAGTGGTACCAACACTTTCATGGGTGTGAGATGGGAGGTTTAAACGTTACACTGAAACGGACGATGCGTGGAGTGAATATTCTGCAGAGGTGAGGAGGCAACCTGAACACGAATAAAACTGACACAGCAACTAAGACAACAGCAGAATAAAAGCTACTTAACAGCCAAATGAGATGAAAGATGACGGCGTAGGAGTGTATGATAACACTGAAGAGAGAAAAAAGAAACCTCAAGGAAAAAGACAGTGAGTGAGGTTTCCCTGAACTGTTATAAACGAATAAGAACCAACAACGGACATGGAAGGAAGGTTAAGGTTGAGATGAATTATCTCCTTGACTATCAGAGAAGCTGAAACTCTATACAAGCCATTTCCACACATTAAGAAATCTTCAATGATCGGCAAAATACTCGATGACTGGAGGATAGGGAAATTCTTTTCCCAAAGACATGAAGGACCAGAGGCAGGAAGCCCTGAACTATAGATCCCTATCCCTAATAAGTGTAACTTCTAAGTTGTAAAAGACTGAAAAATTAGAACTGAACACTTGGAATGTACTAAATACTTGGCAAAAATAAGAACATGTGTTTAAAAATGGAAAGTGCTGCCTGATCAACCTTCCAGAGACGTGACAGATTAACGGACGCTAGACAGGAAAGAAGAGTATGTTTGCACTACAAGTTCCTAGACAGTACAAGACCTTTCATTTGGTGACACACAGACGGCAACTTACACATCAGAGAAACAACTCGGGGTAAAAGAAAACCTATTAGCACGAATAAAGTACTACCTGTACAGAGGAAAACAAAGAGGAACGAATAATCAGGATGGGAGAATATAACTCCAGGGAATCCCACAAGGATCAATGTTGGAGCCTATATTTTTCTAACTGTTCATTAATGACTACTACGGAAATTAGCTTCAATATAACATTATCTGAGATACTGCGAAGATAATATGAGCATAAACTGAAGAGGATGAAAGAAGGCTGCAAAAAATACCTGGATAGAATTCAGAAATGGTTGGAGAAATGGGTAGTGAAATCCACACTAAGAAAAAAGCCAAGTTATGAAGGAGGACGAGAAGTGAGAACCATCAATGAGGAGGAAGGTTTAAACTCTTACAAAGGTTAAATGATAAGATTTGTGGAAAACCATCACCTGAAACGTATCTTCGTAGGCATATGAACAAAACAATATCAACAGCATTAATCTGTCAACTAGATAAAGTCAGCTGATCAAATGAAAATACTGGCCCACAGATGGCTCCAACTGCATCTTGTTCCCTGCTTGTATGTTTCATAACACTCAAAATGCTTTCAAATGAGCTGATGTAGGTAACAGAGCCTGTCAATAAAGCTAGGAATCCTTAACCTAACCTTGTCATACTCTATGTAAATAGAGAGAGAGAGAGAGAGAGGAGAGAGAGAGAGAGAGAGAGAGAGAAGAGAGAGAGAGAGAGAGAGAGAGAGAGAGAGAGAGAGAGAGAGAGAGAGAGAGAGAGAGAGAGAGAGAGAGAGAGAGAGAGAGAGAGAGAGAGAGAGAGAGAGAGAGGAGAGAGAGAGAGAGGAGAGAGAGAGAGAGAGAGAGAGAGAGAGAGAGAGTGAGTGAGAGAGAGAGAGAGTGAGACAAATAGGCTATCAATAGCCTTGTCTGTCATCCCAGCAAACTGCCTTTGTCTTGCCTCTCCTTCCATCAGAACTAATGAATATCATTAAGATAAGTCGAATTCGCACACGACACAGAATATCTGCATTAAAGGAGCTTCGAGCAGTGAGTATTGGGTTGCCTCCACTAGACAGACGTATGTAGAACACCAGTCACTGCTGCTGGAATGTCACTCTTTATAACATTCACTAAAAAGTGTTTTGCCTGTCAGTAGTGAAGTAATTTCAATTAGACTGTGTCGCTAATCAGAGTTATGTTAGAGGCTGCCACAGTGAATACCTCTGTTCCACAAGGCACAGTGCTCGCTCCCATTCTCTTCCTCATTCTCATATCAGACAAAGACAGAGATATAAACCACAGAACCATGTCTTCTGTTGGAGACAGGATTCAGCATAAAGTTGTCAACCATTGAGGACACTGTAAATCTTCAAGCGGATATATATCAATTTTCCAAGGAGCAACGGAAAGCAATATGATGTTCAAAGAGAACAAATTTCAGTTACTCCGTTATGGAAAAAACTTGATGAAATATCTAGACAGGAGTATGCAATAAACTCTAAGCACACAATAAAGCAAAAAAGTAGTGTGAAAGACTTGGGAGTGTTGATGTCAGAGGATCTCACCTTCTAAGATAAAAACAATGTCACTATCGCATCTAGGAAGAAATATGATAGGATGGATAATTAGAACATTCAAAACAAGGGATGCCAAGCCTATATCATTTTTTACTTTTTTTTACACAGGGTTTGACAAGGTTATGGATCCCTAGCTTTATTGACAAGCTATTTACTTTCCTAACTTTATTGGCAAGCTAAGAGCTGTTACCTACATCAGCTCATTTGAAAGCATTTTTATTATGAGACATACAAGTAGGGAACAGGATGAAATTGGAGCCATCTGTGGGCCAGAATTTTAATTTGATCAGCTGACTTCATCTCGTTGACATCATTATGCTGTACGAATGTGTTCCATACCCGAGTCATCCTGGGTATATATGATCTCAGATGGAGTGATGTTCTGGAGAAGGGTACAACCAGAGTGAAGTTGCTGCTTTCTGCCCGTCTTGTGGCATAAAAGCTTGTTTCACGCTGTCCTCGAAGTGGATCCAAGTGTGGTACTTTGACAATATTGGCCTTGTACAGTAAGGCCACCCACATCCCTCCTATGTTGGAGGCTCTGCTGAAATGACAGATCTATCCAGGATGGGCCCAGGCGAGAGATGAGACGTCTTGCTCTGTTCTCTACTATGTCAAGCAGTCAGAGATGAAAGGGGGGCAGACAAACCAAGAAAGTGGAGCTTGAATACTGCTGTACACTATCACCTCCATTCAGGACAAGTGAAATCGCAGCTCCAGAGAATGTACAGAGAGCCTTAACTGCCTATATAAGTTTAGACAAGCACCTTAATTACTGAGAACTTTTGAAGTCTCTTGACTTGTGCCCCCTGGAGTGTAGGCGAGAGAGATACATCATAATCTACAACTGGAAAATCATAGAGGGACTGGTCGAAAATCTGCACACAGAAATCACTCCCTAAGAAAGCAAAAGATTTGGCAGATGGTGACAACATATCCCCAACGACATGAATAAACTAAGAGAAAACAGTAAGTGTCCGGATCCCGAGACTGTTCAACAGCCTTCCACCAGGCATGAGGGGAATTACCAATAGACCCCTGGCTGCCTTCAAGAAGGAGCTGAACAGATATCTAAAGCCAGTACCCGAACAGTCGGGCTGTGGTTCCTATATTGGACTACGTGTGGCCAGCAGTAAGAGCCTGGTTCATCAAATCCTAATACACCAGAAGGCCTTGTAGTAGACCAGTTGACCCCCCGAAAACCCTCCAGGTAGGCAGATTTTGTGGTAAGTAGACTCCAGGTAGGTAGATTGACTCCAGGTAGACTGACTCCCGGTAGGTAGACTCCAGATAGACAGACTCCAGGTAGATAGACTATAGGAAGGCAGACTCCAGGTAGGTAAACTCCAGGAAGATAAATTCCAGGCAGGTAGACTCAAGGTAAGTAAACTCCAGGTAGGTAGACTCCAGGTAGGTAGACTCCAGGTAGGTAGACTCCAGGTAGGTAGACTCCAGGTAGGTAGACTCCAGGTAGGTAGATTCCAGGTAGAGTTTCGCATCTGTTCAAGTGTAACAGTTCTTAATGAAACTTTTCAAGTTCTCCTCACATTTTTTTATTTAATCTTTAATTTTATTCTTTTTTAGGCTTATATATATATTATATATATTATATATATATATATATATATATATATATATATATGTATATATATATATATATATTATATATTATATATAAATATATAATATATATATATATATATATATATATATATATATATTATATATATATATATATATATATATATATATATATATATGCAATAAGATCACAGTAAACAGGTGATTTCAAAATATGCAAAACAACCACTCTGAAAGAATAGAGAAATTCCAAGCGCTTTCGGGACTACTCACATTATCAAGGAACTATGAAAGTGAAGCATCCAAGGAAGCTATATAAGGGGTCCGGCCAGCACCTCACTATCAGATCCCACAACGGTTAAACACGTGACGCGCGGCGAGCCAACTTGGATAGGTCCTTTGCAAAACTCACCCCCAAACTATTCTACCCAAGAAAATTTAAAAATTATTTGTCCAGTGTATTATTAAATTCTTCCCAAATTCTATTAATTATAAATGGATCTAATTTATATAAACCAAAGGAAATATTCATATTATTGTAAAAAACTGCTTTTTATGAAACAAGATTCAATTATATTCCTGTCGACCATGGACTTGCTAGATACTACTTTCTCAACTTTTTGAAAATCAATTGGATGGTTAAAATCTCTTACATGAATAAATAGAGCATTGGAATCTTGTCCAGTTCTAATGCTATATTTATGTTGTTTTAATCTTTGTTCGAGATTTTTACCAGTTGACCGAAATAAACTTTATCGCAAATTTTTCAAGGAATCTTATAGACACATCCATCAGCATTTTGGGGGGAATTCTTTATCAAAAGTTTTTTTACTGTATCAAGATTTTTGAATACAACTTTAATATTAAAAGTCTTAAGAAGAGAAGGCATATCAACCAAGTTTTCATGGTAAGGGAGAACCAACATATTTTTAGTTGAATAAGGCTGGTTGCCCCTTTTTGGATTATAAAAAGTGTTTCTAGCAACTTTAAAAGATTTATCAATTACATTTCTTGGGTATTTTAAATCATTACCTATTTCATAAATTTTGGATATTTCCTCATCTATGAACTCAGGACTACAAATGATTTTAATGACTTAAATGATTTTAACATGGTTAGTTTTGATGTTACTTCCTTGTTTACGAAAGTTCCTGTTGATGATTTATTAAGTTTCTTATCTGAAGAACTCGTTAACTATGATTTACCATTGCCAGTTCCTACTATCATTAAACTTATTAAACTTTGCATTGTTGATGCAAAATTTGTATTTAATGATAAGTTTTACACTCAGAAGTTTGGTATGGCAGTGGGAAATCCTCTTTCACCTGTTCTTAGTAACCTATACATGGAATTTTTTGAAACAAGGTTGCTTAACACAATCCTCCCTAATAGAGCTAAATGGTTCAGATATGTTGATGATATTTGTGTCTTATGCCAAAAATGTAGATATACACCATTTTCTTGGAAAATTAAATAGCTTAGCCCATTCTATAAACTTTACTGTTGAGTTTGAAGAAAATAACTCATTGGCTTTTCTAGATGTTTTAATTATTAAGGGTAATAATGAATTCAAAATTTAAAAAATTTTCAGAAAACCTACAAATAACTGTTCCTATGTCCACTATTATTCCTCGCATCAAGATAGAGTCAAACTGTCTGTTTTCTCATCAATGTTTTTGAGGGGCTTTACGAATTTGTAGTCCTGAGTTCATAGATGAGGAAATATCCAAAATTTATGGAAATAGGTAATGATTTAAAATACCCAAGAAATGTAATTGATTAAATCTTTTAAAGTTGCTAGAAACACTTTTTATAATCCAAAAAGGGGCAACCAGCCTTATTCAACTAAAAATATGTTGGTTCTCCCTTACCATGAAAACTTGGTTGATATGCCTTCTCTTCTTAAGACTTTTAATATTAAAATTGTATTCAAAAATCTTGATACAGTAAAAAACTTTTGATAAAGAATTCCCCCCAAATGCTGATGGATGTGTCTATAAGATTCCTTGTAAAATTTGCGATAAGTTTATTACGGTCAAACTGGGAAAAATCTCGAACTAAGATTAAAAAAAACATAAATATAGCATTAGAACTGGACAAGATTCCAATGCTCTATTTATTCATGTAAGAGATTTTAACCATCCAATTGATTTTCAAAAGTTGAGAAAGTTGTATCAAGCAAGTCCATGGTCGACAGGAATATAATTGAATCTTGTTTCATAAAAAGCAGTTTTGACAATAATATGAATATTTCCTTTGGTTTATATAAATTAGATCCATTTATAATTAATAGAATTTGGGAAGAATTTAATAATACACTGGACAAATAATTTTTAAATTTTCTTGGGTAGAATAGTTTGGGGGTGAGTTTTGCAAAGGACCCATCCAAGTGGCTCGCCGCGCGTCACGTGTTTAACCGTTGTGGGGTCTGATAGTGAGGTGGTGGCCGGACCCCTTATATAGCTTTCCCTTGGATGCTTCACTTTCATAGTTCCTTGATAATGTGAGTAGTCACGAAAAACGCTTGGAATTTCTCTATTCTTTCAGAGTGGTTGTTTTGTATATATATATATATATATATATATATTATATATATATATATATATATATATATATATAAAATATATATATATATATATATGTGTGTGTGTGTGTGTGTGTGTGTGTGTTGTGTGTGTGGTGTGTGTGTTGTGTGTGTGTGTGTATGTTAATGTAAAAATGAATATTTTGTACTAAAAGCGCCTTAGAAAACTTACCTAACTTTATTATAAAAAGCGCAATTTAATTTAGCAAATCCAACTTAATATATTTTAGATAACTTTACAAAAATTTAACAGTAAACAAACACAATGAATTATATTTTTTTCGTTATGTTCAGAATGATTTTTGCAAAGTTATTGCACACATAAATTTTCGCTTCCCTTATTCGGCAAGAAGAGCGTTGCTGTTTAAGCCGAAATTGCAAGTTTTTTCCTCTCTCTCTCTATCTCTCTCTCCCTCTCTCTCTCTCTCTCTCTCTCTCTCCCTGCAGAGAGCAGCCCACAGCATCCACGGGGAAATGAAAATTCCACTTTAGTCCTCCTCACTTACTAAAATCTTAAGATGGCATTCAAATCTACTGCTAGCAGGTTTAATTGTGTATTTGTGGCAGAGCATCGGCTGATCAATTCGTACTTCATGGTCTCGTGTGTCATACATCAGAAGGGAAGTATGCTAGACATGAGGAAGTTAACGACTTCATAAAGAGAAGTCTCGCCACTGTCCGTTGCCCAGTTCACAGGGAACCCCAAGTATGGAGGTCCGACAGAAGTCAAAAGCATCCAAATGGAGACACTATGCTGCCCTGAAAGGAGGGGTAAGCAATTGCCTGGGCCTACACCTTGCGTCACGTTGGCGACACCTACCTGCCATACTCTGAAGTTGAAGTTGGTAAAAACTGCCAGTTACGGGGAGACCCAAAGATCCGAAAATATGTAGCCCTGCCTCCTTGCTATAACTTTCATCCCGGGTAGGGTTGAAGTCCCTTGGAGCATGGGGCAAGTGTGTGCTATATTTTTCTTCAGAGAGCGGGGTGAAAAGCTCATCAAGAACTAAAGATCACAGAGGGCTACTTCCTCTTTCATTTGACTCAGTGTTGCGACCCCAGAGGGTAAATGTCTGCAGCTTTATGGGTATGCGGCCCACCGCCGGGGAACTGAATGAAGTGTTTGGATGTAGGGTCTGAGAAAATTGTTTAAAGTTGTTCTCATTTTTATTGTAAAATTTGTTAATGTATTTTGTTTATATATAAAGTTTACATAGAATATAGAAGATACGGGGTAGTAGGAGAAAATATTCAAATGCTCCGTGGAGAATCTCGAGTTTTCCCTGAGGTAAGTTTATTCTTTTCTCTGAGGATGAGGGTCTCCAATCCAGTTGCAGAAGTGGTTCCTCCCTATATTATATATATATATATATATATTTATTTTTTTTTATTATCACACTGGCCGATTCCCACCAAGGCAGGGTGGCCCGAAAAAGAAAAACTTTCACCATCATTCGCTCCATCACTGTCTTGCCAGAAGGGTGCTTTACACTACAGTTTTTAAACTGCAACATTAACACCCCTCCTTCAGAGTGCAGGCACTGTACTTCCCATCTCCAGGACTCAAGTCCGGCCTGCCGGTTTCCCTGAATCCCCTTTATAAATGTTACTTTGCTCACACTCCAACAGCACGTCAAGTATTAAAAACCATTTTTTCTCCATTCACTCCTTATCAAACACGCTCACGCATGCCTGCTGGAATCTAAGCCCCTCGCACAAAAAAACCTCCTTACCCCCTCCCTCCAACCCTTCCAAAGGCGACCCCTACCCGCCTTCCTTCCACAAACAGACTGATACACTCTTGAAGTCATTCTGTTTCGCTCCATTCTCTCTACATGTCCGAACCACCTCAACAACCCTTCCTCAGCCCTCTGGACAACAGTTTGGGTAATCCCGCACCCCCCTCCTAACTTCCAAACTACGAATTCTCTGCATTATATTCACCCCAAAACTTTGCCCTCAGACATGACATCTCCACTGCCTCCACCCTTTCTCCTCGCTGCAACATTCATCACCCATGCTTCACACCCATATAAGAGCGTTGGTAAAACATACTCTCATACATTCCCCTCTTTGCCTCCAAGGACAAAGTTCTTTGTCTCCACAGACTCCTAAGTGCACCACTCACCTTTTTTCCCTCATCAATTCTATGATTCACCTCATCTTTCATAGACCCATCCGCTGACACTTTCCACTCCCAAATATCTGAATACATTCACCTCCTCCATACCCTCCCCCCAATCTGATATCCAATCTTTCACCACCTAATTTTTTTTTGTTATCCTCATAACCTTACTCCTTCCTGTTTTCCCACCTTTAATTTTCTTCTTTTGCACACCCTACCAAATTCATCCACCAATCTCTGCAGCTTCTCTTCAGAATCTCCCAAGAGCACAGTGTCATCAGCAAACAGCAGCTGTGACAACTCCCACTTTGTGTGTGATTCTTTATCCTTTTAACTCCACGCCTCTTGCCAAGACCCTCGCATTTACTTTTTCTTACAACCCATCTATAAATATATTAAAAACCACGGTGACATCACACATCCTTGTCTAAGGCCTACTTTTACGGGGAAAAAAATTTCCCTCTTTCCTACATACTCTAAACTTGAGCCTCACTATCCTCATAAAAACTCTTTACTGCTTTCAAATAACCTACCTCCTACACCATACACTTGCAACATCTGCCACATTGCCCCCCTATCCACCCTGTCATACGAATTTTCCAAATCCATAAATGCCACAAAGACCTCTTTAGCCTTATCTAAATACTGTTTTACTTATTGTTTCACTGTAAACACCTGGTCCACACACCCCCTACCTTTCCTAAAGCCTCCTTGTTTATACGCTATCCTATTCTCCGTCTTACTCTTAATTCTTTCAATTATAACTCTACCATAAAACTTACCAGGGACACTCAACAGGGGACTTTATCCCCCTATAATTTTTGCACTCTCTTTTTTCCCTTTGCCTTTATACAAAGGAACTATGCATGCTCTCTGCCAATCCCTAGGTAAACCCTTTCCCCTTCCATACATTTATTAAATAATTGCACCAACCACTCCAAAAACTATATCCCCACCTTTCTTTTAACATTTCTATCTTTATCCCATCAATCCCGGCTGCCTTACCCCCCTTTTATTTTACCTACTGCCTCACGAACTTTCCCCCCCACTCACAACTGCTCTTCCTCACTCCTAAAGATGTTATTCCTCCTTGCCCTATACACGAAATCACAGCTTCCCTATCTTCATCAACTTTAACAATTCCTCAAAAAATTCCCTCCATTTCCCAATACCTCTAACTCTCCATTTAATAACTCTCCTCTCCTATTTTTAACTGACAAATCCATTTGTTCTCTATGCTTTCTTAACTTTTTAATCTCACTCCAAAACTTTTTCTTATTTTCAACAAAATTTGTTGATAACATCTCACCCACTCTCTCATTTGCTCTCTTTTTACATTGCTTCACCACTCTCTTAACCTCTCTCTTTTTCTCCATATACTCTTCCCTCCTTGCATCACTTCTACTTTGTAAAAACTTCTCATATGCTAACTTTTTCTCCCTTACTACTCTCTTTACATCATCATTCCACCAATCACTCCTCTTCCCTCTGCACCCACTTTCCTGTAACCACAAACTTCTGCTGAACACTCTAACACTACATTATTAAACCTACCCCATACCTCTTCGACCCCATTGCCTATGCTCTCATTAGCCCATTATCCTCCAATAGCTGTTTATATCTTACCCTAACTGCCTCCTCTTTTAGTTTATAAACCTTCACCTCTCTCTTCCCTGTTGCTTCTATTCTCCTTGTATCCCATCTACCTTTTACTCTCAGTGTAGCTACAACTAGAAAGTGATCTGATATATCTGTGGCCCCTCTATAAACATGTACATCCTGAAGTCTACTCAACAGTCTTTTATCTACCAATACATAATCCAACAAACTACTGTCATTTCGCCCTACATCATATCGTGTATACTTATTTATCCTCTTTTTCTTAAAATATGTATTACCTATAACTAAACCCCTTTCTATTACAAAGTTCAATCAAAGGGCTCCCATTATCATTTACACCTGGCACCCCAAACTTACCTACCACACCCTCTCTAAAAGTTTCTCCTACTTTAGCATTCAGGTCCCCTACCACAATTACTCTCTCACTTGGTTCAAAGGCTCCTATACATTCACTTAACATCTCCCAAAATCTCTCTCTCTCCTCTGCATTCCTCTCTTCTCCAGGTGCATACACGCTTATTATGACCCACTTCTCGCATCCAACCTTTACTTTAATCACATAATTCTTGAATTTACACATTTCCATTTCTCTTTTCTCCTTCCATAACTGATCATTTAACATTACTGCTACCCCTTCCTTTGCTCTAACTCTCTCAGATACTCCAGATTTAATCCATTTATTTCCCCCCACTGAAATTCTCCTACCCCCTTCAGCTTTGTTTCGCTTGAGCCAGGACATCCAACTTCTTTTCATTCATAACATCAGCAATCATCTGTTTCTTGTCATCCGCACTACATCCACGCACATTTAAGCATCCCAATTTTATTAAGTTTTTCTTCTTCTCTTTTTTAGTAAATGTATACAGGAGAAGGGGTTACTAGCCCATTGCTCCCGGCAATATATATTTATATATAATATATATATATATATATATATATATATATATAATATATTTATATATATATTATATATATATATATATATATATATATATATATATATATATATATATGTCTTGCCGAATTATGTAAAACTGGTCAATTAGCAGAACTCATTTAAAATTAAGTCCTTTCTAAAATTTTCTCTTATACGTTTAAAGATATATTTTTTTCATTAATGTTAATGTAAAAAATTTTAATTTTGCACCAAAAGAATCTTAGAAAACTTACCTAACTTTATTATAACAAGAACAATTTATTTTAGCCTAACCCAACTAAAAATTTTTAGATTTGTTTACAATAATTTAATACTAAACAAACACAGTGAAATATATTTTTATCGTTAGGTTCAGAATGATTTTGTTGAAATTATTGCATACACAAATTTTCACTTGTCCTATATGGCAAGATGAGCGTTGCTATTTAAGCCAAGATCGCAAGTTCTGCCTATTCGGCACGACGTATATATATGTATATATATATATATATATATATATGTCGTGCCGAATATGTAAAACTGGTCAATTAGCAAGAACTCATTTAAAATTAAGTCCTTTCTGAAATTTTCTCTTATACGTTTAAAGATATATTTTTTTCATTAATGTTGATGTAAAAATTTATAATTTTGCACCAAAAGGAACTTAGAAAACTTACCTAACCTTATTAGAACAAGAGCAATTTATTTTAGCCTAACCCAACTAAATATATTTTAGATTTGTTTACAATAATTTAATACTAAACAAACACAATGAAATGTATTTTTTTCGTTAGGTTCAGAATGATTTTGGCGAAATTATTGCATACACAAATTTTCACTTGTCCTATATGGCAAGATGAGCGTTGCTATTTAAGCCAAGATCGCAAGTTCTGCCTATTCGGCACGACATATATATATATATATATATATATATATATATATATATATATATAATATATATATATATATATATAATTATATATTATATATATATATATATATATATATATATATATGGCAAGACTCATCAGGGTAACTAGGGATCCCAGGGCAGCTAGTTTTCTGTTCCAGCGGCTCAGCGCGGCTGTTCAAAGGGGTAATGCATGCTGCATTTTGGGCACACGCCCCAGCTCTGAGGAGCTGGATGAGATTTTCCGCCTTATAATCGGGTGATACACACGTAACAACATGTATATATATATAATATATATATATATATATATTATATATATATATATATATATATATATATATATATATATATATATATATATATATATATATATATATATATATATGCCACCTTTATATCAACAATGTATCTCTTAAATCTTCTGTGCCATATTATGTAATAAAATATTCCTATTGGTAAAAAAAAAATTGTTTAAAAGATGGGGTGGTAGGGGAAGTGGAATATTCAAATGGCTTCAGGAAGAAATCCAAATATTCTTCCTTGAAGCCTTTTTTATCCACTTCTCCGAGGCTATGGGTCCCACAATTTACACCAGAGGTGGACCCCATCTTATATATATATATATATATATATATATAATATATATATATATATATATATATATATATATATATATATATATATATATATATATATATATATATATATATATATATATATATAAGGGAGGTACCACCTCTAGAACTGTTATAGGGACCCTCAACCTCAGAGAAAAGAATAAACTTGCTTCAGGGAAAACCAAGGTTCTCCACTGAAGCTGTTGGAGAATTTTCTCCTACCACCCCCTATTTTTAATATATATTTTATTTAAAGACAAAATACATTGACAAAATATTCACAAAAATGCAATACAAAGTAAAACAACATAGATAACAACTCAGAGCTACATCTCGAATACTTCGTCAAGCTCCCCGGCGGTGGGCCGCGTTCCCAGAATGCTGCAGGCATTTCCTCTGTGGATCGCAACACTGAGTCTCTGAAAGAAGTAGCTGGTCACCCTGCGGTCCTTGGTTTCTTTGATGAGCTTTTCACCCAGCTCTTTGAGAAACTTTAGAACACACTTCCCCATACTCCAAGGGTCTCCGACCCTATTCTGATGAAGTTATAACAAGGGGGAAGGTCTTCTTATTTGCGGATCTTCTGGATCTTCCTGTGGCTGGCAGCTCCACCCCCTTCAGCTTCGAAGTATGGCAAGTAGGTGTCTGCCAATGTGGCGGCACAGGTGTAGTCCCAGGCAATCTGCTTTCCATCCTTCCAGGGTAGCATAGTGGCTCCATCAGGACGCTTTTGACTTCCACCAGACCTCTGCACTTGGGGTTCCCGTTGAGCTGGGCAAAGGGCTGCGGCAAGGCTTCTCTTCATGATGTCATTGACGTCCTCATGCCTGGCATACTTCCCTTCTGCTGTGTAACACACGAGACCATGAAGTCCGAATTGATCAGCAATAGCCCTGCTGCAATTACACCTATGTTCGGTGAGGATGGGGGCGGCTAGGCGAAGAGCAACACCAATCCGAATGGCCCGTGGGTCGAGTCGAGTGCCCAGGGAGGAATTGGGAACAGCTAAAAGAAAATCTCCTGAGTGTGGAGCCTTCACTGCCAGGAGACGAGCTTTGCCTTTTCCTGAGGCGTTGGTGAGCATTGTGCTGGCGATTTTTTCCATGATCGGTTTGTTCCAGTGGGACTGTTTGTGCTCTTTGGGAGGAGCTGGTCTACTGGGGAAATCTGTAAGGGTATCCCACCGAATCGCTGCTTCAGTAAACCTGGGGTCTTGAGCTCCTACCACGTCTCTCAAGCGTTCGGGAACAATCTTCTTGACTAATACACACACACCACACACACACACACATCACACACACACACACACACACACACACACACACACACACAACACACATCACACACACACACACACACACACACACACACACACAACACACTATATATATATATATATATATATATATATATATATATATTATTTTTGTTGTGTGTGTGTGTGTGTGTGTGTGTGTGTGTGTGTGTGTGTGTGTGTGTGTGTCGGGAGATTGCCTTCAAGAAGGGGATGAGCAAGAGGGTAGTGACCCTTCCTCCATCCCCACATTACAAGGAAGGGGCAAGATGCGTATCATACTACAAATAGCCATAGCAAGACAACCCTTTGTTTTGCCAGTAAAGACTCACGAAATAACTCATTTGAGTATTTGCCCAAGAAAATTCCTATTTTAAAACATTCTAAATAGGATAACCTTAAGTCTAATGGTATAAATAGTGGGACAAATTATGTTATGGACATCACTGAGTCAGGCGAGAATTTATTCGTTGACTAAAGACCTTAACCAAAGTCAGTAGCAAATTTTCTAAATGTACTGCCAAGACGCATCGTTTGCACTTCACTCCAAAGGCGTGAAGAGCGTCCAGGGTGGCGTTAGTAACAGAGTTACCGACGCAAGACAGTAATTCTCTCTACCTACCGCGGAACATTATTAATAAAGCGAGGACACAGTACGAGACGTTCAGTACTGAATCTTCATGAACAAGTTATGGTGAAGTCTAGTGTTACTGAAACTAGTCAATGAGTGTACTGGATACAGTGAGCTAGAACGATAATGCATACAACGAAGTATCCAAGTAAACCATACCACGGGCGGGGATAGAACCCGCGGTCAGAGAGTCTCAAAATTCCAGACAGTCGCGTTAGCCACTGGACCAGCTAGCCACAATAAGATTCATCCAACTAGGTATATTTCTACACCATAGGAAGGTTAGCATAGGCACCACTGTGACCACAAATGCAAGTATTTTACAGACGAATCCAGCTAGCGTGACCGTGACGAACTCTAGCTCAAATCCCCTCAAAGCCGTCAACATGACGCCCGTGTCATTACGATTTCGTGAATAGTATCCAAACATTTAACGAGGCAAAAACAAGCAGAAGTTAAAATGTCCTCGTGATTCATCAGGGTACAACCATCGCATCTTCAATCAACCCATCAGATATCAGCGTCCAGACGAAACAATAGTGTCATGGCTCAACTTGCACTAGCCCAGGTAAATCCTTCCTTCTAGTATACTCCTACCAGTTCGACACTGCAGTGGACAATAAGGTGTGTTGCAGAAATAAAAACGTAACATTTCACGACCCCGTAATGGGCGGGCAAATCACACACATTTGATCTCAACAGGTGTCATATATCGGATTTATTGGATCACACAGTGTCAGGGGATGTGTTAACCCCTGTTACATCCGCCTTCTTTTATATACGTTGGACGTAATAATTTACTAACTCCTCATCCTCATATCTGACATGGAGATGTCAGCCATAGCTTCGTGTCTTCCTTTGCGGACGACATCCAAATTGCCATGACAGTAACCTCCTTCGATGACACCGCAAGTCTCCAAGCGGACATCAACCAAATCTTCGAATGGGCCACTCAAAACAACATGAAGTTCAATGAACAGAAATTTCAACTACTCATATATGTGAAACTTGAGGAAATTAAAACGGTATCAGGGTATACGACAATTTTTAACCATACAATAGAGCGAAAAAGAAATGTGAAGGACCTGGAAGTGATAATGTCAATGGATCTTACCTTCAAAGACCACAACAGTGTATCTACCGCATCTCCTAGAAAAATGATAGAAGGGATAATGAGAACCTTCAAAACTAGGGACGTACCAAGCCAATGATGATTCTCTTCAAAACGCTTGTTCTCTCTAGGCTGGAATATTGCTGTACACTAACTGCTCCCTTCAAGGCTGGCGAAATTGCTGACCTTGAGAGTATACAAAGAACTTTCACGGCACACATAAGTACGGTAAAGCACCTAAATTACTGGTAACGGTTGAAGTCCCTTCCTTTCACACGAAAATCACTCCCTATGAACGCAAAAGAGTCGTCAGGAGACGCAACACACACACACACACACACACACACACACACAATCCAAACCAATCATCACACACCGATCCCTCTGTTTCCACCCCCCGCACCACAGTTACAGTATTAGAACAGAAGTTGAAGGTTTGGTACACAAATGCAGATGGATTAACGAATAAACATGAGGAATGGCAAGAAAGAATCAATGAGAAGTCCCCAGACATCATAGCAGTTACAGAAACAAAACTCATGGAGACAATAACAGATGCAATCTCCCACCAGGATACAGATCATGAGGAAAAGATAGAAGGGGCAGGGGGGAGGTGGGGTTGCTCTGCTCGTAAAAAACAGATGGAAATTCGAGAAAATGGAAGGAATAGATGAGTCGGGAGAAAGAGACTACATAGCAGGTACACTTCAGTCTGGGGAACACAAAGTGGTCATTGCAGTGATGTATAATCCACCACAGAACTGCAGGAGGCCAAGAGAGGAATATGAAGAGAGCAACAGAGCAATGGTGGACACACTTGCTGAGGTGGCAAGAAGAGCTCACTCCAGCAGAGCAAAGTTGCTGGTTATGGGGGATTTCAAACCACAGGGAGATTGACTGGGAAAACCTGGGCCACATGGGGGTCCCGAAACATGAAGAGCCAGGATGTTGGACGTGGTTGCTGGAAAACCTCATGCACCAACATGTAAAGGACACTACCAGAGTGAGAGGGGAGGATGAACCAGCAAGATTGGACCTTGTGTTCACCCTGGGCAGCTCAGACATTGAGGACATCAAGTATGAGAGTCCCCTAGGAGCTAGCGACCACGTGGTTCTGTGCTTTGAATACATAGTAGAGCAGCAAGTGGAGAGAATAACAGGAGTAGAATGGGAAAAGCCTGACTATAAAAGAGGGGACTACATAGGGTTGAAGAACTTCGTGCGGGAGGTCCAGTGGGACAGAGAACTGGCAGGAAAGCCAGTAAATGAAATGATGGAATATGTAGCAACAAAATGCAAGGAGGCAGTGGAAAGGTTCATTCCCAAGGGCAACAGTAACACACGGGAAGACCAGAAACAAGCCCCTGGTTCACCCGACGGTGTAAGGAGGCAAAAACAAAGTGCAATAGAGATGGAAAAAGTACAGAAGGCAGAGAACACACGAAAATAGGGAGATCAGTCGCAGAGCCAGGAATGAGTACGCACAGGTAAGAGGGAGGCCCAGCGTCAGTATGAAAATGACATAGCATCGAGAATCAAGACAGAACCCGAAACTGTTGTATAGCCACATCAGGAGGAAGACAACAGTCAAAGACCAGGTGATCAGATTAAGGACAGAAGGTGGAGAACTCACAAGAAATGATCAGGAGGTATGTGAGGAGCTGAACAGGAGATTTAAGGAAGTTTTTACAGTAGAGACAGGAAGGGCTGTGGGAAGACAGAACAGAAGGGAGCATCAAGAGGGAATATACCAACAAGTGTTGGATGACATACGAACAACTGAGGAGGAGGTGAAGAAGCTCTTAAGTGACCTTGACACCTCAAAGGCGATGGGACCGGACAACATCTCCCCATGGGTCCTTAGAAGAGGAGCAGAGATGCTGTGTGTGCCTCTAACCACAATCTTCAACACATCCCTTGAAATCTGGCAACTACCTGAGAAATGGAAGACAGCTAATTAGTCCCCATATTAAGAAAGGAAACAGAAACGAGGCACTAAACTACAGACCTGTGTCTCTGACATGTATTGTGTGCAAAGTCATGAGAAGATTATCAGGAGGAGACTGGTCGAACACCTGGAAAGGAACAAGATTATAAATGAAAACCAGCATGGGTTCATGGAAGGCAAATCTTGTATCACAAACCTCCTGGAGTTTTATGACAAGGTAACAGAAGTAAGACATGAGAGAGAGGGTTGGGTAGATTGCGTTTTCCTAGACTGCAGGAAGGCCTTTGACACAGTTCCCCACAAGAGATTAGTGCAGAGCTGGAGGACCAGGCACACGTAAAAGGAAGGGCACTGCAATGGATAAGGGAATACCTGACAGGGAGGCAGCAACGAGTCATGGTACGTGAAGAGGTATCACAGTGGGCGCCTGTTACGAGCGGGGTCCCACAGGGTCAGTTCTAGGACCAGTGCTATTTTTGATATATGTGAACGACATGATGGAAGGTATAGACTCTGAAGTGTCCCTGTTCGCAGATGACGTGAAGTTGATGAGAAGAATTAATCGGACGAGGATGAGGCAGGACTGCAAAGAGACCTGGAGAGGCTGGACATGTGGTCCAGTAACTGGCTTCTCGAATTCAATCCAGCCAAATGCAAAGTCATGAAGATTGGGAGGGCAAAGAAGACCGCAGACAGAGTATAGGCTAGGTGGACAAAGACTACAGACCTCACTCAGGGAGAAAGACCTTAGGGTGACCATAACACCGAGCACATCACGGAGGCACACATCAACCAAATAACCGCTGCAGCATACGGGCGCCTGGCAAACCTGAGAATAGCGTTCCGATACCTTAATAAGGAATCGTTCAAGACACTGTACACTGTGTATGTTAGGCCATACTGGAGTATGCAGCACCAGTCTGGAACCCACACCTGGTCAGCACGTCAAGAAGTTAGAGAAAGTACAAAGGTTTGCAACAAGGCTAGTCCCAGAGCTCAGGGGAATGTCGTACGAGGAAAGGTTAAGGGAAATCGGACTGACGACACTGGAGGACAGAAGGGTCAGGGAGACATGATAACAACATACAAGATACTGCGGGGAATAGACAAGGTGGACAGAGATAGGATTTCCAGAGAGGGGACACAGGGACAAGGGGTCACAACTGGAAGCTGAAGACTCAGAAGAGTCACAGGGACGTTAGGAAGTATTTCTTCAGTCATAGAGTTGTCAGCAAGTGGAATAGCCTAGCAAGTGAAGTAGTGGAGGCAGGAACCATACATAGTTTTAA
>NC_069422.1:2802704-2805204 GCF_026875155.1 Cherax quadricarinatus | reverse complement strand
TTCACAATAAACAAGCGCTATGCCACACATACACAACATACAACACTATGCCACACATACACAACATACAAGCACTATGCCACACATTCACAATAAACAAGCGCTATGACACACATACACAACATACAACACTATGCCACACATACACAACATAGAAGCACTATGCCACACATACACAACATAGAAGCACTATGCCACACATACACAACATAGAAGCACTATGCCACACATACACAACATAGAAGCACTATGCCACACATACACAACATAGAAGCCCTATGCCACACATACACAACATAGAAGCACTATGCCACACATACACAACATAGAAGCACTATGCCACACATACACAACATAGAAGCACTATGCCACACCTACAAAACATACAAGCACTATGCCACACATTCACAATAAACAAGCGCTATGCCACACATACACAACATACAACGCTATGCCACACATACACAACATAGAAGCACTATGCCACACATACACAACATAGAAGCACTGTGCCACACATACACAACATGCAAGCACTATGCTCCACATATGCAACATACAAACACTATGCCACACATACACAACATACAAGCACTATGCCACACATTCACAATAAACAAGCGCTATGCCACACATACACAACATACAAGCACTATGTCTCACATACACAACATAGTTGAGGAACAACAACTGCTCCAGCACCTTGGCGTTGCCCTTCAATTGTGTTGCTATGACAACCGCGTCCCGTGTATCTCTGTCTGGCGTACGATAAACTGCTTCATCTTGCTATGCTGTTTTTCTGTGCAGCATTACACAAAATGCTTGAGGGAAGCAGTTAACTATTAATATTTAGATGGAAAGCGCGCGTCTATCGGTAAGAGTTGAGTGCCACAGTATTAGTGCCTCGGTAGAGTCAGTAGAGATGTGTTTCCCCCCTGTTAGCGTGGCACTTGGCTGGCAGTGGTCAGTGGCACTGCTGAGGTGGTGGTTGTGCCTCCCCTCTCTTAGCACCACACTCCTCCGTCGATCCCGGACCCCTGATAAACCAGCAGGTCGTGATGTAACCTGAAGTGCTTCTCACAGTTCCCTCTTGCAAACCCACAACAACAGACCATCGTTATTTTTAACGAAATATGAATCAGTGTATATATAATGTTGGTAATAAATGTTTGAAGAAGTGTGAGTGTCACAGCCTGTATGATGGTTGGCACTGCTGAGGTAGAGATGTATGCCACCATCAACTCTCACACAAGTCTCTGTCTACTTCTGCTTCTGTTCATCACTAACGGTACGTTGTCTACCCTTCTTAATGCTTACTTGTATATGACAGTGTTATAATGTGTCAACACTGTCTTAAGTAACCCTGACTTAACACTGTAACCTAACACTGTAAACTGATTTAACTCTGCAACCTGACGTAACTCTGGCCCCTGGTGAACATTAACCTGGTGAACATTGTAACCTGGTGAACATTGTAACCTGGTGAACATTGTAATATGATTTACACTTTCTCCGATCAGCACTATAACTAAATTAACACTGTAACCTGATTAACAATATAACCTGAATTAAATTGCAACCTGTTAATCATTAAACCTGATTATCATTGCAACCTGATTAACATAGTGACCTGACCAGCACGGTAAAGAGATTAACATTGTAACCCGATTAACACTGCAACCTGATCGACACTGTAACCTGATTAACACTGCAACCTAGTTAGAAAATTTAACATTTAACCTTGAAGTTGCTTTTACGAAATAAGACGTAACATATAAACCTGTTCTGGTAAAATACGAATCTTATGAAATACGAGAAGTTACTTATACTTAATAAGAACAAATGAGAAGAGAACTTATTTTGCACTGTATTGTGAAGACGACGACACTGACGCAGTGTCATGTATTAATACTACAACACTGACTCAGTGTCATGTATTGTGAAGACGACGACACTGACACAGTGTCATGTATTAAGACTACGACACTGCCACTGTTATGTACTGTGAGGACTACGACACTGATACAGTGATATATATTGTGAAGACTACAACACTGACACAGTATCATGTATTAATACTGCAATAGTGACACTGACAGAGTGTCAACCAATAAAGCTGCAACACTGACATATATTAAGACTGGCACAGCGACATGTGTTAAGACTGCAAGAATGACACTGACACAGTGTCAGGTTTTAGACTGTAACACTGCCTCTGACACAGTGTCATGTATTAAGACTGCAACACTGACAGAGTGTCATGTATTAGGACTGCAACATTATCACTGATACAGTGTCATGTATTAAGACTGCAACACTGACAGTCACACAGTGTCATGTATTAAGACTGCAACACTGACACAGTGACATGTATTAAAACGACAACGCTTACACAGTGTCATGTATTACTATTGCAACACTGACACTGTGTCATGTATTAAAACTGCAACACTGACACTGACACAGTGTCATGTATTATGACTGCAAAACTGACACTGAC
>NC_069422.1:2781092-2801092 GCF_026875155.1 Cherax quadricarinatus | reverse complement strand
CAGTATTGTACTGTAACCTGAAAGTTGTTCTGTACAATGACTTTGTGTTGTGTTGATTACATTGCAGTCAGTATTTGTTATAGTTGGAGACAAGACACAAGAATCCCGAACCCATCACTGGTTACTACTGCCATAAGCCTAGTCACATGAAGGCTACTTGCCCGAATTTAGCTAACTCGACGGCTAGTGGTAGGTTGAATAGACCAATTCCATTAAATAAATTAGCCATCCTTCCCGCTGAAACAAATAAGCAGGAAATAGATGCCTGCATGGCACCTTTTTATAGTCACAGCCAAGTCTCCTTTAAATCTAGTAAAAAGTCCATAATCAAACCTTCCTTTTGCGGGGTCCCAGGATTACCAGACGTTTCTGTTTCCATGCCCGATGAATTGTCCTTTTGGGAAGAGCAAAAAGGGATTCCACTTTAGCCTCCACTTTAAAGCTCCCATGGGCGAATCTTACTCAGATTATCCGGTTAAATATGAAAATAAAATTAATTTTCTATTGTGTTAAGTGACTGGGAAAGTGTTAGAGAAAATTTTTCTACCAGATAGACTCGTAGTTCAAAAAACAAAAGAAAAACAGAACTCAGGTTCTGAAAATAGCTTAGAATTTATCCACAGAAGGACGTTTGAGGATCACTAAAATCCTTTAAAGGATCTTAAAACATTTTTATTGGCCAGGAATAAGATAAGATGTGCGTGGTTACATCAATTCCTGTTGTGTCAGCAAGTGGGTAAGCCAGGGCACCTCTTCATCCTATACCCGGAGATGGAGAGCTATTAGCTGACCTAATTATCGACTGTGTGGTACAATTACCAAAAGCCAAGTCGGTAACCAATATCTGTTTACCATTCTCGATAAAAACTACATACTAGGTATGTTGAGGCTGTACCTATGCATAGTATAAACATCAAGGCCATTCTTAAAGCACTCATTAAGTTTATTTCCAACTTTAGCATTCCGCAACCTGTCCAGAGTGATCAGTGCACTAACTTTACAGTATAATTGTTAAGAGAAGCTTTAATAGGCTAAGAATTAATCAAAAACTGTATGCAGCCTATCATCTCGGTCGCAAGACATGCTTTCACCAGACCTAAAAACTATGATGCGTATGTATTGCAAGCATTTTCCTACAGACTTGAGAATTTCTTCCTCTGTTTTCTGTTCGCAATTCGAGAAAAACTGGACAGGAATCAACTGTGTACAGTCCTTTTCAGCTAGTTTTAAGGCATAATGTGAGAGGTTTCCCCGACACCCTACAATCCTTCATTGAGATTGCATGTGACTGTCGCTGGCTAGGACCAGCTTAAATTGCTAAACCCACTTGAAACAGACGTGTGAAGAAACTGCTAAACTTCACTCCTTTAACCCAGAACACAAAGGGGTTGGTCCAGGAACCTGTGCCCTGCTCACACCTTGAAAGCAAAGGGTTTTTAGGAACAATAAAGGTAAAAAAAAAAAATTTGAATTAAGCTATGCGGTGCACCCTTGAAAAACCCCAAATCGGGTAAAGTTTACCACACATATTAAATTTCTTTGCCCCACCAAAGGTCCCGTAATAACTTTGTCCTCTGTCCTGATCCTTGGTACCCTGATTCACTGAAAATTTCTGAAGGGTTCAAATCAGGCTCCTTAACTCAGCTATCCCCAGGACCCTTCCCCCCATATGTGGGGATTGCAAAGGGGACCAAGTAGAAACACTAATACCCTTCTGCAAACCTACTCATATATTTTCGGTGATCTGAAAAAGTCAACCTGAGTTTCACAATGTGACGTAGGAACTATTAAACCTATTAAGCTCTCTCCCTACAGAGCTAATCCTGAAAATCAGGACTCTTAAAAAGGGAAGTTTTGATTGGTAGTGCTTGATTAGTTGGGGGAAAAGTCCGGCCCATCGTTGTAAAGAGCCTTATTGGGTTTCCCGGTGTGTACCGAGTCCCTAAGGGAATGACGTCACAGTCCCGGTTTTTACCCTTTTCCAAGTTTTGACAATATATTGGATTTTTGGGGTAAGGCCCCTTCGTTAAGATAAGAAAAGAAAAAGAAAAGATTTCGTTCGGTTTTTTAAACCCGGAGGGTTAGCCACCCAGGATAACCCAAAAAAGTCAGTGCGCATCGGGGGATGTCTAACTTATTTCCTTGGGGTCCTTTAATCTTGTCCCCCAGGACCCACACAGTGGACTAACACCCGGTACCCATTTTCTGCTAGGTGACAGGAAAAAGGTTAAGGAACGTGTCGAAAGTTTTCCCCCGCCGGGATCGAAAACCCCCCGGGGTCCCGTGTTTGAAGCGGGGCTTTAGCCCCCAGGCCCCCGGGCCACGAACCAAACTAGATTTTTAAAGGTTTCACCTACATTCAACAATAAACTTTGGAATTTTTCCTCTAATTTCAAAATTTTACTTCAAAACTTCCCCATTTAGAAAAAAAAACCCTCCAAAAAAAATTAACCATTATTATTAAATTTTAAAATTTTTCAATTTTTTTTTTTAAAATTGGGGAAAATGTGCCATTTCAAAATCCTTTTTTAAGAGGTTCAGAATTTTTCAACTTACTTTTAAAACAAAAATATAAGAAAGGAGGGGCACTGCAGGAGGCCCGGGCCCATAAGGAAATCCTTTACAATTTCCCACTAACAAAACATCCCACTAACAAAACCTTTATGCCAATCTGCTATTACTTTCTTAGGTCATGAAGTAGGTAGTGGCAAAATGATACCTTAATTTGCCAAAGTTTTGGCTATTAAAGTATATCCTTTTCCATATCATAAGAAGTCTGCATAGGTTCTTGGGAATGATAACTTTCTATAGACGATTTACAAAAATTTTTCGATGTGGTGCCCCTCCTAACCTCACTTACCAGTTGCAAGAATTATTTTTTTTCGTTCTGCAAATTGTCAAGAGGGGTTTAACCATGTTAAAAAGTTTTTATGCAGCAAACCCCCCTTTTACTTCCGTTTTTTAAAAAATCTTTGTATTGCAGGTTGATACTTGTGCAGTGGGTGTCGGAGCAGTGTTATTCCAAGCTTCTGGTGAGGGTGGTCTGCAACCTGTGGAGTACTACTCAGGCAAAAAACCCGGGGTGTCACCTAGCCCATTACTACTGTAGCAGCCTGTACTGTCGCACAGCGCCCATGCTGTCTGCCAGCTTAGTTCATATTTTGTGCCATCGGGTGTGCCCTTGGCCTTTCCAGGTTGTGGGGGCTGGTCCCCCCACACTCTCATCACACAGCGGCCTAGAGGAAGAAAAAGGCCTACTGTTTCCCTCTGTGGGATGGCCTCCGGGCCATGGGCACAACACACAAGCTGTGTACCCACACGACTTAACAATAAAGTAAGAAGCCTCCGAAGACGTATAATTGAACCCGCTCCCATAATACCAATTAGTTGTGCTCACATTGGAGGCAGCGGTGGGAGGGCAGCAGTTGTGTTTGCGGGGAGAGAGGAAGGGATGAAGTCATCTTCACTTTATCCCTATACAAGAAGCATCCGTCTCTCAACGAGTTTCCTGATGTAATGTCTGCCGTTGAGCATCCAACACAGGTACAGCAGGATCCAGCCAAAATTTGCCGAATTTCCTCGAGAATTGTATGTGGCTTCCAAGGACCCATGCTACGGTGTCCCACGCTGTTTCTTAAGTCACGTGTTCATTCGTCATTTGTATGTTGCTGTTGGGGTTCAGGTCAGCACAGCTGTTTCAGCAAGAAAGAGTGAGTTTTGTGGTGATTCTGTGTCCAGTGATCTCCCTTTGTTTGGGGGTGGGAGGGGGAGGAAGTGGCCAGATGCTCCCTCGCCATACACTCACCCACGCTCCTTGCCACCCCCCTACCATACACCACCACGCCATCACTCCCTCTGCTGTGTTTTTGCTGTTTTTCGTGTGAATTCATTGCCAGTGGTGCGTATCCGAGTGCCCGAGGCCACTCAAAGCCACTGGATCGGCAAGCCACGTGGATCACTCGAAGCCACATGGGTCAGCAAGCCATTTTAGATAAACTCGAAGCTACGTGGATCAGCATGCCACGTAGATCAGCAACCCATGTGGATCAGCAAGCCATGTGATCAGCATGCCAGTAGTTCACGACACCACGTGGTCCCGGCGCCCGTGAGGTGTGGGCGAGGTCCGTGGATCTACAAAGCCACATGGGTTACCAAGCCAGATGTCCCAGGCCTATGCTATGGTCTGCTGCCTGCATCACACTGACGTCCCCGACGATGCTGCCTGACTTCATGACATCACGATATCTGCCTGACGTCACCTCGAGATGTCTGCTGATGTCACAGTGCTGCTGGCATCACCTCGCGACATCACACCTGACATCACATAATGTCACATCGAGTGTTCTAGTAATTATTTCAGTATTGTCGAGAAGATTGAGAGAAGATTTTATGTTGTGTTTTAAATTTAATTCCTCTCAGTCAGTGTTCTCACATGTTAGTGTATAGCTTAGTGTCAATTTTGTGCACAGAAAGCAGCATTTGCTAGTTTAAGCCTGTTGTCCCGCTTTGTACCGCGGGTGTGTGTAGTTTCCGTGTGTCCAGTGAGGCTGCGGCCAGACCTGAGTTGCACCACTGTGTTAAGTCACCTGTGTGACCAGTGCGTTTGAAGCTGATATCAGTCAGCTCTGAGCCCGACCCCCCTTGTACAGAAAGCTCTAATGCTCGTCGCTCGTGAGTTCTGCAGAATCGTACATGCTATGATTCCCCTCGAGATTTGTTTCACTTCACCTCCAGATCTTCAGAGTGCAGTTATATGTAGAGAAAAAAGTCTGGGGATGCTTGGGCTAACCTCTGCTATTTAACTCCAACTGCCGAGAGAATGACATCGTCAAGCCGCAGTTAGCCCTGTCGGCAGGCGCTGTGTCAGCCCCGTGTCACAAGCTTCAGTGAGCTCCTGCACAAAGAAGATGTCACTTTGACTGCTAGCTCGCTCACTGCAGTCTGGTGTATGATGTTTGACTCCAGATGTTTCGCCCAGTCGTCTCTGCCACGAAAACGCTCCCCGACTCACTCCGTGCTTGCCAGCAGTGACAGCCCAGCGACAGTACCAGACGAGAAGTGTCATTCCTGAGTTGGGTTGCCAGAAGTCTGCCCAGTTGCCGAGTTTTGTCGACCCCTCACTCGAGGGCACCAGCATGTCGTGCCCCAAGTTGAGTGAAAACCTGCAGCAACTCCTACGATGTCTGCTTCACTGTTCCAGAGGAGACCGTACCTGTTATTCACAGCTCAGCCACAGCGATGTCTCCTGTGTTGCAGTATCTGTCCAGACGCAGGAAGGCGTGCAGTGATGCCCTTTAACGCTCACTGCCCCTTTACCACAATGTTTAGCAACCCCCACATGTTTTTTTTCTTCCCCTCGTTTGGAAGTTTTTTTTTTCCATGTCCCTATGTATATATATATATGCTTTTTATTTTGGGTTCTGTGCCCTGTTCCTACGAGAGACAGATCGAGTTTTTTTTTACCACCAGTATTGTCGCGTCGGGACGACGCGAGGTAGGTGGCCGAGTGTATGTAGACAGCCTGTACTGTCTGCACAGACAGCCCATGCTGTCTGCCAGCTTAGTTCATATTTCGCGCCACTTAGGTGCTGCCCTCTGGGCCTGTCCAGGCCTGTGGGAACCTGGTCCCACACACTCTCACTCACACAGTGGCCTAGCAGGAAGACACAAGGCCTACTCCCTTTCATGGGATGGCCCTCCCGGGCCATGGGCACAACACACAAGCCTGTGTACCCACCACGACTTAACAATAAAGTAAGAAGCCTCTGAAGACGTATCATTGAACCCCGCTACCATAACACCAGTTAATCGTGGTTCACACTACTGAGTAAGAGGTCCTGGCCCTGGTACTTAAGCTGGAGCATTTTGAAGTATTTCTGGCCAGAACATCACATGTGGTCACCGTCTTTAGTGACCACAATCCTCTGACGTATCTCAGCTCAATGAAGCACAAAAAAAAACGCCTGCTGAAATGGTCCTTACGAATGCAATATTACACTCTCTCCATGCGCCACATAGCCAGCAAAGATATAGTGCTGGCAGACGCCCTTTCCGGAACTTGATTTTGTTAGTATGTTACGGACAACATAGGCAGTAAGTTTTTTCCCCATTTAAATTCATAAAGTAAAATTTGAGTTAATTTGTACATAAAGTTTTCTTTAGTGAAGGGACACTTGCTCCCATCTGCAAGTGTCTTTAACCTATGCTAGCCCTACTGTCTGCCGTCTCTCTAAGGCTGTGCCTGACTTGGAAGTCCATTCAGTTGATCACTACCCAGTGAGCTGGATGGTTGAGAGGAAAGGCAGTTCCATTAGTACAGTAGACCGTCATTTAGCACAAGTTTATTTGGCATGATTTGGGTATAGCACGATTGAAAATTGCGGCACAATTTTATGTAATACGTCGTATGATGAATTTAACATTGTTCAGTTTGCGGGAAGGAAAAAAAAAAACTTCCCTTTTCCTCAAGCGGCTGCCTTGTGTGGTTCAGCTGGGGAGACCTCCTGCCGTCCCCAGCCCCCCCCCCCCCCCCCGACAACACCCAACCATCCCAGCATTCGTACTTCATACGTGTCCAGTCCAACTTCTCTGCCACAGGCTTGTGATTGTGAATTGTGTTTTGATCTTTTACTTGCTATATCTTGTATCTGCTAAGCAGTCATGACACCCAGTATGCATATCAGTGTTGCTCAAAGTGGCAAGAAAAGGTGTAAGCATTTAAGTCTTAGAATTAACGAAGGAAACAAAGATATTAGACAAGACATCCTGTGGTCATAATGAAGTGATACTTTCTGCACATAAAAAAAAGGTAAACATATGTTTGTGTGACTGACTGACTTACTGACTGAATAACTTACTGACTAAATGACTGACTAACTGACTGAATGACTGACTTACTGAATGACTTGAGACTTACTGAATCACTTGACTGACTTTCTGAATCACTTGACTTGACTTACTGAATCACTTGACTGACTTACTGAATTACCTGATTGAATGACTTAAAGTTAGACACTCCAGTACAACCATCAACTTCAATACCAGAACTTCTACCATCCACCTCAGCGCAGTAGGACCACAGCATAACTCTACACTCTCTTCACACTCATCCACAAACACCAGCACCCACAATTTAAGATAAGAAATACAATTATTTCTGTTACATTTGTACACTTAAGCAGTAAAAAACATAATACATCGTAACAATGAGCTACAATTACATTTTCACTTTTATTTTTGTAAAATGTGAAGGACTAAAAAAAAGTTGTTTGGCTTTTTCGGGGTTCTCAGAAACGTAACCCTATTTTTCCTATAAGTTCTTCAGTTCATCTGACACGGTTTTTACCTAACACGGTGTTTTCAGAACGTAACTACCGTGTTAAATGTCGGTCTACTGTATTTCGAACCATGGTGGCACACTACCTATAGAGGATACCTAGTCCTGGCTATTAGAGATCTTTTGGGGTGGGGGTGAGGCATGGTAAGAGTATGTTACAGTTTATATGGCATATGTCACACATCCATATAGGCATGCCTTCCGAATAGGGAACCAAGGATTTAACGAGAATGGGCCCCCATCGGTAAACCAATACCTTGGTTCAACCCACCAATCACAAGGAAGCCCGGCAAAGCTGTGAAGCGGTGTGGAACGCACGTGAAACAGCTTTGGCAGACTTGCCTTCACTGATTGTTGCTAAGGTTCTCATCGTGTCTTGTGCTTGCATTTTCACCTCATTATACATAGCTATAAATAGTATACATAGGCTATATACACTGTAAATACCAGTTTATTTTGGTGAAGGAATTACAATAATTTATTTTCTCTGCTACCATATTTCTCTTTCCTAATTTGCTATCGTGCTACGGCAAGGTGTGCAGGCCAATAGTCTACAGCTGTACTGCTTCTCCTACTGCTGTCAGCACTTACCTTTCCCACTAACTGCTGCATCTGCTGCTGGTAACAGCGTACACTTTCCTACAGACTACTGCAGCTGCTGCTGCTGTTAACAGCACACATCTCTCTCACACACACTGCTGCTGCTGCTGTTATAAATACTCACCTCTCCCACACACACACACACACACACACTGCAGCTGCTGCTGTTATCAAGACTCACCTCTCCCACACACTGCAGCTTCTGCTGCTGCTGCTGCTGCTGCTGCTGCTGTTACCAGCACTCACCTCTCTCACACACTGCAGCTTCTGCTGCTGCTGCTGCTGCTGTTACCAGCACTCACCTCTCCCACACACTGCAGCTTCTGCTGCTGCTGTTACCAGCACTCACCTCTCCCACACACTGCAGCTTCTGCTGCTGCTGTTACCAGCACTCACCTCTCCCACACACTGCAGCTTCTGCTGCTGCTGTTACCAGCACTCACCTCTCCCACACACTGCAGCTTCTGCTGCTGCTGTTACCAGCACTCACCTCTCCCACACACGCTGCTGCTGTTGCTATCAGCATTTGCCTCTCCCACACAAACTGCAGCTCCTGCTTTTGTTATCAAGATTCACCTCTCTCTCTCTCTCTCTCTCTTCTCTCTCTCTCTCTCTCTCTCTTCTCCATCTCCTCTCTCTCTCTCCTCTCTCTCTCTCTCTCCTCTCTCTCTCTCTCTCTCTCTCTCTCTCTCTCTCTCTCTCTTCTCTCTCTCTCTCTCTCTCTCTCTCTCTCTCTCTCTCTCTCCTCTCTCTCTCTCTCCTCATCTCTCTCTCTCTCCTCTCTCTCTCTGTCGTCTGCTCTCTCTCTCTCTCTCTCTCTCTCTTCTCTCTCTCTCTCTCTCTCTCTCCTCTCTCTCTCTCTCTCTCTCTCTCTCACTCTCTCTCTCTCCTCCCCTCTCGCATCCACTCTACTCTCTCTTCTCTCCTCTCCTCCTTCTCTCTTCCCTCCTCTCTCCCACCTCCTCTCTCTTCTCACGTACCACACCACACGCACACCGACTGCTGCTGCTACTGCTGCTGCTATCAGTACTCACTCTCCTACAACACTGTAGCCTGCTGCTGTCAACACTCACTCCCCCACACACTGCACCTGCTGCTTATCATACCCACCTGTACCACACACACTGCAGCTGCTGCTGCTGCTGCTTTGCATCAGTACCATCTCTCCAACACACACTGCAGCTGCTGCTGCTGCTGTATCAGCACTCACTCTCCCCACCTTACATGCTTCTCACTGCTGCTATAATCACACTCAACCTCTCCTACATACACTGCAGCTGCACCTGCTGTTATCAGCACTCCCTCTCCCACACACACACTGCAGCTGCAGCTGCTGCTCTGTTATCAGCACTCACCTCTCCCGCACGCTGCTGCTATCTGCAGCTGCTGTTATCAGCACTACACCTCTCCCACACACGCTGCTGCTGCTGTTATAACACTTCTCCACACACATTGCAGCTGCTGCTGCTGTTATCAGCACTCACCTCTCCCACACACACTGCAGCTGCTGCTGCTTTTATCAGCACTCACCTCTCCCACACACACACTGCAGCTGCACCTGCTGTTATAAAGCACTCAACTCTCCAACACACACTGCAGCTGCTGCTGCTTTTATCAGCACTCACCTCTCCCACACACGCTGCTGCTGCTGTTATCAACACTGTCTCCCACACACACTGCAGCTGCACCTGCTGTTATCAGCACTCACCTCTCCCACACGCTGCTGCTGCTGTTATCAGCACTCACCTCTCCCACACACTGCACCTGCTGTTATCAGCACTCACCTCTCCCACACACTGCACCTGCTGTTATCAGCACTCACCTCTCCCACACACTGCAGCTGCTGTTATCAGCACTCACCTCTCCCACACACTGCACCTGCTGTTATCAGCACTCACCTCTCCCACACGCTGCTGCTGCTGTTATCAGCACTCACCTCTCCTACATACACTGCAGCTGCACCTGCTGTTATCAGCACTCACCTCTCCCACACACACACTGCAGCTGCAGCTGCTGCTCCTGTTATCAGCACTCACCTCTCCCGCACGCTGCTGCTTCTGCAGCTGCTGTTATCAGCACTAACCTCTCCCACACACGCTGCTGCTGCTGTTATCAACACTGTCTCCCACACACACTGCAGCTGCTGCTGCTGTTATCAGCACTCACCTCTCCCACACACACACTGCAGCTGCACCTGCTGTTATAGCACTCAACTCTCCAACACACACTGCAGCTGCTGCTGCTTTTATCAGCACTCACCTCTCCCACACACGCTGCTGCTGCTGTTATCAACACTGTCTCCCACACACACTGCAGCTGCACCTGCTGTTATCAGCACTCACCTCTCCCACACGCTGCTGCTGCTGTTATCAGCACTCACCTCTCCCACACACTGCACCTGCTGTTATCAGCACTCACCTCTCCCACACACTGCACCTGCTGTTATCAGCACTCACCTCCTCCACACGCTGCTGCTGCTGTTATCAGCACTCACCTCTCCCACACACTGCACCTGCTGTTATCAGCACTCACCTCTCCCACACACTGCAGCTGCTGTTATCAGCACTCACTCTCTCCCACACACTGCACCTGCTGTTATCAGCACTCACCTCTCCCACACGCTGCTGCTGCTGTTATCAGCACTCACCTCTCCTACATACACTGCAGCTGCACCTGCTGTTATCAGCACTCACCTCTCCCACACACACACTGCAGCTGCAGCTGCTGCTCCTGTTATCAGCACTCACCTCTCCCGCACGCTGCTGCTTCTGCAGCTGCTGTTATCAGCACTAACCTCTCCCACACACGCTGCTGCTGCTGTTATCAACACTGTCTCCCACACACACTGCAGCTGCTGCTGCTGTTATCAGCACTCACCTCTCCCACACACACTGCAGCTGCTGCTGCTTTTATCAGCACTCACCTCTCCCACACACACACTGCAGCTGCACCTGCTGTTATAAGCACTCAACTCTCCAACACACACTGCAGCTGCTGCTTCTTTTATCAGCACTCACCTCTCCCACACACGCTGCTGCTGCTGTTATCAACACTGTCTCCCACACACACTGCAGCTGCACCTGCTGTTATCAGCACTCACCTCTCCCACACGCTGCTGCTGCTGTTATCAGCACTCACCTCTCCCACACACTGCACCTGCTGTTATCAGCACTCACCTCTCCCACACACTGCACCTGCTGTTATCAGCACTCACCTCTCCCACACACTGCACCTGCTGTTATCAGCACTCACCTCTCCCACACGCTGCTGCTGCTGTTATCAGCACTCACCTCTCCCACACACTGCACCTGCTGTTATCAGCACTCACCTCTCCCACACACTGCACCTGCTGTTATCAGCCCTCACCTCTCCCACACACTGCACCTGCTGTTATCAGCACTCACCTCTCCCACACACTGCAGCTGCTGTTATCAGCACTCACCTCTCCCACACACTGCACCTGCTGTTATCAGCACTCACCTCTCCCACACGCTGCTGCTGCTGTTATCAGCACTCACCTCTCCCACACACTGCACCTGCTGTTATCAGCACTCACCTCTCCCACACACTGCACCTGCTGTTATCAGCACTCACCTCTCCCACACACTGCTGCTGCTGTTATCAGCACTCACCTCTCCCACACGCTGCTGCTGCTGTTATCAGCACTCACCTCTCCCACACACTGCACCTGCTGTTATCAGCACTCACCTCTCCCACACACTGCTGCTGCTGTTAACAGCACTCACCTCTCCCACACACTGCTGCTGCTGTTATCAGCACTCACCTCTCCCACACACTGCTGCTGCTGTTATCAGCACTCACCTCTCACACACGCTGCTGCTGCTGTTATCAGCACTCACCTCTCCCACACACTGCACCTGCTGTTATCAGCACTCACCTCTCCCACACACTGCACCTGCTGTTATCAGCACTCACCTCTCCCACACACTGCTGCTGCTGTTATCAGCACTCACCTCTCCACACACACTGCTGCTGCTGTTATCAGCACTCACCTCTCCCACACACTGCTGCTGCTGTTATCAGCACTCACCTCTCCCACACGCTGCTGCTGCTGTTATCAGCACTCACCTCTCCACCACACCTGCACCTGCTGTTATCAGCACTCACCTCTCCCACACACTGCACCTGCTGTTATCAGCACTCACCTCTCCCACACACTGCTGCTGCTGTTATCAGCACTAACACTCTCCCACACACTGCTGCTGCTGTTATCAGCACTCACCTCTCCCACACACTGCTGCTGCTGTTATCAGCACTCACCTCTCCCACACACTGCTGCTGCTGTTATCAGCACTCACCTCTCCCACACACTGCTGCTGCTGTTATCAGCACTCACCTCTCCCACACACTGCTGCTGCTGTTATCAGCACTCACCTCTCCCACACGCTGCTGCTGCTGTTAGCAGCACTCACCTCTCCCACACACTGCACCTGCTGTTATCAGCACTACCCTCTCCCACACACTGCACCTGCTGTTATCAGCACTCACCTCTCCCACACACTGCTGCTGCTGTTATCAGCACTCACCTCTCCCACACACTGCTGCTGCTGTTATCAGCACTCACCTCTCCCACACACTGCTGCTCCTGTTATCAGCACTCACCTCTCCCACACGCTGCTGCTGCTGTTATCAGCACTCACCTCTCCCACACACTGCACCTGCTGTTATCAGCACTCACCTCTCCCACACACTGCACCTGCTGTTATCAGCACTCACCTCTCCCACACATCTGCTGCTGCTGTTATCAGCACTCACCTCTCCCACACACTGCTGCTGCTGTTATCAGCACTCACCTCTCCCACACACTGCTGCTGCTGTTATCAGCACTCACCTCTCCCACACACTGCACCTGCTGTTATCAGCACTCACCTCTCCCACACACTGCACCTGCTGTTATCAGCACTCACCTCTCCCACACACTGCACCTGCTGTTATCAGCACTCACCTCTCCCACACACTGCTGCTGCTGTTATCAGCACTCACCTCTCCCACACACTGCTGCTGCTGTTATCAGCACTCACCTCTCCCACACACTGCACCTGCTGTTATCAGCACTCACCTCTCCCACACACGCTGCTGCTGCTGTTATCAACACTGTCTCCCACACACACTGCAGCTGCACCTGCTGTTATCAGCACTCACCTCTCCCACACGCTGCTGCTGCTGTTATCAGCACTCACCTCTCCCACACACTGCACCTGCTGTTATCAGCACTCACCTCTCCCACACACTGCACCTGCTGTTAGCAGCACTCACCTCTCCCACACACTGCACCTGCTGTTAGCAGCACTCACCTCTCCCACACACTGCACCTGCTGTTATCAGCACTCACCTCTCCCACACACTGCTGCTGCTGTTATCAGCACTCACCCCTCCCACACACTGCTGCTGCTGTTATCAGCACTCACCTCTCCCACACACTGCTGCTGCTGTTATCAGCACTCACCTCTCCCACACACTGCTGCTGCTGTTATCAGCACTCACCTCTCCCACACACTGCACCTGCTGTTATCAGCACTCACCTCTCCCACACACTGCACCTGCTGTTATCAGCACTCACCTCTCCCACACACTGCTGCTGCTGTTATCAGCACTCACCTCTCCCACACACTGCTGCTGCTGTTATCAGCACTCACCTCTCTGCCACAAACATTATACTTCACCTATGTCATGCTCTACGGTTGTTATAATGGCATCATACAAGGTAGAAGTTCTTATATATAATATTACATGAAGGCAGAACAGCAAGTATTTTTCCACATACATTTAACTCTGAAAGTGACTACATAAATATATTATCAGAGTGTAGTCTCATCTCTAGAGTAAAAGTTATCTAGATACATATAATTAATTTATAAATAAAAACACACTAAAGTGTTACAATTCGCTATCAACACTTGTCAGTGTTGGTTAATGAGACCTCAGGTCTCTCAGATTCAAAAGGATTGTTAAGGTTGCATGTTACCTGTTCACAACTAGACAAGATACCTTGCAAGAGGGATTATGTAATCTGTCAGCGTTAGTGTATATATTATGTTGCCAATCTGTACCTTGTTACAAAGTTTGTTATTTACCACTTTCAAACAGTGTGTCCTATACTAATTTGTCCAAGTTTTTGTTTCATGGAATATTATTATTAACATATATATATATATATATATATATATTATATATAATATATATATATATATATATATATATATATATATATATATATATATATATATATATATATATATATATATATATATATATATATATATACCATAAACACATCCTCTATCAAAGACCTCACTACTAAACGCAGCCCCACACCTCTAACTTCTACAGCAGGCGTCTACACTATCCCCTGTGGGTTCTGTCCCAAGAAATATGTAGGCGAGACAGGCAGAGATATTGCAGTCCGCCTGAATGAGCATCGAAATGCCTCTAACAGAGACGATGTAAGGTACGCCTGTGTCCTCCACAGAGACTCCACGGGGCATTTGATGAACTGGAACGAGGCACAACTCGTTCTCACCGAACCAGACCTCAGACGCCGACGGTGCCTAGAAGCCTCACTAATCACCGTCACCGACACTATAGAACGCAACACTGGAAACTACAAAATTTCAAAAACATTGGCATACATGATACTTAAGCAGCACCAACCCAACAACACAGGAGTCACGTGATTTCATCGTCTACCCTCGCCTCGCATGGGCCAGTAGGCCTTCTACAGTGTTCCTATATTCTTATGTTCTTATGACATTCCTCAGGTCACGTGCGTCACATCTCACTCTCCGCCTATATATATAATGTCTTTCTACCTCTGTATGTTAGAAGTGATCAAGGTTCCAGGACCGAAACGTTTTCTAATAAATATGTTATAGTGTTTGCTTACGTGTCTTTCTAAACCAACTTGTCGGTATTTATTACCAAGGTTTATACCATATATATTATATATTATATATATATATATATATATATATATATAATATATATATATATATATATATATATATAATATATATATATATATATATATATATAAATATATATATATATATATATATATATATTAAAAATATATTATAAATTTTATATATATATATATATATATATATATTATTATCACACTGGCCGATTCCCACCAAGGCAGGGTGGCCCGAAAAAGAAAAACTTTCACCATCATTCACTCCATCACTGTCTTGCCAGAAGGTGTGCTTTACACTACAGTTTTTAAACTGCAAAATTAACACCCCTCCTTCAGAGTGCAGGCACTGTACTTCCCATCTCCAGGACTCAAGTCCGGCCTGCCGGTTTTCCTGAACCCCTTCATAAATGTTACTTTGCTCACACTCCAACAGCACGTCAAGTATTAAAACCATTTGTCTCCATTCACTCCTATCAAACACGCTCACGCATGCCTGCTGGAAGTCCAAGCCCCTCGCACACAAAACCTCCTTTACCCCCCCCCCCAAAACCTTTCCTGGGCCGCCCCCTACCCCCTTTCCCTTCCCCCACTACAAACGGGATACACTCTTAAAGTTTTTTGTTTCGTTTCCTTTTCCCTTTTTTTCCAAAAATATATATAAAATTTATTTTTATTTTTTTTTTTATATATATTTTTAATAAAATATTTTAATTTATATATATATATAAAAATATATATATAAACATAAATCTTTGCTGAAGGAGATCAAAACCTTTTACAAACCGGGAAAAAAGGTACCCCAGTGCTTTCCCAAAACTAACCACACTGAACCAATCCCTTTGGGAGTAAAGGGAAAAACCATAAACACTATGCAGTTTAATGTGATCCTTTTTTGGACAACGTTTCCCCCCACACAGGGGGGCTTTTTCAAGTAACCCACCCAGATTTAACGTTTCAAAAAAGGGAAATCACATTAAACGGCTTTATGTTTTTATGAAATTTTGTCGGGTTTTTTAAAAAATTCCCCCCCAATTTATTTTTCCCCCCTTTAGCCAGTTTGGGCGCTAGAGTTTGTTTCCAAGGCAGCCGGGGCCTTCAAGGGAGGAAGGCTTACGGGCTTTTATCTCATCCCCTGCATGCTTTCAGCCTTATTTAGAGATTTTAAAAAATGAAAGGAATTCGCAAGGAAAGGCGAAAAAATACACAAACACTGATCTCTGGCTGAAGGAGACTCAAAAACCTACGAACCTTTGGAACCAAGGGGTAACCGCAGTGCTTATATCAAAATTTCACCACCCATTTGGGAAAAAAAAACCTTGGATTTGCAGCTTGCGATAAAAAAACCTTTGACCCCCAAAGGGCAGCCAAGTTTTTAAAGGGGAGAAACCCCCTTACGGGGCCTTTTTTCCAATCTTTCGGGTTTCCCTTTTTTGAAAGGGGCATCAAAAAACTTAAAAAAACTTGAAAAAAAAAAAAAAAATTTTAAAAAAAAAAATTTGCGGGAAAAAATTCGGGGAAAAAAAAAGAGGGGAAAAAAAAAAGGGCGAAAAAAAAAAATACCACAAAACCCTTTTTTTTTCCCAAAAGGTTGGTAGGTTCAAAACCCTCCTTCACCCCAGAGATCAGTGTTGTGTATTTTTTCCCCCTGCTATTGCGAATTTCCCTTGCATTGTTAAAATTTTCTACTAAGGTTTAAACAGTTTTTTATCCTCATCCCCCTGCTTTTGAATCACCCCCCCCTTACTGGAAAATTTTAACAATGCAAAGAATTCGAAAAGGGGCAGGAAAAAATTTTCAAAAAAACATTTGATTTCTGGTGAAAATGTATGTGAAAATTTAGATAAAAAGAATCCCTAACAGGAGGAAAAAACGAGGGGGTACTTTTTTTTTTTAAAAAAAAAAAGGGTATAAAGGAATGTTGGGGGGGGCCTTTGGAGGAGCAAAAATTTTTTCCAAAAAGGGTTTTTCGTCCCAGGGCCGGGTTTTGCTGTTTCTCTATATGTAAATTGAAAAATGACAAAAGGGAAACAGTTTTCGAAGTGCCCCTTTTTGCAGACGAATTTGAAGCTTTAATTTTTTGGAAAGGGGGGAAAATTCCCCAAATGGATGGGGCTCGGGATGGGGTAAAAAAGGGGTTTCGGGAAAAGGGGCCCCGAACCCCATGGCCCAAAACAGTGGATCCGGGGTTTTTTTTAACCCTCAAGGGGGGAAAAGCCTTGGTAAGGATTAGGGAAAAAATTCAAAGAAGTCAGAAAGACGGGTTTTAAAAAGGGGTTTAGAGAGGGGGGGCCCAAAGGGACTGTAAAACCTCACCCAAGAAAAAAAATCATGGGATTAATATAATACCGAGCACAACTAAATAACTGATTAAGCATATGAGCGCTTGGCAAACATAAGAATTGCGTTTTCAACACTTGAGTAAGGAATCATTCAAGACTCTGTACACCGTGTATGTCAGGCACATACTGGAGTATGCAGCACCAATATGGAACCCACACCTAGACAAGCACGTCAAGAAATTAGAGAAAAGTGCAAAGGTTTGCAAAAAGACTAGTCCTGGAACTATGGGGTATGTCCTACGAGGAGAGGTTAAGGGAAATCAACCTGACGACACTGGAGGACAGAAGGGATAGGGAGGGACGATAACGACATATAAAATACTGAGAGGAACTGACAAGGTGGATAGGACAGGATGTTTCAAAGATGGGACACAGCAACAAAAGGACACAAGTGGAAGCTGAAAACTCAGATGAGTCACACAGTTGTTAGAAAGTATTTCCTCAGCCATAGAATTGTCAGGAAGTGGAACAATCTGGAGAGTGATGTAGTGGAGGCAGCATCTATACATAGATTGAAGAAGAAATACGACAAAGCTCATGGAGCAGGAAAGAGGTGGCCCTAATAGCGACCAGCGAAGAGTTCGGGGGCAAAGAGCTGTGAATTGACCCCTACAACCATAAATAGGTGAATTCCACACACACACACACCACACACACACACACACACACACACACCCACACACACACACACTACACACACACACCACACACACACACACAACACACACACACACACACACACACACACACACACACACACACACACACACCACACACACACACACAAACACACACACACACACACACACACACACACAAGGAGGCAGTGGAAAGGTTTATTCCCATGGGCAACAGTAACAACGGGAAGACCAGAACGAGCCCCTGGTTTACCCGTCGTGTAAGGAGGCAAAAACAAAGTGCAATAGAGAATGGAAAAGTACAGAAGGCAGAGAACACACGAAAATAGGGAGATCAGTCGCAGAGCCAGGAATGAGTACGCACAGGTAAGGAGGGAGGCCCAACGACAGTAAGAAAATGACATAGCATCGAATCAAGACAGACCCGAAACTGTTGTATAGCCACATCAGGAGGAAGACAACAGTCAAAGACCAGTGATCAGATTAAGGATAGAAGGTGGAGAACTCACAAGAAATGATCAGGAGGTATGTGAGGAGCCGAACAGGAGATTTAAGGAAGTTTTTACAGTAGAGACAGGAAGGGCTGTGGGAAGACAGCACAGAAGGGAACATCAAGAGGGAATGTACCAACAAGTGTTGGATGACATACGAACAACTGAGGAGGAGGTGAGAAACTCTTAAGTGACCTTGACACCTCAAAAGGCGATGGGACCGGACAACATCTCCCCATGGGTCCTTAGAGAAGGAGCAGAGATGCTGTGCGTGCCTCTAACCACAATCTTCAACACATCCCTTGAAACTGGGCAACTACCTGAGAAATGGAAGACAGCTAATGTAGTCCCCATATTTAAGAAAGGAAACAGAAACGAGGCACTAAACTACAGACCTGTGTCTCTGACATGAATTGTGTGCAAAGTCACGGAGAAGATTATCAGGAGGAGTGGTCGAACACCTGGAAAAGATGTAAAGTAAAAGGACACAAGTGCAACTAATGTGACATTTATTGTGGCAACGTTGCCACAATAAATGTCACATTAGTTTGCACTTGTGTCCTTTTACTTTACATTATGGTCGGTAATTCTACCAACTTTATCACAACCTGGAAAGGAACAAGATTATAAATGAAAACCAGCATGGGTTCATGGAAGGCAAATCTTGTATCACAAACCTCCTGGAGTTTTATGACAAGTAACAGAATAAGACACGAGAGAGAGGGTGGGTAGATTGCGTTTTCCTAGACTGCAGGAAGGCCTTTGACACAGTTCCCCACAAGAGATTAGTGCAGAAGCTGGAGGATCAGGCGCATGTAAAAGGGAGGGCACTGCAATGGATAAGGATACCTGACAGGGAGGCAGCAACGAGTCATGGTACGTGAAGAGGTATCACAGTGGGCGCCTTTTACGAGCGGGGTCCCATAGGGGTCAGTTCTAGGACCAGTGCTATTTTTGATATATGTGAACGACATGATGGAAGGAATAGACTCTGAGTGTCCCTGTTCGCAGATGACGTGAAGTTGATGAGAAGAATTAAATCGGACGAGGATGAGGCAGGACTGCAAAGAGACCTGGACAGGCTGGACATGTGGTCTAGTAACTGGCTTCTCGAATTCAATCCAGCCAAATGCAAAGTCATGAAGATTGGGGAGGGGCAAAGAAGACCGTAGACAGAGTATAGGCTACGTGGACAAAGACTACAGACCTCACTCAGGGAGAAAGACCTTGGGGTGACCATAACACCGAGCAATCACCGGAGGCACACATCAACCAAATAACCGCTGCAGCATATGGGCGCCTGGCAAACCTGAGAATAGCGTTCCTATACCTTAATAAGGAATCGTTCAAGACACTGTACACTGTGTATGTTAGGCCCATACTGGAGTATGCAGCACCAGTCTGGAACCCACACCTGGTCAAGCACGTCAAGAAGTTAGAGAAAGTACAAAGGTTTGCAACAAGGCTAGTCCCAGAGCTCAAGGGAATGTCGTACGAGGAAAGGTTAAGGAAATCGGACTGACGACACTGGAGGACAGAAGGGTCAGGGGAGACATGATAACGACATACAAGATACTGCGGGAATAGACAGGTGGACAGAGATAGGATGTTCCAGAAGGGGACACAGGGCAAGGGCACAGCTGGGGAAACTGAAGACTC
>NC_069422.1:2763183-2780592 GCF_026875155.1 Cherax quadricarinatus | reverse complement strand
TGAGGGGAAGACTGTTATTGTGGGGGGGCAACTTTTATTGTTGTGAGAACTGTTATTTTAGTGGTGATAGACTGTCATTGTAGGGGTGAAGACTTTTTCTGTAGTGGGGAGACGTTATTGAGGGTGAAGACTGTTATTTATTGGTGGAAAATTTTATTGTAGTGGTGAGAGACTGTTATTTAGTTGTGAGAGACTTTTATTGTAGTGGGAGAACTTTTTAATGTAGTGGTGGAGAAATTATTGTGTGGGGGAAAATGTTATTGTATTTTTGAGGGGCCTGTTATTTTGTGGTGAGAGACTGTTATTGTAGGGGGGAAAGACTGTTATTGAAGTGTTTGAGGGGTGTTAAATTGTCGTGGTGAGAGAAGTTAATGAGTGTGGGACGTTTTTGTATTTTTGACAGACTCTTATTGTAGGGGGAGGATGTTATTGTAGTGGTGATAGATGCATTTAAGGGGTGAGAGATTTTACTTAGTTGAGAGCTGTTATTGTAGTGGTGAAAAACTGTTATTGTATTGGTAAAAGGAATATTTTTTAGGGTGAGAGACTGTTATTTGGGGTGTGAGACTTTTAAAATTTATTTGTGAGAGATTTTAAAAATTTTGTAGGGGTAGCTTTTTTTTTTAAAACTTTATCGTGTGGAAGAGACTGTTATTCAGTGAGGTTTTATTGTAGTGAGAGATTTTTTTAAAGTGTGGGGCCCGTATTGTAGTGGTGAGAGACTAAAATTTGCAGTTGGAGGATAATTGAGTGGTGAGAAGCTGTTTTGGAGTGTTGAAGAGTTAATGTTGATGGAGATGTTTTTGTGGGGGTTAAGCTGTTGTTGTTTTGGTGAGAAAAGTTATTTGTGGTGAAAAACCCGATTGTAGGGTGGAGACTGTTTTTGTAGTGATGAAAAATTTTTTATTGTGTGGTTAGGATGTATTGTGTGGTGAGGCTGTTATGTAGGGTGAGGACGTTTTTGTAGTGGGAAAACTGTTATTGTAGTTGGTGGAGAGTTTTGAAGGGTGGGAGGACTATTTTGTAGTCGTGAAGACTTTATTTAGGTTGAGAGATGATTTTAATGGAGAGACATTGTTTAGTGGTGAGAGACTGTTATTATATTGGTGAGAGATGTTATTGAAATTGGTGAGAGACTGTTATTGTAGTGGTGAGAGACTGTTATTGTAGTGGTGAGAGACAATTGTTGTAGTAGAGAGAGACTGTTATTGTAGTGGTGAGAGACTGTTATTGTAGTGGTGAGAGACTGTTATTGTAGCGGTGAGAAACTGTTATTGTAATGGTGAGAGACTGTTATTGTAGTGGTGAAAGACTGTTATTGTAATGGAGAGAGACTGTTATTGTAGTGAGAGACTGTTATTGTAGTGAGAGACTGTTATTGAAGTGATGAGAGACCGTTATTGTAATGGTGAGAGACTGTTATTGTAGTATGATAGACTATTATTGCAGTGGTGAGAGACTATTATTGTAGTGGTGACAGACTGTTATTGTAGTTGTGAGAGACTATTATTGTAGTGGTGAGAGACTGTTATTGTAGTGGTGAGAGACTTTTATTGTAGTGAGAGACTGTTATTGAAGTGGTGAAAGACCGTTATTGTAGTGGTGAGAGACTGTTATTGTAGTTGTGAGAGACTATTATTTATTTGGGAGGACGATTGTAGATAAGATCTTATTGTAGTGAGAGACCGTTTATTGAAGTGGTGAAAGACCGTTATTGTAGTGGTGAGAGACTGTTATTGTAGTGGTGAGAGACTGTTATTGCAGTTGTGAGACTATTATTGTAGTGGTGAAAAGCTGTTATTGTAGTGGTGAGAGACTGTTATTGTAGTGATGAGAGACTGTTATTGTAGTGGTTAGAGACTGTTATTTTAGTGGTGAGAGACTGTTATTGTAGTGGTGATAGACTGTTATTGTAGTGTTGAGAGACTGTTATTGTAGGGGTGAGAGACTATTATTGTAGTGGTGAGAGACTGTTATTGTAGTGGTGAGAGACTGTTATTGTAGTGGTGAGAGACTGTTATTGTAGGGGTGAGAGACTGCTATTGTAGTGGTGAGAGACTGTTATTGTAGTGGTGAAAGACTATTATTGTAGTGGTGAGATATGTTATGTAGTGTAGAGACTGTTTATTGAAGTGGTAGAGTCTGTTATTGTAGTGGTGAGAGTCTGTTATTGTAGTGGTGAAAGACTGTTATTGTAGTGGTGAAATGCTATCATTGTAGTGGTGAGAGACTGTTATTGTATTGGTGAGAGAATGTTATTGTATTGGTGAGAGACTCTTATTGTAGTGGTGAGAGACTATTATTGTAGTGGTGAGAGACTGTTATTGTAGTTTTGAGAGACTGTTATTTTAGTGGTGAGAGACTGTTATTGTAGTGGTGAGAGACTGTTATTGTAGTGTTGAGAGGCTGCTATTGTCGTGGTGAGAGACTGTTATTGTAGTGGTGAGAGACTGTTATTGTAGTGGTGACAGACTCTTATTGTAGTGGTGAGAGACTGTTATTGTAGTGGTGATAGACTGTCATTGTAGTGGTGAGAGACTATTACTGTAGTGGTGAGAGACTGTTATTGTAGTGGTGAGAGACTGTTATTGTATTGGTGAGAGACTATTATTGTAGTGGTGAGAGACTGTTATTGTAGTTGTGAGAGACTGTTATTGTAGTGGTGAGAGACTATTATTGTAGTGGTGAGAGACTATTATTGTAGTGGTGAGAGACTGTTATTGTAGTTTTGAGAGACTGTTATTTTAGTGGTGAGAGACTGTTATTGTAGTGGTGAGAGACTGTTATTGTAGTGTTGAGAGGCTGCTATTGTCGTGGTGAGAGACTGTTACTGTAGTGGTGAGAGACTGTTATTGTAGTGGTGACAGACTCTTATTGTAGTGGTGAGAGACTGGTATTGTAGTGGTGATAGACTTCATTGTAGTGGTGTAGAGACTATTACTGTAAGTGGTGAGAGACTGTTACTGTATGGGTGAGAGACGTTATATGTATTGGTGAGAAACTGATTATTGTAGTGGTGAGAGACTGTTATTGTAGTTGTGAGAGACTGTTATTGTAGTGGTGAGAGACTATTATTGTAGTGGTGAGAGACTGTTATTGTAGTTGTGAGAGACTGTTATCGTAGTGGTAAGAGACTGTTATTGCAGTGAGAGACTTTTATTGTAGTGAGAGACTGTTATTAAAGTGGTGAGAGACCGTTATTGTAGTGGTGAGAGACTAATATTGCAGTTGTGAGAGACTATTATTGTAGTGGTGAGAAGCTGTTATTGGAGTGTTGAGAGACTGTTAATGTAGTGATGAGAGACTGTTATTGTAGTGGTTAGAGACTGTTGTTGTAGTGGTGAGAGACTGTTATGTAGTGGTGAGAGACTGTTATTGTAGTGGTGAGAGACTGTTATTGTAGCGGTGAGAAACTGTTATTGTAGTGGTGAGAGACTGCTATTGTAGTGGTGAGAGACTGTTATTGTAGTGATGAGAGACTGTTATTGTAGTGGTTAGAGACTGTTATTGTAGTGGTGAGAGACTGTTACTGTAGTGGTGAGAGACTGTTATTGTAGTGGTGAGAAACTGTTATTGTAGTGGTGAGAGACTGTTATTGTAGTGGTGAGAGACTATTATTGTAGTCGAGAGAATTTATTGTAGTGTTGAGAGACTGTTATTTAATGGTGAGAGACACATTGTTGTAGTGGTGAGAGATTGTTATTGAGTGGTGAGAGACTGTTATTGTAGTTGGTGAGAGAGTGTTATTGTAGTGGTGAGAGCTGTTATTGATAGTGGTGAGAGACTACTATTGTAGTGATGAGAGACTGTTATTGTAATGGTGAGAGACTGTTATTGTAGTGGTGAGAGACTATTGTTGTAGTGGTGAGAGACTGTTATTGTAGTGGTGAGAGACTGTTATTGTATTGGTGAGAGACTGTTATTGTAGTGGTGAGAGACTGTTATTGTAGTGGTGAGAGACTATTATTGTAGTGGTGAGAGACTGTTATTGTAGTGGTGAGAGACTGTTATTGTAGTGGTGAGAGACTGTTATTGTAGTGAGAGACTGTTATTGTAGTGGTGAGAGACTGTTATTGTAGTGAGAGACTGTTATTGTAGTGGTGAGAGACTGTTATTGTAGTGGTGAGAGACGTATCATTAAGTAGAGACTGTTTTTGTAGTGAGAGACTTTTATGTAGGAGAGACTGTTATTGAAATGGTGAGAGACCGTTATTGTAGTGGTGAGAGACTGTTATTGCAGTGGTGAGAGACTGTTATCGCAGTTGTGAGAGACTGTTGTTGTAGTGGTTATAGACTCTTACTGTAGTGGTGAGAGACTGTTACTGTAGTGGTGAGAGACTGTTATTGTAGTGGTGAGAGACTGTTATTGTAGCGGTGGAAACTGTATTGTAGTGTGTGAGAGACTGTTTAATGTAGTGGTGAGTAGACTGTTATTGTAAGTGGGAGGAGACTGTTATTGTAGTGGAGAGATTGTTATGATAGTGAGAGACTGTTTTGAAGTATGAGAGCCGTTATTGTATTGAGAGAGACTGTTATTGTAGTGGTGAGAGACTATTATTGTAGTGGTGAGAAACTGTTATTGTAGTGGTGAGAGACTGTTAATCTAGTGGTGAGAGACTGTTATTTAGTGGTGAAGACGTTATTGAAGTGTGAGAGACTGTTATTCTAGTGTGTGAAGAATGATATGTAGTGGTGAGCTATTATTTAGTGTGACAGACTGTTATTGTAGTGGTGAGAGACTGTTATTGTAGTGGTGAGAGACTGTTATTGTAGTGAGAGACTTTTATTGTAGTGAGAGACTGTTATTGAAGTGGTGGAAGAGACCGTTATTGTAGTGGTGAGAGACTGTTATTGTAGTGGTGAGAGACTGTTATTGTAGTGGTGAGAGACTGTTATTGTAGTGGTGAGAGACTGTTATTGTAGTGATGAGAGACTGTTATTGTAGTGGTGAGAGACTGTTATTGTAGTGGTGAGAGACTGTTATTGTAGTGTGATAGACATTATTGTAGTGTGAAGACGTTATTGTAGTGGTGAGAAGACTGTTATTGTAGTGTGAGAGACTAGTTATTGTAGTGGTGAGAGACTGCTATTGTAGTGGTGAGAGACTGTTATTGTAGTGTGAGAGACTTTATTGTAGTGTGTAGAGAAACTGTTATTGTAGTGGTGAGAGACTGTTAATGAGTGGTGAGAGACTGTTATTGTAGTGGTGAGTCTGTAGTATGGTGAAAGCTAGTTATTGTAGTGTTGAAAGCTATTGTGTAGTGGTGAGAGACTGTTATTGTAGTGGTGAGAGACTATTATTGTAGTGGTGAGAGACTGTTATTGTAGTGGTGAGAGACTGTTATTGAAGTGGTGAGAGACTGTTATTGTAGTGATGATAGACTGTCATTGTAGTGTGATGAGAGTTATTACGTAGTGGTGAGAGACTGTTATTGTAGTTGTGAGAGACTGTTATTGTAGTGGTGGAGAGACTATATTGTAGTGGTGAGAGACTGTTATGTAGTTGTGAGAGACTGTTTATCGTAGTGGTGAGAGACTGTTATTGTAGGGAGACTCTTTATTGTGTGGTGACAGATCTGTTATTGTAGTGTTAGAGACTGCTATTGTAGTGGTGAGAGACTGTTATTGTAGTGGTGAGAGACTATTTTGTTGTGGTGAGAGACTGTTATTGTAGTGTTGAGAGACTGTTATTGTAGTGGTGAGAGACTGTTATTGTAGTGGTGAGAGACTATTATTGTAGTGGTGAGAGACTTATTGTAGTGTGAGAGACTAATTGTAGTGTAGAGACTTATTGTAATTGTGCTGTTATGTAGTGTGAGAGATTGTTATTGTAGTTGTTAGAGACTGCTATTGTAGTGGTGAGAGACTGTTATTGTAGTGGTGAGAGACTATTATTGTAGTGGTGAGAGACTTATTTTAGTGTTGAGAGACTGTTATTGTAGTGGTGAGAGACTGTTATTGTAGTGGTGAGAGACTAATACCAGGACGATGACGCTGCTTCAAGTTCCTATTTCGAGCCATTCATCTCACCAGTCATCTCACCAGTCATCTCACCAGTCATCTCACCAGTCATCTCACCAGTCATCTGACCAGTCATCTCACCAGTCATCTGACCAGTCATCTCACCAGTCATCTCACCAGTCATCTCACCAGTCATTTTCCCATGTGTTCCAATTAATATATTCTCATTAGATATTATATATTTCTTTAAATACGTGACATGTAACAGTTCGGCCGTCGGCTATACTGTACACTGACTGTACACTGACTGTACACTGACTGTACACTGACTGTACACTGACTGTATACTGACTGTATACTAGACTGTATGATAAATTGTACATTAGACTGTACACAGAGCATATGCTAGACTGTTCACTGACTGTACACTAGACTGTACACGGATAGTACACCAGAATGTACACAACACTGTACAATGCACACTAGACTGTACACTAGAATGTAAACTAGACTGTATGCTAGAATGTACACTGACTGTACACCAGACTGTACACTAGTCTATACACTGACTGTACGCTAGACTGTACATATAGAGTACACTAGAATGTACACAACACTGTACACTAGACTGTATACTAAAATGTAAACTAGACTCTGTAATGTACACTGACTGAACACTATACTGTACATTAGATTATACACTGACTGTACACTAGACTGTACACTGACTGTACACTAGGCTGTACACTAGAGTGTACACTAGACTGAACTCTAGATCGAACACTAGAATGTACACTAGATTGAACACTAGACTGTGGTAGAACCTTCGTTATAGATTGTAACAGACGTCTATCAAGGTTTTCACTATGGAACACAGTCCACCACCTCTAACTCCACAGTGGGCGTCTACACTATTCATTGGGGATACTGCCCCAAGAAATATTTAGAGACAACTGCGAAATTTTTTCGGCCGCCTGAGCGAAACGAAACCCCCCAGTATCAAACGACGAGAATTGGGATGAGGCACAGCTGGTCCTTAGGAACAAAACTTTGACCCCCGCGATGTCGGGAAAACCCCTCGCTAACCCGCCCCACAAATACCATAAAACTTAATTCTGAAAACCCAGAATTTCAAAACATAAGAAAACCCTTATATCAACAGACAAAACACCACCTACCTACAACAGGATCAGTTTTCTATCTGTCCCAACTCAAAAAATCTTTCTTTCAGGAAAAATGTGTCCCCAAAACCTCACTCCCCCCCTAAAATAACTGGGTTTTTAAACCTCGTATGTTTAGCATCACAATGCTTATTCATAACCGGGTTAGCCAGCAGAGGGCCCTCGTTCACATAAACAAAAGCTCCAGCTGGGGGTCGCAAGACAAACCGGCCCGCCAGGATACATTTTGCTTGTTTCCGGCAAATTTTATCCCAGACTCTGAAAATTTAGAAGTGATAAAATTTTTTATTTGTCCTAATTTGTCAGGTCTTTCTAGACAAACAGACGTACACAAAGACGTCACAGATAGCACTAACGTACACTATAGTGTCACCAGACTGTCACCAAAATGTAACTAGTGATACTGGGGCTTAAAACCCACAAAGTACACAAGATATACACTTTAGTGTACACAAGAGTACTCAGACCTACACTATAGGTACCTACATGTAACTGCTGAACACAAAAAGTTACACTAATTTGTATCAAAACTGTAACTATAGTGAACACAGAGGACTTAGACGAAACAAAATGACACTGGAGTTCTCTAGATTACACTATGTATACATTCTGGGGTTTTACAATTATTCCATTCATTTTCATCATTCAAATTCACTAACCTTACCTTCCCTTCATTTTTACCTTCACCTTTCACCTTCATGTTGCAGCATTCACACTTACTAACCTATTTCCCCTTTCACCTTCATTTCACCTTCACCTTCCCCTTACCTTCACCTTCCCCTTCCCCTTTCATATGCAAACATTCAGGCCCTTTTGCATTAATTTTTCCCAATAAAAAAAATAAAACGAGTTTTCAGTCGAATTTTCATCTGTACACTCACTACCCTCTTCTTCTCTCCCCCTTCCTCTCCTCTCCTCTCTCCTCTTCCTCTCTCCCCCCCTCTCTCTCCCCCTCCTCTCTCTTCCCCTCCCCTCCTCTCTCTCTCTTTTTCCTACTACTATCTATCTACCCCAAAAACATTAAGTTTAATTCTAATGTTTAATTTGTCTCTCTACAAAACAGAAAAACTTCTTCTTTTAAACCCTGAAAAATTGTCTCTTTGACAGTTTTGCTTGTCTCTTGACACGGGTCGGTGTTTTAGTCCATCAGCTTGGAAAAGGACAGTAAAGCTTGGAGAAGTGGCTTATACTGCAGTCAGGTGAGTAAAAAGCAGGAGGAGGGGAGTCCCCAGTGGATAAACCCTCTGGTTAAGTAGGTTAAAGACGTGGTAGGCCAGCATGCAAAAACCCCTGTATCAATTTCTAAAGATCTGCTGCTTAACAGATGAATGAAACTTGACCCCAGGCTGAGGGACTGATTACTCATTCACTCCTTATTTTCCACCGTTTTTCTCTGTATTTGGGCTCGAGAAGACACGGGGTGGCTACATGTTTTTTTAAGTAAAGGCTCCCAAGTTCCACAAGTGTCTCCCTTTCTGGTTTTTTCCCCCAACTGGTGTGTTCCACGTCGCCTTTCTCTTACTTCGTGTTCTAAATTCGTGTTCTACCTCGTTTCTGCCTTGTTCTACTCGAAATTCCCCCCTGGTTGTACCTCGGGTTTTCCGCCTTGGTTTCTAAAAAGTATTCTCCTGTATTCCCTCGTGTTTTACCTTTGTTCTACCTCGTGCAACCTCGTGTTTACCTCGTATTCTACCTCTTGTTCTACCCTCGTGTTCAATCGTGTTCTGCCTATTTTAGCTCGATTCACCCGTGTTTTGTCTTGTGTTCTAAACGTGTTCTACCCCAAATCCTACCTCGTGTTCTACCTTGTGTTCTACTCGAATTCGCCTCGTGTTGTACCCCGTTTTTCTCCTTGTTTTCTAATCGTATTTACCTCGGTTTTACTTTTGTTCTACCTCTTGCTTACCTGTTTCAAACCCCCTTTTTGACCCCGTGTTTCAGCCTCGTGTTTTACCTGGTTCTACCTCGGGTTCACCCCGTGTTCTACCCATGTTTAACCTCGTGTTCTACCCCGTGTTGCCTCGGTTCACCTGTGTTCACTCGTGTTTAGCCTCGTGTTCTACCTGTGTTTTACCTGTGTTCAGCCTCGTTTCAGCCTCGTGTTTTCCCCTGTGTTTTCTACCTCGGTTCCCGCCCGTTTTTACCCCGGTTCACCTCTTTTTACCCCTGTTCTCCTGTTTCTACCTCGTGTTCAGCCTCGGTTCAAACCCGTGTTCAAAACCCCGGTTCTACCTCGTGTTCACATCGTGTTTACCTCTGTTCTACCTGTGTTTTACCTGTTCAACCTCTTTCAACCGTGTTTACCCGTGTTCAGCCTCGTGTTCAACCTAAAGTTCTACCTCGGTTCTACTCGTTTCACCTCCCTTTTCTACCCCGTGTTCTACCTCGGTTTCACCTGTATTCTACCCCGTGTTTTACCCGGTTTAGGCCCCGTGTTCTACCCCTGTTCAGCCTCGTGTTTAAACCCCGGTTTACCTGTTTCTCCTCGTGTTCTACCTTGTGTTCAGCCTCTGTTCTACCTCGGTTCTACCCCGTGTTCTACCTCGTGTTGCCTGGTCTACCTTTGTGTTTACCCCGTGTTCACCTCGTCTTCTACCTCGTGTTCTAAACCCGTGTTTTAGCCCGGTTCAGCCTGTTTTAACCGGTTCTACCCGTGTTCACCTCGTGTTTAACCTCGTGTTTTACCCTTTTGTTTTAAACCCCGGTTCAGCCTGGTTTTCCTGTGTTCTACCTGTTTCAGCCTCGGTTCCCACCTCGTGTTCTACCTCGGTTCTACCCGTTTCACACGGTTCTACCTATGTTCTACCCGGTTTTTTACCTCGGGTTTTTAACCTCATGTTTAACCCCGTGTTCTACCCCGTGTTTACCCGTTTAACCTCATGTTCTACCTCGTGTTCTACCCGTGCAAACCTCCTGTTCTACCCCCGGTTTTTTCCCCTGTTCTACTCGTGTTCAACCTCGTGTTTACCTCGTTTCTACCCCGTTCTACCTTGATTTTCCCCCGGTTCTACCTCGTGTTTTAGCCCCCGTGTTCTACCTCGTGTTCAGCCCGGTTTTACCTCTTTTCTACCCCCGTGTTCAGCCCGTGTTCTACCGTGTTCTACCTCGTGTTCTACTCTTTCACCTCGTGTTTTTACCCCGGTTCTACCCCGTGTTAGCCTCGTTTCTACCTGTGTTCTAAACCCCGGTTCAGCCTGTGTTCAGCCTTTTCTACCTCGTGTTTTACCTCGTTTCTAACCCCGTGTTCTGCCTCGGTTCAGCCTCGTGTTCTACCTCGTGTTCAGCCTCGTGCCTACCTCGTGTTCTAAACCCCGTGTTAGCCTCTGTCGGGCCTCGTGTTCTACCTGTGTTCAGCCTCGTGGTTCACCCCGGTTCTATCGTGTTTACCCCGGGGTTCTACCCCGTTTCGCCCCGTGTTTCAGCCCTTTTGTTCTACCTCGTGTTTAGCCCCGTGTTTCCTCTGTTTACCCGGTTTAGCCTGTGTTCTAAAACGTGTTCTACCTCGGGTTTTGCCTCGTGTTCACCTCGTGTTTAACCTTGTGTTCTAAACCCTTTTGTTGTCCATGTGTCTAAATTTTTCATCTTTCGGGTTTTCGAACCATTTATCACATATGTGTATTATCAGCACACAGCCAAATGTCTCTGCCACTTAACACTAACTCTCTGAGTGTTTTTCCCCCCCCCACTCCCCTCTGATTGTTGTCTCCCTGCCACTCAACATCCGAGTTTGTCTCCCTGCCACTCACACTTTGATTGTTGTTCCTTGCCATCAATACTCCCGTTGTTGTCTTCCCCCACCAACACTCTCTGATTGTTGTCTCCCCGCCACTCAACCCTCTAAATTTTTTTTCCCGCCCCTCAATCCTCTGATTTTTGTCTCCCCTTTCCATCAATACCTCTGATTGTCTTGCCACTCAAACCCCCTGATTGTTTCTCCTTTCCATCAATACTCTCTGATTGTTCCCTGCCACTCAACACTCTCGATTGTTTTCTCCCGCCCTCAACACTCCTGATTGTTGTCTCCTTGAATCTCTCCTGTTTTTTGTCTCCCGCCCCTCAACCCCCCTTTTTGTTGTTTCCCCGCCTCAACACTCTTGATTGTTGTCCCCCTTGCCACTCAAACTCCGATTGTTGTCTCCCTGCCACCAACACACTCTGATTGTTGTCTCCCTCCCACTCAACCTCCTGACTGGTTTTTCCCCTGCCTCAGCACTATGCTTGTTGTATCCCTGCCCTCAACACTCTTGACTGTTTCTCTCTTTCCCCTCAAAACTTGTCTCGTTGTCTCCCTCCACTCAACACTCTTGACTGTTTTTCTCCCTGCCACCAACACTCTCTGATTGTTGCTCCCTGCCACTCAACACTCCTGACTGTTGCTCACTGCCCCCAGCACTCCCTGACTGTTGTCTCCCTGCCCTCAAAACTCCTGACTATGTCTCCTGCCACTCAACACTATGTCTCTTTTTCTCCCTGCCCTGCCATCAAACTCTCTGGTGTTGTCTCCCCGCCACTCAAAAAACTATGCCTTTGTCCCCTCCCCAACACTCAACTGTTTCTCCCCCGCCACTCAACACTCTCTCTTTGTCTCCCTGCCACTCAACACTATTTTCTTTTGTCTCCCTGCCCCTCAAAAAACTAGTCTCTGTTGTCTCCCGCCACTTACACTCCTGATGTTGCCCTGCCACTCAACACCCGACTGTTGTCTCCCTGCCACCAACACTTCCCCGACAGTTGTCTCTCTGCCACTCAACACTCTTTGCTTTTTCTCCCTGCCAGTCAAAAACTGTCCCGACTGTTTTTCTCCCCCGCCCTTAAACTATGTCTCTGTTGTCTCCCCTGCCACTCAAACACTCTGAATGTTGTTCCCTGCCCTTTAACACTCCTGACAGTTGTCTCCCTGCCACCAAAAACTCTTTGGCTGTTTCTCCCTGAGTCAAAACTGTCGACTGTTGTCTCCCTGCCACCAACACTCCTGACTGTTGTCTCCCCGCCCCTTAAAAACCCTCTGACTGTTGTCTCCCCCCACTCAACATCTTGATTGTGTTCCCTGCCACTCAACACCTCTACTGTTGTCTCCCTGCCACTTTAAAACTATGTCTCGTTGTCTCTTTGCCACTCAAAACTCTTACTGTTGTCTCCCCGGGCCCCTCAACACTATGTCTCTGTTGCTCCCCGCCACCCCCACTCTTGACTGTTTGGGCTCCCTCCATCAACCCCCTCTGGGGGTTTTTCTCCCCGCCACTCAACACTCTCGACTGTTGTCTCCCTGCATCAACACTCTGACTTTGTCTCCCCGCCACTCAAAAACTCTCGACTGTTGTCTTCCTGCCACTCAAAACCCCTGCTGTTGTCTCCCTGCCCCTCCAACACTCTTGATGTGTCTTCCTGCCACTCAACACTCTCTGACTGCTGTCTCCCTCCCTTAAAACTTGCCTCTGTTTTTCCCCGCACCCAAAACCTGACGTTGTCTCCCTGCCACTCAACACTTGGTGTTGTCTCCCTGCCACTCAACCTCTGACTGTTGTCTCCCCGCCCCCCAAAATCTGACTGTTGTCCCCTGCCACTCAAACTCCTGACTGTTTCTCCCCCGCCACTAACACTCTCTGACGTTGTCTCCCTGCCATAAAAAACTCTGACTGTTGTCTCCCCCCACTCAACATCCGACTGTTTTCCCTGCCACCAACACTTGACGGTCTCCCTGCCCCTCAAAACTTGAAATGTTGCTCCCCTGCCACCAACACTCTCTGCGTTGTCTCCCCGCCCCTCAACCTCTCCTGACTGTTGTCTCCCCGCCACCAAAATCTCTGACTGGTTCCCTGCCCCTCAACACTCTGACTGTTGTCTCCCTGCCACTCAACACTCTGACTGTTGTCTCCCTGCCACTCAACACTCTGACTGTTGTCTCCCTGCCACTCAACACTCTGGCTGTTGTCCCCGCCACTTTAAAACTCCCCCACTGTTGTCTCCCCCCACTCAACACTTGACTGTTGCCTCCCGCCCCTCAACACTTCCCGACGTTGTCTCCCTGCCACTCAACACTCTGGCTGTTGTCTCCCTGCCACTCAACACTTTGACTGTTGTCTCCCTGCCACTCAACACTCTCTGACTGTTGTCTCCCTGCCACTCAACACTCTCTGACTGTTGTCTCCCTGCCACTCAACACCTCTGACTGTTGTCTCCCTGCCACTCAACACTCTGACTGTTGTCTCCCTGCCACTCAACACTCTCTTATGTTGTCTCCCCGCCACTCAACACCTGGCTGTTGTCCCCCCGCCACTTAAAATCCGACGTTGTCTCCCGCCATCAAAAACTCTGACTGGTCTCCCTGCCCTCAACAATCTCTGAGTTGTCTCCCTGCCACTAAAAAACCTGGTGTTGTCTCCCTGCCCCTCAACCATCTTGAAATTTTTGTTCCCTGCCACTCAAACTCTGACTGGTCTCCCTGCCACTCAACACTCTCTGACTGTTGTCTCCCTGCCACTTAACACTCGCCTTTTTATTATTGGCAGGAAGATCGTGAAACTGAAGAATAAGACATAGCGCCATGTTTATATTTATTATTAAAACTCTCTTCAGCCAGTGGGGTGGGGCTTTTTGTGAAAAATTTGAAACTGTGAAAAGTGGAAGATGAGGTGGGCCCCGATAAAGGGGCCCACTACATATCTTTTTGTAAATTTTCACCATTGCTGTACCATAGAGAAAAGTTGTGTTTCCCCATTACAAACCCCCTACCTAGCTACCTCCAAAAACTTAGAATCGTAAACCCTTTCAAAAAAACCAATAATAACAGGGAAAAAGGGAAATGAATACGTAAATTTTCTCTCATCATATGGCCGGTCTCAGACCGACAGGGGGCGTTACCCCGAAATCCTCTCCAGTTATAAATCAGGTATACACAAAGTCGCCAGATTACAAAGGCAATACACCCACATGAAAAAATTTACAGAATCCAAAAAATAAAACAAGGGAAAAAACCCTTGTAAGACCGAAGTCACTTGTCCAGAGACTGCAGTTACCCACCTCGATGCTGAAGGGCGAGTCGTGAGACTGCATGAGTGCTTTGGTATATATATGGGCGTCATGCCCTTGTCTTTATACCTATCCCAACTAGATGCATTTCGGAATCCCAGTATTGCTTAACACGTGCCCCTTGTGCGTCAACGCTTGTGAGAGGAACAGTGCACGGGGTAACATAAGTTTGTAATGAAGTTAAATAATAGTGTTGAATATTCAAAGTAGCATTATTATTATTATTATAATCAAGGGGGAAGCACTAAACCCGTAGGATTATACAGCGTCTATGGGGGGATGGAAGGCATTCAGGCTTAATTCAGGGAACTGGAGCACAGATCCAATTCCCTAGATCAAGAGCCCCTCACCAGCGTCAAGGAGCCTTTCTTGAGGGGATTCGAAGTAGCAGATGCATCTATGTCCATTAAAAAGCAATATTTAATCCACTGGAGGCCTGTTAAAGGATTGGAACACCCTCCAGGAAGACTCCAGGTTGGGACAACTGCTGAGACACAGACCTGATTGTATACCTGTCTTTAACTAAGGTGGCTCATGGTCTGGTTGCCAGAGCTCTCGCTTCACACGCTGAGGATCCGGGTTCAATTCCCGGCAAGGGTGAAAACATTGGCCGTGTTTCCTTACAACTGTTGTCCATTTTCACCCATCAGTAAAATGGGTACCTGAGTGTTAGTCGACTATTGTGGGTCGCATCCTGGGACAAAAATTGACCTAGTTTGCCCGAAATGCTCTGCATAACAAGCAGGTTTCTATACAGCAGTATGTCACTGATGTCAGCTATGGTCTGTATACCTTGTACATGAGACATAATAACAATAAAAATATTATTTTTATTATCTCAGGATGGTTGCTGTCTAACAACACTCTGGATGGTTACTGTCTTACAACACTCTGGATGGTTGCTGTCTAACAACACTCTGGATGGTTACTGTCTTACAACACTCTGGATGGTTTGCTGTCTAACAACACTCTGGATGGTTACTGTCTTACAACACTCTGGATGGTTGCTGTCTAACAACACTCTGGATGATTCCTGTCTAACAACAACCTTGGATGTTTGCTGTCTAACAACACTTTGGATGTTTGGTGTTTAACAACAACCCTGGAGGGTTGGTGGCTAATAACCACTCGGGATGGTTGTCGTCTTACAACCACTCTGGATGGTTGTCTTACAACCACTCTGGATGGTTGTCGTCTTATAACTACTCTGAATGGTTGTCGTCTTAAACCACTCTGGATGGTTGCAGTCTAACAACACTCTGGATGATTGCTGTCTAACAACACTCTGCATGGTTGCTGTCTAACAACAACCCTGGAGGGTTGCTGTCTAACAACACTCTGGATGGTTGCTGTCTAACAACACTCTGCATGGTTGCTGTCTAACAGCAAGCATGGATGGGTGCTGTCTAACAACTCCGGACGGTTGTCTAATAACAACCTTGGATGGGTGTTGTCTAACAAGAACCCTCTATAATTGCTGTCTAACAACAAGTCTGCATGGCTGATGTCTAACAACCACTTTGGTTAGTTACTGTCTAACAGCAACACTACATGGTTGCTATAAAACAAGAACACTGCATGATTGCTGTCTAACAACCACTATGGATGGTTCCTGTCTAACAACCACTCTGTGTGGCTGCAATCTAACAAGAACCCTGGATGGTTGCTGTCTAACAACCACTCTGGATGGTTGCTGTCTAACAACAGCACTGGATGGTTGCTGTCTAACTACAACTCTGGATGGTTGCTTTCTAACAACCACTCTGGATGGTTGCTGTCTAACAACCACTCTTGATAGTTACTGTCTAACAACCACTCTGTATGGTTGCTGTCTAACAACCACTCTGGATGGTTGCTGTCTAGCAAGAACACTGTATGGTTGCTGTCCAACAACAACTCTCGATGGTTGTTGTCTAACAACCACCCAGGATGATTGCTGTCTAACAGCAGCCCTGGATGGTTGCTCTCTAAAAAGAACCCTGGATGGTTGCTGTCTAACAAACCACTTTTCATGGTAGATGTCTAACAACCACTCTGAATTGTTGCTGTCTATCAACCACTCTGTATGTTTAATGTCTAACAAGAACCCTGGATGGTTGCTGTCTAACAGCCACTCTGGATGGTTGTTGTCTAAGAACAACACTGGATGGATGCTGTCTAACAACAACCCTGGAAGGTTGCTGTCTAACACCAATCATGGATGGTTGCTGTCTAACAGCAACCCTGGATGGTTGCTGTCTAACAACAACCCTATACGGTTGCTGTCTAGCAACAACTCTGTATAGTTTCTCTCCAACAAAAACCCTGGATGGTTGCTGTCTAAGAACAACCCTGGATGGTTGCTGTCTAAGAACAAAACTGGATGGTTGCTGTCTAACAGCAACCCTGGATGGTTGCTGTCTAACAACAACCCTATACGGTTGCTGTCTAGCAACAACTCTGTATAGTTTCTCTCCAACAAAAACCCTGGATGGCTACTCTCTAACAACAACCCTGTATGGTTGCTGTTTAGCAACAACCCTGAATGGCTATTCTCTAGCAACAACCCAGGATGGTTGCTGTCTAACAATAACTCTGGATGGTTGCTGTCTAATAGCAACCCTGCATGGTTGCTGTCTAGCAATAACTGATTGCTGTCTAACAATAACTCTGGATGGTTGCTGTCTAGAAACAATCCTGTACAATTGTTCTCTAACAACAACCCTGCTTGATTGTTTGTTGTTTAATAATAACTCTGGATGGTTTCTGTCTAACAACAACCCTGTATGGTTTCTGTCTAGCAACAATGCTGTATGGTTGTTCTCTAACAACAACCCTGGATGGTTGCTGTCTAACAATAACTCCTGATGGTTGCTGTCTAAGAACAACCCTGTACGGCTGCTGTCTAGCAACAACTCTGGATGGTTGCTGTCTAACAACAACCCTGGATGATTTCTGTCTAACAACAACATTGGATGGTTGCTGTCTAACAACAACCCTGGATGGTTGCTGTCTTGCAATAACCCTGAAGGGTTGCTGGCTAACAACAACCCTGGATGGTTGCTGTCTGTGAAGGCTTACTCAGCTCTGTAACAACTTCAGACAGTATTACCAAGGCTGGCTCCTCCTCAGGAAAATTAATGAATAGAAAAAGAAATAATAACAGACAAACATGAAACACTTTATTATATAGAAAATATAAAATATAAAACACTTAAATATGAAATATTATCCTACATTAAGAAAAGAAAAATAAAAA
>NC_069422.1:2597733-2762683 GCF_026875155.1 Cherax quadricarinatus | reverse complement strand
GAACTTTAGCAATGATGTAGGGGAGCAGGAACCATACATAGCTTTAAGACGAGGTATGATAAACCTCATGGAGCAGGGAGAGAAAACGACCTAGTAGCGATCAGTGAAGAGGCGGGGCCAGGAGCTGTGACTCGACCCTGCAACCACAAAAACATGAGTACAAATAGGGAGTATAGATACACACACAAATACACACACATACACACACACACACCACACACATACACACACACACACACACACACACACACAGTGCAGGGAAGCAGATAAGAACAATTAAAAAAACAGAAAGAGCTCATGGTTTACCCAGAGGTGCGGAGAGGACAAAGCCAAAGTGTACTAAAGCATGGAAAAAGTACTGATGGCAAAGAAATCAGTAAAAGAAGGAGTTGAACCGAAAAGCCAGGATCATGTCACAAATCAACTGGAGTTCTATGACAAGGTAGCAGAAGTAGACAGGGGAGAGAGAGAAAGAGAGAGAGAGGAGTGCGTGCACTGCATCTTCATGGACTGTAAGAAGTGTCTTACAAGAGACTGTTAAGAAAGCTGGAGTAGCAGGCAGGAATAACAGAAAAACCACTGCAGTGGATCAGGGAATACCTGAAACTATGGAAACAACAAATAATGGTACGTTATGATGTGTTAGTGCAGATGCAAGTGTCGAGTGGGGCTCCACAAGGGTCAGTCAAAGCTCTCCTGTCCTTCAGTGACATCAGGTTGAATTCTCTTAACTTCTCCAGAAGTAGTCTTGATGCAAACCCTTGTACTTGTTACAATTTTTCAATATGGTTGACCAGGTGTGAGTTCTGTACTGGTGTTGCATACTGCAATATGGGCAATAGCTATTTGGTTGATATACACCTCAGGAGATGTGCTTGGTATGATACTCACCCCAAGGTCCTTTGCCTTGAGTGAGGTTTGTAGCCTTTTACCCTCTAGCATGTATTCCGAGTGAGATCATCTTTGTCCTTATCCAAGTTCCATTACTTTGCCCTTGTTGGAGTTAAAATTCATGAGCCACTTGTCAGGGTTGCAACTATCTTTGTAGTCTTACCTGATCCTCGTCCACATTACTTTCACGTCGTCTACGAACATGGTCATATTCTTAACGTGTTAAAAAATACTATATCTGTTAAGTGAAGATACCTCCAGAGAATGCTAGAAGGTCAACGTATTGATCCCCTTTATCATTTAAACCGTTTCTGGTTTTGTAACAGTTTGTCAGAGTATATTCTAGTCCAGTAATCCTGTTAAATTAGGTGGTATTTCAATAGCATTTTTGGAGGGCAACTGAATGAATGCAAACCAACTAATTGAAAGTTAAGATCTTTAATAACAAAGGTGTCTAGGTGGAAATAATTACATATAATGTAACTTGAATAATTAAGAGATAATCTCCTACGCAAAATCTTGGAGTATAACTTATTATACTTATATATCATACTTATTTTGTACTTTACATGTATATAGTGCATTGAGCTCTTTGATAATATACAGTACACGATAATACTCTTATGAATATGTACCATCTGGTATGTTGCTGTGATGAGGTGAACTCATAAGTACAAGAGTAATATAGGTGTGTATGTGTTTGTGAGTGATGGGTATGTGCTTGAATTGGCTTGGCTTAGAATTAGAATGTGATTGACAATGACAAGTCCTTAGATAAGCTGACATTTTGATCATCGAGGCAATCAAACAGCTTGTTTGAGCAGTATGACGACCCATTCGCCAAACAGCTGTAATGCCCGAAGCTGTAGTGAACAACACTGCATCAGGTAAGGAATCAAGGAGACTAAAATAACTATAACTGTGCACCTTCAGCAGATCCTACACAAAAAGCATAAAACTCCCGTTATTACTGAAACTGAGTTAAGTAAATCCAGATTCCTGACTACGACAGTGTGTAGATGCCAAAACAAGGTAGGTCGAGAATTGAACTTGGGACCAGAGATATAGAGTTTCTATGACACACAACATGAAAAACAGCATTCTTCAAGAGTGAATAGAGAAAGGAGATGTTTTCTCTGTGAGGTACAGCCAGAAAGAGAGCGAAAAAAAGAGAAGTAGATCCTGCAGGACTAACGTCAGGTGACTCGTACCACCTTATCACCGGCACGAACTGCGAAACAGTGAAACCGTGAGCACATCCTGGCAGCCAATCAGAACTCTTCTTCAGCGAGCACAGTGAGAGGTGTCAGTGTTACATCTTACATATGTACATATGCTAATAATATAAGTCAAATCATGAGGGTAGCACCTGCAACTATGTTCTAGGTAGCTATCATGAAGGTAGGATCTGCAGCTATCATGAAGGTAGAACCTGCAGCTATCATGAAGGTAGGACCTGATAAATTAGACACATGTGCAACTCTTGGGTATCTTTATTGAGGAAACGTTTCGCCACACAGTGGCTTCATCAGTCCAAACAAAGGAGAATCTTGAAGAACAGGAGGAGAATGAGGTAATCAGTCCCTCAACCTTGAGTCGATGTGGTCAGTCCATCAATCTTGAATAGATTGATGGACTGACCACATCGACTCAAGGTTGAGGGACTGATTACCTCATTCTCCTCCTGTTCTTCAAGATTCTCCTTTGTTTGGACTGATGAAGCCACTGTGTGGCGAAACGTTTCCTCAATAAAGATACCCAAGAGTTGCACATGTGTCTAATTTATCAACATGTCGGTTCTCTGAACCATTCATCTACAAAGGTAGGACCTGCAGCTATCATGAAGGTAGGACCGGCAGCTGTCATGAAGGTAGGACCGGCAGCTGTCATGAAGGTAGCACCAGTAGCTATGTTCAAGGTAGCACCTGCAGCTGTCATGAAGGTAGCACCAGTAGCTATGTTCAAGGTAGCACCTGCAGCTGTCATGAAGGTAGCACCAGTAGCTATGTTCAAGGTAGCACCTGCAGCTGTCATAAAAATAGGACCTGCAGCTATCATGAAGGTAACACCTGCAGTTATCATGAAGGTAGGACCTACAGCTATGTTCAAGGTAGCACCTGCAGCTGTCATGAAGGAAGAACCTGCAACTATCATGAAGGTAGCACCAGCAGCTATATTCAAGCTAGCATCTGCAGCTGTCATGAAGGTAGCACCAGCAGCTATCATGAAGGCAACACCTGCAGCTAACATGAACGTAGGACTTGCAGCTATCATGAAGGTAGCACCTGTTGCTTATTTTTTTTTTACTCCAAAAATTACATTGTAGCTTCTCTGAGGACTCCATTCAAGGTCAGCCTGTGGGCTGTCAACATAAGTAGAGGTTTGATACATAGTGAAAAGTGGCGCGCCACGACCGTAGAGTTTTACAAAAAAACATAAAATATGTGAAACTCGGGTACAAATTATTGACATTATTTTCCTTTTATTTCGAAAAGTATTAAGAGGAGTGTCATGATTGTTGCATACCTTATTGAGTAGTAATGATTCTACTACCATGCACAGAGGATTTACGATATTTCTTACTGTTGTGTTTTTATTGATTTTTTTCTTCCCAAAAAGTCCTTAAAAAAACAAAAACAAAAAAATCAACATTTTTCATTATGCAATCTATTGACATTTTCGCTCAACGATGTTGGTACCAAGATTATCTATCCCTTATCTTTCATCTGACGTCAACTAGATCATTGTAAGTCTTAACAATTTTGCAGATAAGGGAGATTTTTGTGCCCTATAGAATAGGGCACTGTATTTAATTTTTTTCTAACTTTTAAGGCAAAAATTCACTCCAAACGCAGTGTGTAGGATTCAAATACTCCTTAAATCACAGTAAAAATTTAATTAAAATTGAATCTAAAACAAAAAAGAAAAAAAAATTATATTTCGATTGCACCTCCTTCAACCTCTTCTCGTAAGACATACCACTTAGCTCCAGGACTAGTCTTGTTGCACACCTTTACACTTTCTCTAGTTTCCTTACATGCTTGGCTAGGTGTGGGTTCCAAACTGGTGCTGCATACTCCAATATGGGCCTAACATACACAATGCACAGGGTCATGAACGATTCCTTATTAAGATGTCGGAATGCTGCGTTAGGTTTGCTAGGCGCCTGTATGCTGCAGCAGTTATTTGGTTGATGTGTGCCGCAGAAGATGTGCCCAATGTTATACTCACCCCAAGAGGGAGGGAGACGGAGAGATGGAGGGAGAGACGGAGAGAAAGAGAGATGGAGAGAGAATTATCAAAATTCAATAACTTAAGTGTCACATTATCACGGAACTAACCACGCTAATCATTTTGATAATCATCGTAAGAGATAATGATCAGTAATAACATAGTTTGCCTTGTATACTTAATATCATGTCCTTTTCTAAATCACTACACTTACAGTATATACAGAACACAATAACTCATCGAACAATCATCAGTTCTCATACAACGTTAAGTCTCTGGAAATGTATTTATTCACGAGTAAATAATTGATGTGTTACTACATGTCTCCATCGGATTTAATTCATCTCATCATCCGCAAATTCCTGAAAGACTACAGAATTACGCACGAAATCATAATAACACTACTGAAAAAAAATCAGGGAACGGGTGGGATTTGAACCACGGCGAGAGAGTCGTAAAACTTACAGGTGATGTGAGTACTAGTATTTAATAATATTTAGAGACACAGATTTTCAGGAAGGAAACGCTTCTCTCTACAGATTTCAGGTTTAAATTCACTCATCCATTAAGAGAGATATGAAAAAAAAATTATATTAAATTATTTCTTTAAAATTAAATATTAGAGGAAAGAATTTGTTTAGAGTTATCAACACTGACTTTGTTTCTAGTGAAGACACTCAGTATATGGGAGGGTTTCCCAGGGTGGGAGTTAATGATGCCTTTTACACCCACTTGTGATCCAGCTGCTGGAACTGAGGCACTTCTCCTCAGCTACAAACATGTTAGTAAATACATGAAAAGCTACAAAGTCTCACATATTTTTTACAGTCATAATCACATTTCGACATATCAACATTAAGATATATAGAAATTTCTTGAGGAAACACTGTTCTCTGAGCATCTTCTTGGGCTCTGATGTGTACATACACCAGAGAAAGTAAGTGACAATAATACACAAATAATTTGTCATTACACAAATAACCCGCACATAAAAGAGAGAAACTTACGACGACGTTTCGATCCGACTTGGACCATTTACAAAGTCACCGAAACGTCGTCGTAAGCTTCTCTCTTTTATGTGCGGGTTATTTGTGTATCGTTGCAGTCACGGTACTGTTCTCTTTTGTTCTTTTAAATGGAAATTACTTTATGGATGAATATTTTTATCGTTTGAGTTGATATATGTTGTAGCTGGAAATTGCAAATGCCACAATAATAGTCTGGTAATCTGGAGACAGTATGTTCTACTGCCTGGTCTGAGACAGTATGTTCTACTGCCTGGTCTGAGACAGTGTGTTCTACTGCCTGGTCTGAGACAGTATGTTCTACTGCGTGGTCTGAGACAGTGTGTTCTACTGCCTGGTCTGAGACAGTGTGTTCTACTGCCTGGTCTGGAGACAGTATGTTCTACTGCCTGGTCTGGAGACAGTATGTTCTACTGCGTGGTCTGAGACAGTATGTTCTACTGCCTGGTCTGAGACAGTATGTTCTACTGCCTGGTCTGAGACAGTATGTTCTACTGCGTGGTCTGAAACAGTATGTTCTACTGCCTGGTCTGGAGACAGTATGTTCTACTGCCTGGTCTGAGACAGTATGTTCTACTGCCTGGTCTGAGACAGTATGTTCAACTGCCTGGTCTGAGACAGTATGTTCAACTGCCTGGTCTGAGACAGTATGTTCAACTGCCTGGTCTGAGACAGTGTGTTCTACTGCCTGGTCTGAGACAGTATGTTCAACTGCCTGGTCTGAGACAGTGTGTTCTACTGCCTGGTCTGAGACAGTATGTTCTACTGCCTGGTCTGAGACAATATGTTCTACTGCCTGGTCTGGAGACAGTGTGTTCTACTGACTGGTCTGAGACAGTGTGTTCTACTGACTGGTCTGAGACAGTGTGTTCTACTGCCTTGTCTGAGACAGTATGTTCTACTGCCTGGTCTGGAGACAGTATGTTCTACTGCCTGGTCTGGAGACTGTATGTTCTACTGCCTGGCCTGAGACAGTAAGTTCTACTGCCTGGTCTGAGACAGTGTGTTCTACTGACTGGTCTGAGACAGTGTGTTCTACTGCCTGGTCTGGAGACAGGATGTTCTACGACCTGGTCTGGAGACAGGATGTTCTACGACCTGGTCTGGAGACAGCATGTTCTACGACCTGGTCTGGAGACAGGATGTTCTACGACCTGGTCTGGAGACAGGATGTTCTACGACCTGGTCTGGAGACAGGATGTTCTACGACCTGGTCTGGAGACAGCATGTTCTACGACCTGGTCTGGAGACAGGATGTTCTACGACCTGGTCTGGAGACAGGATGTTCTACGACTCTGGTCTGGAGACAGGATGTTCTACGACCTGGTCTGGAGACAGCATGTTCTACGACCTGGTCTGGAGACAGGATGTTCTACGACCTGGTCTGACAATGAGAGACGCCACATGCAACTAGCACCGAGTTACTTAAGCCTCTGAGAATTTCACGCATCGTGAACACGGCTGGAGCAGCAGCTGTTCCCTGGCGTTTTCAGGGTGACATACCCATTAATGCTCGTTCAAGATGCAGGCAAGATTTAGGTGGCAGGGGATGAGTCCCCTGCCACCCTGACTACATTACTAGTCTTACCACGAGTCTCTCACTTTATTCGGAATTGCTTGGCGGGGATCTGGGGGAAGAACTTGACGTTTAGATGCGAAGGTCTGAATACATTAGAAACGAAGAGAAGAAATATTAGTAATGTAGGTAACAAATGAATGAAACGGGTGAGACGAGAGAAACCTGATTTTTTTACCGCATTTCTTTTAAAGGTTTCGTTCTTCTCAGCAGACGTAAATTTTTAATAGAAGCGGATTAACTATTTTGATTTATCAGAAAAAATGGTGAAGGCTGGAAATCGTTGCACAATAACACTACAAGATCATCAGTTTTTTACAGTTTTTTGCTAAAGAGTTCTTAACAACGTAATGAACATATGTAAAGGGTCTGCAGATAGAAAATTGGGAACCATCGCAAATGATGAAGTGTTGAGTATGACCTAACAATACTAAAATTAAACACACACACACACACACGCACACACACACACACAGACACACAGACCACACACACACACACACACACACACACACACACACACATACACACACATACACACACACACACACACACACACACACACACACACACACACACACACACACACACACACACACGTACACACTGCACGGTTGACACACGGGAGAAGCAAGGGACTACATAATAGGAACACTTCAAACTGGAGGTTCCAAAGCGGTGATTGTAGTGATGTATAACCCACCACAGAATAACAGGAGGCCAAGACAAGAATATAATGAGAGTAAGAGAGAGAGAGATGGTTGATACACTGGCTGAAGTGGGCAGAAGTGCCCATGTAAGCAGGGCAAAGTTTTCTGGTTGTGGGGGACTTCAAGCATAAAGAACTCGACTGGGAAAACCTGGAGCCACATCGGGGCATGCATCAACACGTTAGGAACACTAACAGAGTGAGAGGGAAGATGAACCAGCAAGACTGGACCTAGTATTCACCTTGAGCAGTGTAGATATTGAAGACATCGCATATGAAAGACCCCTCTGAGCTAGCGCTCAAGTGGTTCTAAGTTTTGGATACATTTCGGGGTTACAAGTGTAGAGGCAGGAAGAATGAAGCCAAATACAAGATAGGGAACTACACAGGTATGAGGAATTTCCTGTACAAGGTCCATTGCGACAGAGAACTGGCAGGGGAAACAGTAAATGAGATGATAGAATATGTAACAACAATATGCAGTGAAGCGGAGAAGAGATTCATATCCAAGGGCAACGGACACAATGAGAAGGCCACATCGAGATCTTGGTTCACCCAAAGGTATAGAGAGGCTAAAACCGAGTGCGATAGAGTATGGAAGAAGTATAGAATGCAAAGGATCCAGGAAAACAAGGAGACTAGTCGGAGATCAAGAAATGAATATGCACAGGTAAGGTGGGAGGCCCAACTACAATACGAAAATGAAATAGCAGCGAAATCCAAGTTCGACCCGAAGCTGTTGTACAGTCACATCAGGAAAAAAGCAACAGTCAAAGACCAGATAATCAGGCTGAGGAAGGAAGAAGGGGAGTTTACAAACAACAACGTTGAGATTTGTGAGGAGCACAATATGTGATTTAAAGAAGTATTCACTGGAGACAGAAAGGTTTGCAGAAAGACGGAGAAGTGACATTCACCAATAAGTATTGGACACGATACATATAACAGAGGAGTTGGTGAAGAGGCTGCTAAGTGAACTTGATATCTCTAAGGCGATGGGACAGGATAACATCTCTCCATGGGACCTGAGAGGCAGAGCAGATGCGCTAAATGTACCACTAACAACAATCTTCAACACATCTATCGAAACAGAGCGACTACCTGTGGTATGGTAAACAGCAAATGTAGTCCCAATTTTTAAAAAAAAAAGGGAAAGACGCGAACATTAAACTATAGACCACTGTCAGCGACATGTATAGTATGCAGTGTCACGGAGATGATTTATGAGTAGGAGAGTGGTGGAACACCTAAAAAGGAACAAATTTGTATATGACAATCAGCACGGTTTCAGGGAAGGAAAATCCTGTGTCACAAACTTAAGGGATTTTTATGACGGGGAAAAAAAAGAAAGACAAGAAGAGAGAGGGGTGGATAGATTCTTTTCCTGGACTGCAAGAAGTCTGTTACAAAGTTCCACACAAGAGATTAGTGCAAGCAAAGGACAACATTTGACGGGAAAGGCACTCTTACTCAAAATACCAAAAAGAGCAACACGACATGTACACGACGAGGGTCAAACGGGGCGCCTTGGGAGAGCGGGGTTCCACAGGGCAGTCCTGGGACCTGTGCTTTTTTTGGTATATGTGAATGCATAAGGGAAGTGCCCTGTTTGCAGACGATGTAAATTAATGAAGAGAATTAAAAAACGGCGGGAAACAGGGAGGACTACAAAGAGACCTGAGCAGGGTACAAGCCTGGGCCACAACTGCTCCTTGAATTTAACCCTGCCAAAGCAAAGCATGAAGGCGGGGAAGGGCAAAAAAGACCCCAACACAGTAAGTTTACGTGTAAACAACTACAAACCTCACTCTAGGAAAAAATCCTGCGGGGCTAATACAGGCAAATCTCCTGAGGGGCCCCATAAACAATAACTGCTGCAGCATCGGGCGCCTGGCAACCTGAGAAAGCGTTCCATACTCAGTAGGGAAACATTCAAAACTTTTACGTCGTGTACGCCAGCCCCATACTGGAGTACGCAGCACCATTTCGCAACCCATACCTGGTCAAGCACGTCAAGAAATTAGAGATAGTGCAAAGATTTGCAACAAGACTAGTTCCAGAGCTAAGGGGAATGCCCTATGAAGAAATGTTAAAGGAAATCGGCTTTACGACACTGGAGGACAGGAGGCTTAGGGGGAAACATGATAACGACATACAAAATACTGCGAGGAATTGACAAGGTGGACAGAGACAGGATGTTCCAGAGATGGGACACATAAACAACGCTTCACAGTTGGAAGTTGAGGACTCAGATGAGTCAAAGAGATGTAAAGAAGTATTTCTTCAGCCATAAATTTGTCAGGAAGTGGAATATTCTGACCAGTGGCATAGTGGAAGCAGGAACCATACATAGCTTTAAAACGAGGTATGGAGCAGAGAGAGAGAGGACCTAGTAGCAAACAGTGAAGATGCGGGCTAGGAGCTGTGATTCGACCCCTGCAACCACAAATAGGTGAGTACACACACACGCACACACAAACAGCACACACACACAAACACACATGCGTGCACACACACACACATATATATAAACACAGCAAACACACACACACACAGAGGGAGCAGAGGCGCTATGTGTACCCCTAACAACAATATTCAATACATCTATCGAAACAGGGAGATTGCCTGAGGCATGGAAGACAGCAAATGTAGTCCCAATCTTTAAAAAAGGAGACAGACATGAAGCATTAAACTACAGACCAGTGTCACTGACATGTATAGTATGCAAAATCATGGAGAAGATTATCAATAGAAGATGGTGGAACACCTAGAAAGGAAAATGATCTCATCAACAGCAGCCAGCATGGTTTCAGGGACGGGAAATCCTGTGTCACAAACCTACTGGAGTTCTATGACATGGTGACAGCAGTAAGACAGAGAGAGAGGAGGTGTGGTGGATTGCATTTTCTTGGACTGCAAGAAGGCATTTGACACAGTTCCACACAAGAGATTGGTGCAAAAACTGGAGGACCAAGCAGGGATAACAGGGAAGGCACTACAATGGATCAGGGAATACTTGTCAGGAAGACAGCAGCGAGTCATGGTACGTGGCGAGGTGTCAGAGTGGGCACCTGTGACCAGCGGGTCCCGCAGGGGTCAGTCCTAGGACCAGTGCTGTTTCTGGTATTTGTGAACGACATGACGGAAGGAATAGACTCTGAGGTGTCCCTGTTTGCAGATGACGTGAAGTTGATGAGAAGAATTCACTCGATCGAAGACCAGGCAGAACTACAAAGGGATCTGGACAGGCTGCAGACCTGGTCCAGCAATTGGCTCCTGGAGTTCAATCCCACCAAGTGCAAAGTCATGAAGATTGGGGAAGGGCAAAGAAGGCCGCAGACGGAGTACAGTCTAGGGGTCAGAGACTACAAACCTCACTCAAGGAAAAAGATCTTGGGGTGAGTATAACACCAGGCACATCTCCTGAAGCGCACATCAACCAAATAACTACTGCAGCATATGGCGCCTAGCAAACCTCAGAACAGCATTCCGACATCTTAATAAGGAATCATTCAGGACCCTGTACACCGTGTATGTTAGGCCCATATTGGAGTATGCGGCACCAGTTTGGAACCCACACCTAGCCAAGCACGTGAAGAAACTAGAGAAAGTGCAAAGGTTTGCAACAAAACTAGTCCCAGAGCTAAGAGGTATGTCCTACGAGGAGAGGTTAAGGGAAATCAACCTGACGACACTGGAGGACAGGAGAAATAGGGGGGACATGATAACGACATACAAAATACTGAGAGGAATTGACAAGGTGGACAAAGACAGGATGTTCCAGAGATTGGACACAGTAACAAGGGGACACAATTGGAAGCTGAAGACACAGATGAATCACAGGGATGTTAGGAAGTATTTCTTCAGCCACAGAGTAGTCAGTAAGTGGAATAGTTTGGGAAGCGATGTAGTGGAGGCAGGATCCATACATAGCTTTAAGCAGAGGTATGATAAAGCTCACGGCTCAGGGAGAGTGATCAGTGAAGAGGCGGGGCCAGGAGCTCGGACTCGACCCCCGCAACCTCAACTAGGTGAGTACAACTAGGTGAGTACACACACACACACACACACACACACACACACACACACTATGAAGCCTAGCTCGGTATAAACAGAAGATGGACCTGGAAAGGAGGATGACAGAAGAGCTATGGAAAACAATGGAACAAGAATATGAAAGCAAACTGGGCCAGCGTACCGAGGAAATGGAGAGGTAGATGGAGGCAGACAAAAGGAAGAGGTAGTCATGAGCTGAAGTTGCAGGAGGCAAGATACAGGCCCAGGAAGATGAAGAAAATATGCTGAAGCGAGTTATAGGGCAAATGACCGGAGGAATCGTGGCATCTAGAAAAGGTACACCAATATTAAACAAGGAGTAGAAAGGAAAGAAAGGATACAAGACTTACATTTAGGCTACATCAGGCCACCAGGCCAGATTGAGGAATGAAAGGGGCGAGCTATTAAGCACAGGGAGAACAGTAAGTGAGTGGGTTGTAGGTAGAGACGGTGACAGGTCCCATGCAGAGGTGTGACCAGGCCATTAGTAGAGGACAATGGCTATGTTTAAATGGGGCCCAGAGATGCAGAGGGAAAGGCAATGGGAGGAGGAGAGGAAGAGGTCAGTCTTTATTCATAGACTTCAGGAGAGCGAAGGGAGAACATACAATGAAAGACAGTAGAAAGAAAAAGAAGAGATTGAAAATCTCTTTCAAGCAAATGGGAGAAGAGGACATGACTGACCTAATAAATTTTCAGAGAATAGAAGGGTGTACTCAAAATGAAGAAATCGGAAAGTCAGACTGATTTTCTTGACAGAAACGGTGTGGAGTAGGATCCTGCAGAAGAAATAACGAATAAAGGAATCAACAACATACCTGAGAGTGTTCCTAGACCGCGAGAGAACGAGATCAGAATGTCAGCAGTCTAGAGTTGGGTGGAGAAACAAGCGCAAACACCCACAGACCCACCCTCAGAATCCAACAGCCAAACATACTATCCTGAAGATCCTGAAGAAAGACAAAGGGAATGGAGGGGTCGGAGGAGTGGCACTGCTTATCAAAAACCAATAGAATGTTGAGGAGTTGGAAAGAGGAGACAGAGGAAAAGTAAGTGACTACACAATAGGAACACTTCAGACTGGCGGTCCCAGAGTGGTGATTGCAGTGATGTATAATCCACCACAGAATAGCAGGAGGCCTAGACAAGAATATGATGAGAGTAACAGAGAGATGGTTGATACACTGGCTGTAGTGGCTAGAAAGGCCCATTTTGGCAGCACAAAGCTCCCAGATGAGGGTGACTTCAACCTAGAGCCACTTGGGGATACAAAAACTTGGAGGATTAAGATGATGGAGGGACACTACCAGAGAAAGAGAGGATAGAACGAACCAGCAAGACTCGACATAATATTTACCGTGAGTAGTGCAGATATTGGCGACATCACATATGAAAGGCCCCTTGGAGCTAGTGATCATGTAGTTCTGTGCTTTGAATACATATTGGAGAGGGAAGCAGAAATGGCAGGACGAATGAAATCAAACTACAAGAGAGGGGACGACACAGACATGAAGAATTTTCTAGACGAGGTTCAGTGGGACAGAGAACTGGCAGGGAAATCAGTAAATGAGATGATGAAATATGTGACACCAATTTGCAAAGCAGCAGAGGAGCGGTTTATACCCAAGGGCAACAGAATGAGAAGGCCAGGACTAGCCCATGGTTCTCCCAAACGTGTAGAGAAGCCAAATCCAAGTGCACTAGAAAATAGAAAAAGTACAGAAGGCAAAGGGCCCAGGAGAATAGGGAAAGTAGACGAAGAGCCACAAATGAGTATGCACAGGTAAGGTGGGAGGCCCAACGACAATACGAAAATGACATAGCAGCTAAAGTCGACAGGAGGGATAGGGATGACATGATAACAACGTATACAATACTGAGAGGAATCGACAAGTTCGAGGGAGACAGGATGATCCAGAGATGGGACTCAGCAACAAAGGGTCACAATTGGAAGTTGAAGACTCAGATGAGTCAGTGGGTTGTTAGGAAAGATTTCTTCAGTCAAAGGTTAGTCAGGAAGTGGAATAGTCTGGAAAGTGAGGTAGTGAAGGCAGGATCTATATAAGCTTGAAGAACAGGTATGATGAAGCTCACGGAGCAGGGACGGAGTAACCTAGTGGCGATCGGCGAAGAGGCGGGGCCAGGAGTTATGAATCGACCCTTGCAACCAAAATTACGTGAGTACACACACACACACACACACACACACACACATACACGCTGACGCACTCACATCCCCACACACACATGCACACACACACACACACACACACACACGCACACACACGCACACACACGCACACACACGCAAACACACGCACACATACACACACACACACACACACACACGCACACACACACACACACACACACAGTGGGCACCTGTGACGTGCGGGGTCCCACAGGGGTCTGTCCTAGGACCAGTGCTATTTTGGTATATGTGAATGACATGAAGGAAGGGATAGACTCAGAAGTGTCCTTGTTCGCAGATGATGTGAAGTTAATGAGGAAAATTAAATCATATGAGGATCAGGCAGGACTTCAAAGAGACCTGGACAGGCTGGACACCTGGTCCAACAACTGGCTTCTTGAATTCAACCCTGCCAAATGCAAAGTCATGAAGATCGGAGAAGGGCAAAGAAGACCGCAGACAGAGTATAGGCTAGGTGGCCAAAGACTGCAAACCTCGCTCAAGGAGAAAGATCTTGGGGTGACCATAACACCGAGCATGTCTCCGGAGGCACACATCAACCAGATAACTGCTGCAGCATATGGGCACCTGGCAAACCTGAGAATAGCGTTCCGATACCTTAGTAAGGAATCATTCAAAACACTGTACACTGTACATCAGGCCCATACTGGAGTATGCAGCACCAGTTTGGAACCCACACCTGGTCAAGCACGTCAAGAAATTAGAGAAAGTGCAAAGGTTTGCAACAAGACTAGTTCCGGAGCTCAGGGGCATGTCCTACAAAGAAAGGTTGAGGGAAATCTGACTGACGACACTGGAGGACAGGAAGGTCAGGGGAGACATGGTAACGACATACAAAATACTGCGTGGAATAGATAAAGTGAATAGAGACAGGTTGTTCCAGAAAGGGTACACAGAAACAAGGGGTCACAATTGGAAGTTGAAGAGTCAGACGAGTCAGTGAGATGTTAGGAAGTATTTCTTCAGTCATAGAGTCGTCAGGAAGTGGAATAGCCTAGCAAGTGATGTACTGGAGGCAGGAACCATACATAGCTTTAAGACGAGGTATGACAAAGCTCAGGAAGCAGAGAGAGAAAGGACTAGTAGCGATCAGTGAAGAGGCGGGGCCAGGAACTGAGTCTCGACGCCTACAACCACAAATAGGTGAGTACAATTAAGTGAGCACACACACACTTCAAGGAAGAAGATCTTGGGGTGAGTATAACACCAGGCACAGCTCCTGAGGCGCACATCAACTAAATAACTGCTGCAGCATATGGGCGCTTAGCAAACCTAAGAACAGCAATCCCGCCGCTGAAAAAGGGAATGTTCGGCCCCGTACACTGTGTACGTTACCCCCAATGGAGTATGCGGACCATTTTGGAAACCCATACCTAGCCAAGCCGAAAACAACCTAAGAAAGTGCAAAGATTAAACAAAATACCCAGAGGAAAGGGTATTCCTGACGACACTGGAAGACAGAGAAAGGGGGACATGAAAACGAATATAAAATCCCCGAAGAATTAACAAGAGGGAAGAGAAGAATTTTCCAGAGTTTGGGACACAGCAACAAGGGGACAAGTTGGAATTTTAAAAACCACAAAATTAATAACAGGGATGTTAGGAAGTATTTCTTCACCAAGGGCATCTGGAATGCAATGTTTGGGAAGCGATTAGTGGAGGCAGGACCCAAAATGTTTTAACAGAGGTAGATAAAGCCCATGTGCAACCACAACTCGTCAGTACACACACACGCACCACAGCACACACGCAGACACACAACGCACACACACACACCCCACACAAAACCCAACACACACCCCAAAACCACACACACCCCAACACCACAACCAATCACACCCCACACACACACACAACACACACACCACACACACCAACACACACACACACACACACACACACACACTCTGAGGAGTCACACGGTTTGAGCCGGTTTTGGGGTATTTCGGGCTGTACCGAAAGGAATAGGTGGATATAGGGTGTGCATGCATAAAACTTAAAACATAAGAAGGAAAAAACACTGCAGCGGGCCCTGTTGGCCCATACTAGCAGGTCCTTTACAATTCCCCCCACTAACAAACTTTTGACCAACTCAATTTTCAATGTACCCAAGAAATAAGTTGTGGCAAGTCCCACTCAAATCCAACCCCCCCCACTCGTTTTTTCCCAACCCTAAATTTGAAAAAAACCCAAAGCCCTAGCCTCAAAAACCCCAACCTCAATAACCTCCTCCCTAAATAACCTATTTTCGTGTCATCGGAATTTTTGCAAAATTCCTAGTAATTCCTTCATCAAGAAATTGATTAAAATTTATGTTGATAAATTAGACCATGGGCAAATCTTGGGGATCTTTTTTGAGGAAACTTTCGCCCCCCACATGGCTTCACAGTCCATACATAGGGGAAACTTGAAGAAAGGAGGAAATGAGGTAATCGTCCCCCAAACCCTTTAGTCGAGGTTCATCCATCAAACTTGATGGACTGAGGGACTGATTACCTCATTCTCCCCCTGTTCTTTCAATTTCTCTTTATGGACTGTGAAGCCACGTGTGGGAAACGTTCCCCAATAAAGATACCAAAAAAGTTGCACATGTGTCTAATTTTTCAACATGTCGGTTCCTGAACCATCCATTACAACCTGTCAACACTGCAACTTTTGGGACTTAAAATTAGGAATCTTCGCTTGCCAAAACTTGGGCACAACCTACTTCCCCATTTAACAAAAGTGACATCCCCCTGACTGTACACCTCTCCCGCCATAAAGGTTTATAACTGCTTCTTCCGTCATCTGCCGTATTCTACTCAAGATTTATGGACTGAACACTCGACTCAAGGGTTTAGGGACTGATTTCCCCATTCTCCTCCTGTTCTTTTAAGTTTTTTCCTATGTTGGACTGATGGCCCCTGGTTTTGGGGAAACGTTTCCTCAATAAAGATCCCAGAGTTGACATGTGTCTAATTTTTCAACATGCGGTTCTCTGAACCTCCCTACATATATTTAAAACAACAAGGGCCCAAGACTATCCCCGTGGAAAACCCCTTGTTAAAACGGGCATCACCGTAGTAGACAGGACAACCCCCATCACTTTAAAAAATCGAATGACACATTGCAAATAAACCAACCCCCGGCCGGATTGAACCCGCGGTTTGGGGTCTCAAAAATCCCGCCCGTCGCGTTGCCCCCCTAGACCAGCTACCACAATAAGATTATCCAACTAGGTATTTTCCACCCAAAGGGGGGGGTTGCACAGGCACCTCTGTGACCACAAGCAAGTTTTTTACAGACGAAACTCCACTAGCGTGGCCGTGGTCGTGTCATTACGATTTTTAATCATGTTGACGGGAGTGGGAAGGGGCTTGAGCTGAGTTCGTCACGGCCACGCTAGCGGGGATTTTTGTCGAAAACTTTGCATTTTTGGGCACAAGGTCCTGTGCTAATTTCCATGGGGTTTTGAAATAAACCATTGGGTGAATCTTTTTGGGTACTGGTCTAGTGGCTAACGCGCGGGGTGGGTTTTTAGGGCTATGCCCGGGTTCAATCCCGGCCGGGGGTATGGTTTTTCAAGCCTCCATCCTCTGCAGGGGTATACATAATCCCTTGTAATGACTACAACAAATTATATGTGGGCGAAACATCAAGAGACCTCCAAACACGTATTTCAGAACACCAATATGCAAGCAGGACTGACGATACAAGGAATGCCTGTGTACAACATCGCAATTCACACAACCATTTAATTAACTACAGAAACTCAAGACTTATCGCCACAGAAGACAACACTCAATACAGAAGAATCCTGGAATCATCGTTTATCTTTATAACCAACAATTTCAACCAGAACAATGGCTTCTATAACATAGCTGAACCACTCGCCAAGAAACTTCTTCATCGCTATCCCACATAAGAACATAGAACACTGCAGAAGGTCTACTCACAGCTTGTCCAATACCCCCTGCCAAGCTACCCAAGACTCTATAACTCCACCCGGTAGATCATCAGATGCAGCATTCTCCACCTGACCTCAACATTCTGAACATGACTATAAATACTCCCGTACCTTCCACCCCAGGTAGATCTGTGTGTGACTTGAAAATGCCCACTGTGTGGGTGAAACGTTGTGTTTATATTCCCAATACAAAGTAGAAAGGCGTAAGGAGAGGAGGAGTTTGAGGTAATCAGACACTCTTACCACACTCACAGTCTGACTGAATTTCATTATTGTTCCAGCAGTCATTGAAGCTGGTTGTGATGTCCAAGTTTATATTCTGAGGGAAAAGGTCGGTGATACCCCAACGGGTATCAATTATAATTGATACGCCTTGGGGGGTTAACGTCTGCCTGAATCAAGAACAGATTCTTCTGGTGTTTGATCGTACAAGATGTAAAGACAGTCAAATACAGAAAATAAGTGAAGGTTTTTGGTACATTCTAAAAAATGTGCTTCGTATGTAAGGTTTTCCTGATGTGCGTGTAAATAATGTTCTGAACATTAAAATGGTATAAAATATCGACAGGTTGTTAGGTAAGACTATGGAACAATGCTCTTCTCCAGACTGAGGGACTGACCACCTCAAAACTTTAAGGGTGATGGACTGATTACATCGTCTTCAAGTCTCTTCTGCTTCTATCAACTTTTCTGTACTCGACTGAAGAAGCCTACTGTGTAGGCGAAACGTTTCAAAATAAAGATACCTAACCGTTGCATATGTGTCTTACCTAACAACAAATAATGTTGGAAATAATTGGTATAAAATACCGACACAATGGAATTATAAACACAAATGCAGTATAATGTGATCCTTTATTGACAACGTTTCACCCACACAGTGGGCTTTTTCAATTCACACACGGATAAGAGTGAATATAATCACTTAAGCCTGAAAAAAAGGAAATATAAGTGATCACAGAAAAGAAAACATAGTAAATAGTGACAGTTACTATGTGAGGGCCGTTGGAAGGAAGGTAAACGGTTGTGTCAGTCCTAAATAGTGTTGCCATAATAACACAGTGGGGTATTTGAAGAATAAGTGCGACTCAAGACCAGGGAGATAAGAGATATGTATAGATGTGTCAGTAAATACAGTGAGTGAAAAAAAAATAGATGAGCTAGAGACTACAGTGCCTACAGGAAGTTAGTGGAAAAATTACCGAGAAGCATCAAGCATCTTCAACTGCTGGGACCCAGGAGGACGACAACATTACTCCACTGCCAGCCGCACATAATATTCACCTAGTTTGAGTTTGCATGGGGTCCCAAAACCATCTCTAGCTGGGGAAATTGGGGGGTCACTCTCCTCGAGCTATCAGAATTAGAATAAGCAGCATTTACTGGCATTTAATAGAATTTATTGAGGTTTATGAGAGTTAATCAGTTAATGATAGATAGCCCAGAAATGAGAGGTAGCCTAGCGAAGCCTAGCATACAAATTGAAAGTAATTTTAGCACAAGACAGTACAGTGGAAACCCAAGAGATTGGGTACATATGCAAAACAAAATGTAGTACATACGAGGGAAATAAGGACTGGCTTACATAAACACACGAATACACACACACATACACACACACAACACACACACACACAAACACACACACACACACACACACAGACACACACCAACACACACACACACACACACGCACACACACACACACACACACACCATACATACACACACATACACGGCGGGGCCAGGAGCTATGAATCGACCCCTGCAACCACAAATAGGTGAGTACACACTCGTGGAGGAGTCACGCGGTTTGAGCTCGTGTTTTGGTGATAATTTCTGACTGTGCCGTAACGAATAGAGTGTGGGATATTGGTGTGTGCACGCATAAGAGTGCATATAATCACTTAAGCCCCGAAAAAAGGAAATATAAGTGATCACAGAAAAGAAAACGAAGGAAATTAGTGGCTGAGTGTTATTGGAGGCCGTTGGAAGGGTGAACGGTTGTGTCAGGCCTAAATAGTGTTGCCATAATAACGCAGTGGGGTATTTTGAAGAATAAGTGCGACTCAAGACCAGGGAGATAAGAGATATGTATAGATGTGTCAGTAAATACAGTGAGTGAGTGAAAAAAATTAGAAGAGGTAGAGACTATAGGCATACAGGAGTTAGTGGAAAAATTACCGAGAAGCATCAAACTTCTTCAACTTCTGGGACAGGACAGACCAGCAACGTTACTGCACTGCCAGCCGCAAGTAAATTCACCTAGTTTGAGTTGCATGGGTCAATAGTACCTGTCTCTAGCTGGAATTGTGGTCACTCTCTCGAGCTATCAGAATTATGAATAAGCAACATTACTGGTATATAATAGAATTTAGAGGTAGCGGCATATAGGCGAAGCAAAGTGATTTATTTTGAAACGTAATTTTAAACGCATAAACGAAACAGTGGGAACCAAGAGATCGGGTACATATACAATTCATATGTATACATACGGGGAAATAAGACTATTTACATAAACATATCCACATACACTAGGTGAGAACAACTCTGCTGTTTAGGCAGTTGACTAGCTGTAGCACACACACAAACACACACACACCCCAAACACAAACACACATATATACAGGATTTCACACCTTCCTGTGAAGTGACACTATAACCCTTCCTTTCCCCCCCATCTCTCTCCCTCCTCTCTCTCTTCTCCTCTCCTCTCTCTCTCCTCTCTCTCTCTCTCTCTCTCTCCTCTCCTCTCTCTTCTCTCTCTTTCTCTCTCTCTCCTCTCTCTCCCCTCTCTTCTCCTCTCCCTCTCTCCTCTCTCTCTCTCTCCTCTCTCTCTCTCTCTCCCCTCTCTCTCTCTCTCTCTTTTTCCTGTCTCTCTCTCTCTCTCTCTATCTCTCCCTTTCTCTCATCCTCTCTCTCTTCCTCTCACTTTCTATCTCTTTCTCTCTCTCTCTCCCTCTCCCTCTCTCTCTCTCTCTTCTTTTCTCTCTCTCTCTCCTTCCTTGTCACTCCCCCCTCTCTCTTACCTTTTCCCTCTCTCTCACATTCTCCCCCTTTTTACCCTTCTTTTCCCCTCCTTCTAGGCTCCCCTTCTCTCTCTCCCTCTCTCTCACTCTCTCCCCTTTTTCTTTTTTTTTCTCTCTCTCTTTCACTAAAAAAAAAAAAATGGTTGGGACTCGCAGGAATCAGGGATCAGATGACAATGGTACTGGTAGGGAGGAATGGATGGACGATCAGTGGAAAAGGATAGAGCAAGAATGGGAGAGAAAATTAGGAGAGCTTTCTGAAAAAATGGAGAAAGAGCTCTCTGTGAAATGGGAAAAGAGGTTGGAGAAGGAGACGAAGAATTGGGAGGCACAAGTCGAAACTGCAGTGGCCAGGTAAAGGTTCTAGAATTTGAGGTAAACAGGCTGAAGCAAGTCTCAGGGGTAGTAACCAGAGAAGACATACCATACGAAGCTGAGAGGCTGAACAGGAAGGAAGGAGATTTGAATTATGCTAAGGTCATATCAGCCTGCAAAGAAGGGCCAGGGAGTGAAAGGGAAGAGCAGATGGGTGCAGATGGAGAGGGAGATAGGTTGAATGCTGAGGCACAACCATGCTACCAAGAGCCAATGGAAAAATCAAGGGAGAAAATGACCACATACAGACAGGAACCAGAGTCGCAGAGGGAGAGGCAATGGGAGGAGGAAAGGGCAAAATCAGTGATTATCCATGGGCCTCGGGAGAGAGAGGAAAGGACACACACTGAAAGACGGCAGGAAGAAAGAAAGGAGATTGAGAAAATCATCACGGAAATAGGGGGAGAAAAACATGGATGAGATTGTAAATTTTCAGAGAATAGGGGGGTACTTGAAGGGGAGAAACCGACCGATCAAGCTGATTCTCAGGACAGAAGCAGTGCGGAGCAGGATCCTCCAAGAGAAACCTCGGTTGAAAAGATCGGAAGAGTACAAAGAAGGTGTTCCTAGACAGAGACAGAACACGAACAGAGAGACAGCAGCTGAGGAGAGGACAAAAAAGCGAAAGGAGCTAGGAAAGGAGACAAGGATGGAACCAGCAGAGGTCAGTCAGAGCAGAACAGAGCAGCAAGGGCAAGCACGCACACAACTATCCTCAAAAACCCCACAACCTATCACAACCATCCCAACACACAATACAATCCATACCCACAGCTTCCACCCAACCCCCAACCATAGAATCCCACAGTATGCTACCAGGTCTCCCACCCCACAGGCCCCCCAAACCACAGTGTTGGAAAGGAAACTGAAGGTATGGTACACAAACGCTGATGGAATAACAAACAAGTGGGAGGAGTGGCACGAAAGAGTCAAAGAGGCATCACCAGACATCATAGCGATCACAGAAACCAAGCTTACAGATATGATAACAGATGCCATCTTTCCAGCGGGATACCAGATCCTGAGAAAAGACAGAAGGAACAGGGGGGGGTGGAGGAGTGGCATTGTTGATCAAACACCAATGGAATTTTGATGAGCTGGAGAGAGGAGACAGCGGAGAAGAAAGTGATTACATAGCGGGAACGCTTCACTCTGGTGGTCCCAAGGTGATAATTGCAGTGATGTATAACCCACCACAGAACAGCAGGAGGCCAAGGCAAGAGTATGACGAGAGCAATAGAGCGATGGTAGACACACTGGCTGCAGTGGCCAGAAGAGCTCATGCATGCAGGGCAAAGCTACTGATCATGGGTGACTTTAACCACAAGGAGATCGACTGGGAGAACTTGGAGCCACAAGGGGGCCAAGATACATGGAGGGCTAAGATGATGGAGGTGGTACTGGAAAACTTCATGTACATGGACTTAGTATTCACCTTGAGTAGTGCAGATATTGAGGACATCACATATGAAAGACCCCATGGGGCCAGCGATCATGTGGTTTTGAGCTTCAAATACACAGTAGAGCTACAAGTGGAGGGGGAAGCAGGAAGGCCAGGACAAATGAAACCAAACTACATGAAAGGGGACTACACAAGAATGAGGAACTTCCTGAATGAGGTTCAGTGGGACAGAGAACTGGCAGGGAAGCCAGTTAATGAGATAATGGAATATGTAGCAACAATGTGCATGGAGGCTGAGGAGAGGTTTATACCCAAGGGTAACAGGAATAATGAAAAAAGCCAGGGTGAGCCCATGGTTCACCCAAAGATGCAAGGAGGCAAAAACCAGTGGTGCTAGGGAATGGAAGAAATATAGAAGGCAAAGGACCCAGGAGAATAAGGAGAGCAGTCGTAGAGCCAGAAACGAATATGCACAGATAAGAAGGGAGGCCCAAAGACAATATGAAAACGACATAGCAGCAAAAGCCAATCTGACCCAAAGCTGTTATCCAGCCACATCGGAAGAAAACAACCGTCAAGGACCAGGTAATCAGGCTAAGGAAGGAAGGAGGAGAGACAACAAGAAATGACCGTGAAGTATGTGAGGAACTCAACAAGAGATTCAAAGAAGTGTTCACAGAGGAGACAGAAGGGGCTCCAGAAAGACGGAGAGGTGGGGTACACCACCATGTGCTGGACACAGTACACACAACCAAGGAAGAAGTGAAGAGGCTTCTGAGTGAGCTAGATACCTCAAAGGCAATGGGGCCAGATGACATCTCTCCATGGGTCCTGAGAGAGGGAGCAGAGGCGCTATGTGTACCACTAACAACAATATTCAATACATCTATCGAAACAGGGAGATTGCCTGAGGCATGGAAGACAGCAAATGTGGTCCCAATCTTTAAAAAAGGAGACAGACATGAAGCACTAAACTACAGACCAGTGTCACTGACATGTATAGCATGCAAAATCATGGAAAAGATTGTCAGGAGAAGAATGGTGGAACATCTAGAAAGGAATGAGCTCATCACCAGCAGACAACATGTTTTCAGAGACGGGAAATCCTGTGTCACAAACCTACTGGAGTTCTATGACATGGTGACAGCAGTAAGACAAGAGAGAGAGGGGTGGGTGGATTGCATTTTCTTGGACTGCAAGAAGGCGTTTGACACAGTACCACACAAGAGATTAGTGCAAAAACTGGAGGACCAAGCAGGGATAACAGGGAAGGCACTACAATGGATCAGGGAATACTTGTAAGGAAGACAGCAGCGAGTAATGGTACGTGGCGAGGTGTCAGAGTGGGCACCTATGACCAGCGGGGTCCCACATGGGTCAGTCCTAGGACCAGTGCTGTTTCTGGTATTTGTGAACGACATGACAGAAGGAATAAACTCTGAAGTGTCACTGTTTGCAGATGACGTGAAGTTGATGAGAAGAATTCATTAGATCGAAGACCAGGCAGAACTGCAAAGGGATCTGGACAGGCTGCAGACCTGGTCCAGCAATTGGCTCCTGGAGTTCAATCCCACCAAGTGCAAAGTCATGAAGATTGGGGAAGAGCAAAGAAGACCGCAGACGGAGTACAGTCTAGGGGGCCAGAGACTACAAACCTCACTCAAGGAAAAAGATCTTGGGGTGAGTATAACACCAGGCTCATCTCCTGAAGCGCACATCAACCAAATAACTGCTGCAGCATATGGGCACCTAGCAAACCTCAGAACAGCATTCCGACATCTTAATAAGGAATCATTCAGGACCCTCTACACCGTGTACGTTAGGCCCATATTGGAGTATACGGCTCCAGTTTGGAACCCACACCTAGCCAAGCACGTAAAGAAACTAGAGAAAGTGCAAAGGTTTGCAACGAGACTAGTCCCAGAGCTAAGAGGTATGTCCTACGAGGAGAGGTTAAGGGAAATCAACCTGACGACACTGGAGTACAGGAAGATAGGGGGGACATGGGTAAACGACATACAAAATACTGAGAGGAATTGACAAGGTGGACAAAGACAGGAATGTTCCCGAGATTGGACACAGTAACAAGGGGACACAGTTGGAAGTTGAAGACACAGATGAATCACAGGATGTTAGGAAGTAATTCTTCAGCCACAGAGTAGTCAGTAAGTGGAATAGTTTGGGAAGCGATGTAGTGGAGGCAGGACCCATACATAACTTTAAGCAGAGGTATGATAAAGCTCACGGTTCAGGGAGAGTGACCTAGTAGCGATCAGTGAAGAGGCGGGGCCAGGAGCTCGGACTCGACCCCCGCAACCTCAACTAGGTGAGTACAACACAAAACACACACACACACACACACACACACACACACACACACACCACACACACACACCCACACACACACACACACACGCACACACCCACACACACACACACACACACACACACACACACACACACACACACACCACACACACACACACACACCCACAACCCCACACACACCACACACACACACACACACACACACACACACACACACACACACACACACACACACTCACACACACACACACACACACACACACACCCCACACACACACACACACACACACACACACACACACACACACACACACACACACACACACACACACACACCCACACACACACACACACACACACACACCCCACACACACACACACACAAAAACACACACTCACACCCCACACACACAGACACACACACACACCACACACACAACCCCACACACACACCCCACACACACACACACTCACACACACCCCACACACACACACACACACACACACACACACACACACACACCCACACACACACACACACACACACACACACACACACACACCACACACACACACACACACACACACACACACACACACACACCCACACACACCACACACACACACACACACCACACACACACACACACACACACACACACCAAAACACACACACACAAACACACCACACACACACACACACACACACACACTCACACACACACACACAGACACACACACACACACACACACACACACCACAACACACACACACACACAACACACACACCACACACACACACACTCACAACACACACACACACACACACACACACACACACAACACCACACACACAACACACACACACACACACACACACACACACACACACACACACTACTCACACACACACACACAACACACACACACACACAGGCCAGAAAATAAGGAGCATGTCCCAGATGAGAACTTTAAATAAAACACAGCAAGATTAAGCTATCAAGAACCAAGTAATTTTACGAATAAGTTTTGTCAGAGTTGACGAAGTTGAATGACAAATGTAGTGAAGAAAAAACAGGGAATAGCTTAGAGAAGTTTTGTAATTCCAGGACAGAGAAGCAGCAGTCACCAGTGTAGGAGAGAAACAAAAGTTCTCAGTGTTGGAGAGAAGCAACAGTCACCAGTGTAGGAGAGAAACAAAAGTTCTCAGTGTTGGAGAGAAGCAGCAGTCACCAGTGTAGGAGAGAAACAAAAGTTCTCAGTGTTGGAGAGAAGCAACAGTCACCATGTAGGAGAGAAACAAAATTCTCAGTGTTGGAGAGAAGCAACAGTCACCAGTGTAGGAGAGAAACAAAAGTTCTCAGTGTTGGAGAGAAGCAACAGTCACCAGTGTAGGAGAGAAACAAAAGTTCTCAGTGTTGGAGAGAAGCAACAGTCACCAGTGTAGGAGAGAAACAACAGTCCTTAGTGTTGGAGAGAAACAAAAGTTCTCAGTGTTGGAGAGAAGCAACAATCCTCAGTGTTGGAGAGAAGCAAAAGTTCTCTGTGTTGGAAAGAAGCAACAGTCACCAGTGTAGGAGAGAAACAAAAGTTCTCAGTGTTGGAGAGAAGCAACAGTCACCAGTGTAGGAGAGAAACAAAAGTTCTCAGTGTTGGAGAGAAGCAACAGTCACCAGTGTAGGAGAGAAACAAAAGTTCTCAGTGTTGGAAAGAAACAACAGTCACCAGTGTAGGAGAGAAACAAAAGTTCTCAGTGTTGGAGAGAAGCAACAGTCACCAGTGTAGGAGAGAAACAAAAGTTCTCAGTGTTGGAGAGAAGCAAAAGTTCTCTGTGTTGGAGAGAAGCAACAGTCCTTAGTGTTGGAGAGAAGCAACAGTCACCAGTGTTTTAGAGAAACAAAAGTTCTCAGTGTTGGAGAGAAGCAACAGTCCTTAGTGTTGGAGAGAAACAACAGTCACCAGTGTTGGAGAGAAACAAAAGTTATCAGTATTGGAGAGAAGCAACAGTCCTTAATGTTGGAGAGAAACAACAGTCCCCACTGTTGGAGAGAAGAAACAGTCCCCAGTGTACGAGAGAAACAAAATTTCTCAGTGTTGGAGAGAAGCAACAGTCACCAGTGTAGGAGAGAAACAAAAGTTCTCAGTGTTGGATAGAAGCAACAGTCCTTAGTGTTGGAGAGAAGCAACAGTCACCAGTGTAGGAGAGAAACAAAAGTTCTCAGTGTTGGAGAGAAGCAACAGTCACCAGTGTAGGAGAGAAACTACAGTTCTCAGTGTTGGAGAGAAGCAACAGTCCTCAGTGTTGGAGAGAAGCAGCAGCCCTCAGTGTTGTAGAGAAACAACAGTCCTCAGCGTTGGAGAGAAACAACAGTTCTCAGTGTTGGAGAGAAGCAAAAGTTCTCGGTGTTGGAGAGAAACAAAAGTTCTCAGTGTAGGAGAGAAACTACCGTCCTCAGTGTTGGAGAGAAGCAACAGTTCTCAGTGTTGGAGAGAAGCAACAGTCCTCAGTGTTGAAGAGAAGCAACAGTTCTCAGTGTTGGAGAGAAGCAACGGTCCTCAGTGTTGGAGAGAAGCAGCAGTCCTCAGTGTTGGAGAGAAGCAACAGTCCTCAGTGTTGGAGAGAAGCAAAAGTTCTCGGTGTTGGAGAGAAACAAAAGTCATCAGTGTTGGAGAGAAGCAAGAGTCCTCTGTGTAGGAGAGAAGCAACAGTCCTCAGTGATGGAGAGAAGCAAAAGTTGTCAGTGTAGGAGAGAGCAAGAGTCCTGCATGAGAGGCAGGGAGAGTCCTGTATGAGAGGCAGGGAGAGTCCTGTATGAGAGGCAGGGAGAGTCCTGTATGAGAGGCAGGGAGAGTCCTGTATGAGAGGCAGGAGAGTTCTGTATGAGAGGCAGGGAGAGTCCTGTATGAGAGGCAGGGAGAGTCCTGTATGAGAGGCAGGGAGAGTCCTGTATGAGAGGCAGGGAGAGTCCTGTATGAGATGCAGGGAGAGTCCTGTATGAGAGGCAGGGAGAGTCCTGTATGAGAGGCAGGGAGAGTCCTGTGTGAGAGGCCGGGAGAGTCCTGTATGAGAGGCAGGGAGAGTCCTGTATGAGAGGCAGGGAGAGTCCTGTATGAGATGCAGGGAGAGTCCTGTATGAGAGGCAGGGAGAGTACTGTATATGAGGCAGGGAGAGTCCATTATGAGAGGCAGGGAGAATCCTGTATGAGAGGCAGGGAGAGTCCTGTATGAGAGGCAGGAAGAGTTTTGCATGAGAAGCAGGAAGAGTCCTGAATGAGAGGCAAGGAGAGTTCTGTATGAGAGACAGGGAGAGCCCTGTATGAGAGGCAGGGAGAGTCCTGTATGAGAGGCAGGGAGAGTCCTGTATGAGAGGCAGGGAGAGTCCTGTATGAGAGGCAGGGAAAGTCCTGTATGAGAGGCAGGGAGAGTCCTGTATGAGAGACAGACAGAGTCCTGTATGAAAGGAAGGGAGAGTCCTGTATTAGAGGCAAGGAGAGTCCTGTATGAAGGCAGGGAGAGTTCCTGTATGAGAGGAGAAGAGAGTCCTGTATTGAGAGGCAGGGAGAGTCCTGGTATGAGAGAGCATGGAGAGTCCTGTATGAGAGGCAGGGAGAGTCCTGTATGAGAGGCAGGGGAAGTTCTGCATGAGAGGCAGGGAGAGTCCTGTATGAGAGGCAGGGTGCGTACTGTATGAGAAGCAGGGAGAGTTCTGTATGAGAGGCAGAGAGAGTCTTGCATAAGAGGCAGGGAGAGTCCTGTATGAGAGGCAGGGAGAGTCCTGTATGAGAGGCAGGGAGAATTCTGTATGAGAAGCAGGGAGAGTTCTGTATGAGAGGCAGGGAGAGTTCTGTATGAAAGGCAGGGATAGTCCTGTATGAGAGGCAGGGAGAGTTCTGTACGAGAGGCAGGGCGAGTTCTGTATGAGAGGCAGGGAGAGTCCTGTATGAGAGGCAGGGCGAGTTCTGTATGAAAGGCAGGGAGAGTCCTGTATGAGAGGCAGGGAGAGTCCTGTATGAGAGGCAGGGAGAGTCCTGTATGAGAGGCAGAGAGAGTTCTGTATGAGAGGCAGAGAGAGTCCTGTATGAGAGGCAGGGAGAATTCTGTATGAGAGGCAGGGCGAGTTCTGTATGAAAGACAGGGAGAGTCCTGCGTGAGAGGCAGGAGCGAGTTCTGTGTGAAAGGCAGGGAGAGTCCTGTATGAGAGGCAGGGAGAGTTCTGTATGAGAGGCAGGGAGAGTCCTGTATGAGAGGCAGGGCGAGTTCTGTATGAAAGGCAGGGAGAGTCCTGTATGAGAGGCAGGGCGAGTTCTGTATGAAAGGCAGGGAGAGTCCTGTATGAGAGGCAGGGCGAGTTCTGTATGAAAGGCAGGGAGAGTCCTGTATGAGAGGCAGGGCGAGTTCTGTATGAAAGGCAGGGAGAGTCCTGTATGAGAGGCAGGGGCAGTTCTGTATGAAAGGCAGGGAGAGTCTGTATGAGAGGCAGGGCGAGTTCTGTATGAAAGGCAGGGAGAGTCCTGTATGAGAAGCAGGGAGAGTTCTGTATGAGAGGCAGGGCGAGTTCTGTATGAAAGGCAAGGAGAGTCCTGTATGAGAGGCAGGGAGAGTCCTGTATGAGAGGCAGGGAGAGTCCTGTATGAGAGGCAGGGAGAGTCCTGTATGAGAGGCAGGGAGAGTCCTGTATGAGAGACAGGGAGAGTCCTGTATGAGACTCAGGGAGAGTCCTGTATGAGAGGCAGGGAGAGTCCTGTATGAGAGGCCGGGAGAGTCCTGTATGAGAGGCAGGGAGACTCCTGTATGAGAGGCCGGGAGAGTCCTGTGTGAGAGGCAGGGCGAGTTCTGTATGAAAAACCATTGTGATTTTTAAGAAAATGTTCTGCCACTTCGTAAGGCGAGCTTCTCAATTTATCACATATATATCTACACTTAGGTCCAAGGGGTACACTTACCCCAAGGGGTAAATTTACCCCATTGGGGGGTAAGAAATTAAATGGCAAGGGATAAATATTTGATGTACCAAACCTGACTAATTTATTTATTTCTGACCTTCTTTTTCTGACCCTTTATGATGGCCATAAATTTTTGGTATGGAAGAGGGGAAATGAAGAAATACATCAGGTCGAGCGGGTTAATTATGGAGGAAAAGTTGAGAATCCCTGACCATAGTTTGAGTTACTTGATTTGAGCTTCAAGAAGCTTTAAAATAATAGGTTGAAAATGTCCAGGGAAACAATGTATATGTACGTTACGAACAGGATAAGGGAGCTAGTTGACAGAGAGTTGGAGGGAGGAGGAAGATGGTAGGAATATTTTGGACGTGACAACCCATGGACGTGACAACCCATGGATGTGACAACCCATGTACGTGACAATCCATGGAGGTGAAAACCTATGGACGTGACAACCCATGGACGTGACAACCCATGGACGTGACAACCCATGGACGTGACAACCCATGGACGTGACAACCCATGGACGTGACAACCCATGGACGTGAAAACCCATGGACGTGACAACCCATGGACGTGAAAATCCGTGGACGTGACAACCCATGGACGTGAAAACCCATGGACGTGACAACCCATGGACGTGAAAACCCATGGACGTGACAACCCATGGACGTGAAAATCCATGGATATGACAACCAATTGATGCGAAAACCCATGCATGTGACAACCCATAGATATGAAAACCCATGGATGTGAAAACCCATGGACGTGACAACAATTGGACGTGAAAACCCATGGACGTAAAAACCCATGGATGTGTAAACGCATGGATGCGAAAGTTCATGGATGTTACAACCCATGGACATGTAAACACATAAATTTGAAAACCCATGGATGTGAAAATTCATGGATGTGAAAGCCCATGGGCGTGAAAACCCATGGACGTGACAACCAATGGAGGTGAAAACCCATGGAGGTGAAAACGCATGGATGTGAAAACCCATGGATGTGAAAACCCATGGACGTGACAACCCATGGACGTGACAACCCATGGACGTAAAAACCCATTGACGTGAAAACCCATTAATGTGTAAGCCCATGGATGTGAAAGCTCATGGATGTGACAACCCATTGACATGTAAACCCATTTACTTGAAAATCCATGGATGTGTAAACGCATGGATGTGAAAGCCCATGGACGTGAAAACCCATGTATGTGACAATCCATCGACATTTAAACCCATGGACTTGAAAACCAATGGATGTAAAAATCCAAGGACGTGAAAACCCATGGACGTGACAACCCATGGACGTGAAAACCTATGGACATGAAAGCCCATGGATTTGAAAACCCATTGATGTGAAAACCAATGGACGTGAACACCCATGGATGTGAAAACCCATGTAAGTGACAACCCTTGGATGTGAAAATCCACGAACGTGACAACCCACGGATGTGAAATCCTATGGATGTGATGAAAACCCATCGATGTGACAACCCATGGATATGGCAACCCATGGTCGTGACAATCCATGGATATGGCAACCCATAGACGTGAAAACCCATAGACATGACAACCCATGGATGTGACAACCCATGGACGTGACAACCCATGGACGTGAAAACCCATGTATGTAAAAATCCATGATCGTGACACCCATGGACCTGACAGCCCATGGATTGGAAAACCAATGGACGTGACAATCCATGGACGTGAAAACCCATGAATGTGACAACCCATGGACATGAAAAGCCATGGATATGAAAACTCAAGGACGTGACAACCCATGGACGTGAAGACCCGTGGATGTGGAAACCCATGGATATGAAAACCCATGGATGTGAAAACCCATGGATGTGAAAACCCATGGATGTGAAAACAAACGTATGTAAAAAGCCATGAACGTGACACCCCATGGACGTGACAATCCATGGACGTGACAGCCCATAGACGTGAAAACCCATGTATGTAAAACCCCATGAACGTGACAACCCATGGACCTGACAACCCATGGATGTCAAAACCCATGGACGTGAAAACCCATGGACATGACAACCCATGGATATGGCAACCCATGGATGTCAAAATCCATGGATGTGAAAACCCATAGATGGGAAAACCCATGGATGTGAAAACCCATGGATGTGAAAACCCATGGATGTGAAAACCCATGGCTGTGAAAACACATGGACGTGACAACTCAGGAACGTGACAACTCATAGACGTGATAACCCATGGACGTGACAACCCACAGGTGTGAAAACCCATGGATGTGAAAACCCATGGACGTGAAAACCCATGGCTGTGAAAACCCATGGATGTGAAAACCCATGGCTGTGAAAACCCATGGACGTGAAAACCCATGGACGTGACAACCCAAGGACGTGAAAACTCATGGACGTAAAAACCCATGGATGTGAAAACCCATGGATGTGAAAACCCATGGATGTGAAAACCCATGGATGTGAAAACCCATGGACGTGAAAACCCATGGCTGTGAAAACCCATGGCTGTGAAAACCCATGGATGTGAAAAACCATGGATGTGAAAACCCATGAATGTGAAAACCCATGGATGTGAAAACCCATGGATATGAAAACCCATGGACGTGACAACCCACGGACGTGACAACCCATAGACGTGACAACCCATGGACGTGACAACCCATGGACGTGACAACTCATGGACCTGACAACCCATGGATTTGGCAACCCATGGTCGTGAAAATCCATGGACGTGAAAACCCATGGCTGTGAAAACCCATGGATGTGAAAACCCATGGATGTGAAAACCCATGAATGTGAAAACTCATCGACGTGAAAACCTATGGGTATGGCAACCCATGGACGTGAAAACCCATGGATATGGCAACCCATGGACGTAAAAACACATCGGTATGGCAACCCATGGACGTGAAAACCCACGGATGTGAAAAACCATGGATGTGAAAACCCATGAATGTGAAAAACCATGGAAGTAAAAACCCATGGACGTGACAACCCATGAACGTGACAAACCCCATAGACGTGACAACCCATGAACGTGACAACCCTTGGACGTGACAACCCATGAACGTGACAACCCTTGGACGTGACAACCCATGGACGTGACAACCCACAGGCGAGAAAACCAATGTATGTAAAAACCCATGAAGGTGACAACTCATGGACGTGACAACTCATGGACCTGACAACCCATGGATTTCGCAACCCATGGTCGTGAAAACCCATGGATGTGAAAACCAATAGATGTGAAAACCCATGGATTTGAAAACCCATGGATGTGAAAACCCATGGACGTGAAAACCCATGGACGTGAAAACCCATGGCTGTGAAAACCAATAGATGTGAAAACCCATGGATGTGAAAACCCATGGATGTGATCACCCAATGGACGTGAAAACCATGGACGTGACAACCCATGGACGTGAAAAATCCATGGATATGGCAACCCATGACGTGAAAACCCACGGATGTGGAAAACTATGGATGTGAAAACCCATGAATGTGAAAACCCATGGATCTGAAAACCCATGGACGTGACAACCCATGAACGTTGCAACCCATAGACGTGACAACCCATGAACGTGATAACCCATGAGCGTGACGTCACAACCCATAGACGTGAAAACCCATGTATATAAAAATCCATGAACGTGATAACCCATGGACGTGACAACCCATGGATATGAAAACCCAAGGACGTGAAAACCCTTGGACGAGACAACCCATGGACGTGACAACCCATGGACGTGACAACCTATGGACGTGACAACCCATGGACGTGACAACCCATAGACGTGACAACCCATGGACGTGAAAACCCTTATACGTGAAAACCCATGTATGTGAAAACCCATGGATGTGAACGCCCCATGGACGTGACAACCCATGGACGTGAAAAATCCATGGATGTGGCAACCCATGGACGTGAAAACCCACGGATGTGGAAAACCATGGATGCGAAAACCCATGAATGTGAAAACCTATGGATCTGAAAACCCATGGACGTGACAACCCATGAACGTTGCAACCCATGGACGTGACAACCCATGAACGTGATAACCCATGAACGTGACAACCCATAGACGTGAAAACCCATGTATATAAAAACCCATGAACGTGATAACCCATGGACGTGACAACCCATGGTTATGAAAACCCATGTACGTGAAAACCCTTGGACGAGACAACCCATGGACGTGACAACCCATGGACGTGACAACCTATGGACGTGACAACCCATGGACGTGACAACCCATAGACGTGACAGCCCATGGACGTGACAACCCATGGACGTGACAACCCTTATACGTGAAAACCCATTTATGTGAAAACCCATGAACGTGACAACCCATGGACGTGACAACCCATATACGTGAAAACCCATGTCTGTGAAAACCCATGAACGTGACAAACTATGGACGTGAGAACCCTTTGACGTGAGAACCCATAGATGTGAAAACCCGTGGACGTGACAACCCATGGACGTAACAATCCATGGACGTGACAAATCATGGGCGTGACAACCCATGGACGTGACAACCCATGGACGTGACAACCCATGGACGTGACAACCATTGGACGTGACAACCCATGGACGTGACAACCATTGGAAGTGACAACCCATGGACGTGAAAACCCATGGACGTGACAACCCATGGACGTGACAACCATTGGACGTGACAACCCATGGACGTGACAACCCATGGACGTGGCAACCCATGGACGTGACAACCCATGGTCGTGACAACCCATTGTCGTGGAAGAAAGAAATAAATGTAGGGAGAAAAATTACAAAGTGTTTATTTAGAAAATAAAGTGCACATTAACGTAAAAGTGTTTATAAACGATTATTATAAATAAATTATTCGAGTTAGACGAGTTTTTTATATTATTACAAAATGTTATAAAACAATCAAGAAAATTTTTGTTAACAAGTTTTGAATATAAATGCCAGCATTTTTGTGGTATTTATTGTATTCTTTTAACACATTTTAGAATGTTACGGTAAACTTAATAATTTTGTCTAAACAGAAATCTTGACAAAATTTGTAATATGTCTTTCTTTAGTTGCAGATATTGTTGCTGGTCTACACATCACTAAGGTGACAGTGCCGACACCCGTTGCCGTGGGGGAAGGTGGGTGGCTGGAGTGCGAGTTTGTGGACGAGGGAGAGAGCATCTACGCCCTCAAGTGGTACTTGGGACTGGACGAGATCTACCGTTGGACTCCTGCGGAGAACCCGCCCATCAAGACCTTCCCGGTGAAAGGCGACCCTTTGACTGTGGACACAGCCGCCTCAAACAGAGGCAAAGTTCGCATCAACGACGTGACACTAGGCGCGTCAGGGGTCTTCCGCTGTGAAGTGTCTGCTGAGGCACCGGACTTTCACACCGAGTCTGAAGTTGCCACTATGACTGTTGTGGGTGAGAATCATAAGTCCAAGTCAGTGCAACACATCAGGGACACTTGTGAGGCTGAACATGTGTATTTTAGAAATGTGAGGGAGTGTATTGGGTGTCTTTCATGTTATAGGGAAAATGGTTTACCTATTTTTCATGGGTTATACCAGTGGAAAACTACAAATAAACAGCAAACTGTATTCTGTACGGCAGCAGCACGTGCATGTTACCATCCTCCTTCCAGAGTAATCATCACTATACAACAGTTCTCAACAGTTAAAGACGGGATATTACCATTTCACCAGATTTAGTTAAAAAACCAGCCTCTCTATGTGAAGTTTGCGAATGCGTATATATACACACATATATATATATATATATATATTTATATATATAATAGATTATATATTATATATTTATATATTTCCATATAGTATATACATATTATATCTATACTAGTATCATAATATATATATATATATATGCAATGAGACACTGTAACGTGATTCAGATATGCAACACATCTAAGTATCAGAGCAAATCCAAACGCTTTCGTGAACTATCACATTATGAAGAACTTGATATTGAGTAGTCAACGAAAGCTGCTTGAATTTCATTCTTTCAGAGGTTGTTTTCTGCATATATTATGTCTTATATATATATGATATATTTAGCATACTATACGTTCTAATAATGAGTATCAATTGATACTATATTGACCTATATTTATATTCTATTATATGATAATTATTTTGATATAATGATATATATTACTGAGTTTTCTATCGTTGCCATAGTTAACTTCTTCACTAGACTAACCACTAAAATCATTATCACGACTAGCTACTCTACATCTTCAGTTTATCCAGGGCAACCTCAGCTCCCTAGTAACCTAGTCACAATGTACTTGACAGCCTATTTTAGTGCTAACGACAGTCTTATGTCACTGTTTTTTTCCTCCTCATCTATGTCGTTTATATACAGAATATTGTGCGCAACAAGCGTTCTAAAACTGAGTTCAGTGGAACACTACTTGCAGCGGGGCCTTATTCTGATTTCTCCCCATTTATGCAAACTCTATTTCCTATCGGTCAGGCATATCTCCTTCCTAGAGATTTTTCCTATTCTGTGTGCCACTACTTTCTTCAACAGTCTCCAAACGCCTTACTAAAATTATTATTCACGATAGCGTATTAATCTTCATTTACCGACTCGAATACTTAGCATACATTTACATGGCGTTGAATCTTCTTTGTAAAACCGTCGTAACATTAATAATTCACATGTGCTGAGATCCATTGATCATATATATTTCAAGGAGGCTTTAAGCTGTGTCCTCATTTACTGATCCTATTAACTTGCCCACAATTATAGTTGTGTTAATTGGTTTACAATCTGAAATAAACACCAAACGTCCAATTTCCAAATAGGTATCACTTTTACCATTTGTAGAATAGGAATCACATTTAGTATTTGTAAATAGGAATCACATTTACCATTTGTAAATAGGGATCACATTTACCATTTGTAAATAGGTATCACTTTACCGTTTTTACACTAATCAGGAACACTACCCGTTTATAGCAGTGTGTCGAAGAGCCCAGCCATTGACTTACTAAATTCCTCCAAACTTTCTAGTTTGATTTCACCATTTATTTGCCATAGGATCATGCCACTAGTGCCTCTGATCTTGCTTAATTTATTTTCGTAATTACTGATTTCTGGAACTTATTTAAGTCCTCTTATGCAAAAAACAGATAGGAATTAAGTGTTAAAAATGGCGCAATAAGAGTTAGCTGACATGTTAAATTGAAGCTAGCTCATCTTTCCCCTATTCAAATTCCTATTTACTTGCAAGAAACCCTTTGAGATGGTCTTTGATTCCCTCACAATCTTAATTTTTCGTCCCATCTGATTTCCTTTTACTGATTTATTGGTCTACTAACGTGATCCTCTTTCTTGATTCGACCGGACATGTCCATCTTAATACCCATAAGAAACTTCAGATTACCATTTATCCCTAATAGAAGTAGTTGCCACCTGGGAGACCATCTAGATGCTTTAGACAATGTCATAGTCACGACCACCTCCACCTTCCTCTAGATCACCAGCTTTGATAATACTCAGTCAAGTTACCCTGTCTACACTGCTCAAGTCAACCTTAAGCAGCAGGAAAATCAGGGACATCAACCTTATTATCGTTATATAGGTAACTCCAAGAGATAAAGAAACTAAGTGATTTATGATCGCTTCCTCCAAGCTCTTCAATAACCTTAAGATTATTTATCAGAGATTCTTTATTTGCTATAATCTGTTGACTGTGTCGCAAACGTTTTAAAAACCAATCTTCGAATATTTTTTTTAGAAACCACGCCACGGGTGGTGATTGAACTCGCGGCTAGTGAGCCTTAAAACTCCAGACCGACAAGTTAGCTACTGGGCCAGTTGGCTACAATAAGATTCATCCAACTAGGTATATTTAAACACCATAGGAAGGTTAACATCGGCTCCATAGAGACGTACCAATTCCCATGGAAGTAGCAACGGTTTTCAGTCGATGGAATTACAAGTTGAAACTAGTCAGCTGAAACTAGTCAATTGCCTTCTTGTTTCTGTTTTCCCACTACCTACCGCCCCTGTACGGACATCAGTGCTTCCAACAGTTTTTACTGCTGTGTCAACATTGTTTCTTTTTGTTCCATGTCCAGCAGTATCGCTACTTTGTACCTCTGGAATTTGTATAACGTTGTCTTTGTTTCATCACCAGGGTCACTATGTCCATTTGGTGCAGTGTCCTCCAGGACAACACCAGCACCTCTGGAACACTTAGACGCCCATTCACAACTTAGATCTCTTCTAAACAATGGAAACATAAACACTTCAGCAGTATAATGTGATCCTTTATTGACAACGATCTGTTTGTGACTTGATAAAGCCCACTGCGTGGGCGAAACGTTGCTTAAGTGTTTATATTTCCATTGTGTCGGTATTTTATACCATTAATTTCTCTTACAGGCAAACCATTACGTATCACCCGGTTTTCTCCCTTTGACCTAATTAAATCCAAAACTATCCTATACTTGACAACCAGGTTTTCATTAATATCACTGCCTCCTGCACTGAGATAGACAATGGAATTGTTAAAATTACCTGACATGAAGTTATAATTCCTGCAAATTATATCACTTGTACTGACGCCTGGAAAACACGTACACTGCCTAGCCCTCCTGCCCTTGTTACTGAAGGCTCGGCCTATATATCTAATTTGTGAGTCCCCTGTAATGAGCACATTTTTTTTTTAGAGGAGGTAGGCCTACTTTTGTTATTAGAGGCTGCTCTATCTTTGTTATTAGAAGTAGGCCTACTTTTGTTATTAGAGGTGGCAAGCCTCCTTTTTGTAATTAGAGGAGAAAGGCCTTTGTTATTAAATAGGCCTATTTTTATTAGATGTAGGCCTATTTTTATTATAAGTAGGCTTACTTTTGTAATTAAAGGAGGCAGCCCTACTTTTATTATAGGTAGGCGTACATTTGTGATTAGAGATAGGCCTACTTTTCTTATTAGGGGTAGCTGTACCTTTGTTATTACAGGCTTACTTTTGTTATTAGAGGCAGCAGCCTACTTTTGTTATTAGAGAAGAAAGGCATTGGTTGTTAGAGGAGATGGGCCCACTTTTACTATTAGAGGGGGGATGGATGTTGTTATGAGAGGAGGTTAGGCCTAATTTAATTAGTAGGGGGAGTAGACCTACTTTTATTCTCACCGACCACTGGAGATTCATCCTGTAATGCAGCGGTGTTTCATTCACGAGTTTTTATATACCACACACAAAAAAATCTCATAAATTTGCACTAATATCTCTTCGGGAAGGTTACTGGAGCAGTGAGACAAGGGGAGGGTGGAGAGGCTGGAAGTCTGGTGTTGGGTGGGTTACTGGAACAGTGAGACAAGGGGAGGGTGGAGAGGCTGGGAGTCTGTGTTGGGTGGGTTACTGAACAGTGAGACAAGGGGAGGGTGGAGAGGCTGGGAGTCTGGTGTTGGGTGGTTACTGGAACAGTGAGACAAGGGGAGGGTGGAGAGGCTGGGAGTCTGGTGTTGGGTGGGTTACTGGAACAGTGAGACAAGGGGAGGGTGGAGAGGCTGGAAGTCTGGTGTTGGGTGGGTTACTGGAACAGTGAGACAAGGGGAGGGTGGAGAGGCTGGGAGTCTGGTGTTGGGTGGGTTACTGGAACAGTGAGACAAGGGGAGGGTGGAGAGGCTGGAAGTCTGGTGTTGGTGGGTTACTGGAACAGTGAGACAAGGGGAGGGTGGAGAGGCTGGAAGTCTGGTGTTGGGTGGGTTACTGGTAACAGTGAGACTTGGGGAGGGTGGAGAGGCTGGGAGTCTGCTTTTGGGTGGGTTACTGAAACAGTGAGACTTGGGAGGGTGGAGAGGCTGGGAGTCTGGTGTTGGTGGGTTACTGGAACAGTGAGACTTGGGGAGGGTGGAGAGGCTGGGAGTCTGGTGTTGGGTGGGTTACTGGAACAGTGAGACTTGGGGAGGGTGGAGAGGCTGGGAGTCTGGTGTTGGGTGGGTTACTGGAACAGTGAGACTTGGGGATGGGTTGGAGAGGCTGGGAGTCTGGTTTTTGGGTGGGTTACTGAAACAGTGAGACTTGGGGAGGGTGGAGAGGCTGGGAGTCTGGTGTTGGGTGGGTTACTGGAACAGTGAGACTTGGGGAGGGTGGAGAGGCTGGGAGTCTGGTGTTGGGTGGGTTACTGAAACAGTGAGACTTGGGGAGGTGGAGAGGCTGGAGTCTGGTGTTGGGTGGGTTACTGGAACAGTGAGACTTGGGGAGGGTGGAGAGGCTGGGAGTCTGGTGTTGGGTGGGTTACTGGAACAGTGAGACTTTGCGAGGGTGGAGAGGCTGGGAGTCTGGTGTTGGGAGGGTTCCTGGAACAGTGAGACAAGGGGAGGGTGGAGAGGATGGGAGTCTGGTGTTGGGTGGGTTACTGGAACAGTGAGACAAGGGGAGGGTGGAGAGGATGGGAGTCTGGTGTTGGGAGGGTTACTGGAACAGTGAGACTTGGCGAGGGTGGAGAGGATGGGAGTTTGGTGTTGGGAGGGTTACTGGAACAGTGAGACAAGGGGAGGGTGGAGAGCTTGGTGTCTGGTGTTGGGAGGGTTACTGGAACAGTGAGACAAGGGAAGGTGAAGAGGATGGAGTCTGGTGTTGGGAGGGTTACTGGAACAGTGAGACTTGGCGAGGTGGAGAGGCTGGAGCCCTGGTGTTGGGAGGGTTACTGAACAGTGAGACAAGGGGAGGGTGGAGAGGCTGGGTGGCCTGGTGTTGGGTGGTTACTGGAACAGTGAGACTTTGCGAGGGTGAGAGGCTGGAGTCTGGTGTTGGGAGGGTTCCTCGAACAGTGAGACAAGGGGAGGGTGGAGAGGATGGGAGTCTGGTGTTGGGTGGGTTACTGGAACAGTGAGACAAGGGGAGGGTGGAGAGGATGGGAGTCTGGTGTTGGGAGGGTTACTGGAACAGTGAGACAAGGGGAGTGTGGAGAGGCTGGGTGTCTGGTGTTGGGTGGGTTACTGGAACAGTGAGACTTGGCGAGGGTGGAGAGGCTGGGAGTCTGGTGTTGGGAGGGTTACTGGAACAGTGAGACAAGGGGAGGGTGGAGAGGCTGGGTGTCTGGTGTTGGGTGGGTTACTGGAACAGTGAGACAAGGGGAGGGTGGAGAGGCTGGGTGTCTGGTGTTGGGAGGGTTGCTGGAACAGTGAGACAAGGGGAGGGTGGAGACGCTGGGTGTCTGGTGTTGGGTGGGTTACTGGAACAGTGAGACTTGGCGAGGGTGGAGAGGCTGGGAGTCTGGTGTTGGGAGGGTTACTGGAACAGTGAGACAAGGGGAGGGTGGAGAGGCTGGGAGTCTGGTGTTGGGTAGGTTACTGGAACAGTGAGACAAGGGGAGGGTGGAGAGGATGGGAGTCTGGTGTTGGGAGGGTTACTGGAACAGTGAGACAAGGGGAGCGTGGAGAGGCGGGTGTCTGGTGTTGGTGGGTTACTGGAACAGTGAGACTTGGCGAGGGTGGAGAGGCTGGGAGTCTGGTGTTGGGAGGGTTGCTGGAACAGTGAGACAAGGGGAGGGTGGAGAGGCTGGGTGTCTGGTGTTGGGTGGGTTACTGGAAAAATGAGACTTGGCGAGGGTGGAGAGGCTGGGAGTCTGGTGTTGGGAGGGTTACTGGAACAGTGAGACAATGGGAGGGTGGAGAGGATGGGAGTCTGGTGTTGGGTGGGTTACTGGAACAGTGAGACAAGGGGAGGGTGGAGAGGCTGAGAGTCTGGTGTTGGGTGAGTTACTGGAACAGTGAGACAAGGGGAGGGTGGAGAGGCTGGTGTCTGGTGTTGGGTAGGGTTACTGGAACAGTGAGACAAGGGGAGGGTGGAGAGGCTGGGTGTCTGGTGTTGGGAGGGTTGCTGGAACATTGAGACAAGGGGAGGGTGGAGAGGCTGGGTGTCTGGTGTTGGTGTGGGTTACTGGAACAATGAGACTTGGCAAGGGTGGAGAGGCAGGGAGTCTGGTGTTGTGGAGGTTACTGGAACAGTGAGACAAGGGGAGGGTGGAGAGGATGGGAGTCTGGTGTTGGGTGGGTTACTGGAACAGTGAGACAAGGGGAGGGTGGAGAGGCTGGGAGTCTGGTGTTGGGTGGGTTACTGGAACAGTGATACAAGGGAGGGTGGAGAGGCGGGGAGTCTGGTGTTGGGTGGGTTTACTGGAACAATGAGACTTGGGGTAGGGTGGAGAGGATGGGAGTCTGGTGTTGGAGGGTACTGGAACAGTGAGACTTGGGGGGGTGGAGAGGCTGGGAGTCTGGTGTTGGGTGGTTACTGGAACAGTGAGACTTGGGAGGGTGGAGAGGCTGGGAGTCTGGTGTTGGGTGGGTTACTGGAAACAATGAGACTTGGGGAGGGGAGAGGATGGGAGTCTGGTGTTGGGAGGGTTACTGGAACAGTGAGACTTGGGGAGGGTGGAGAGGCTGGGAGTCTGGTGTTGGGTGGGTTACTGGAACAGTGAGACTTGGGGAGGGTGGAGAGGATGGGAGTCTGGTGTTGGGAGGGTTACTGGAACAGTGAGACTTGGGGAGGGTGGAGAGGCTGGGAGTCTGGGTGTTGGGTGGGTTACTGGAACAATGAGACTTGGGAGGGTGGAGAGGATGGGTGTCTGGTGTTGGGGGTTACTGGAACAGTGAGACTTGGGAGGGTGGAGAGGTGGGAGTCCTGGTGTTGGGTGGGTTACTGGAACAATGAGACTTGGGGAGGGTGGAGAGGCTGGGAGTCTGGTGTTGGGTGGGTTACTGGAACAGTGAGACAAGGGGAGGGTGGAGAGGCTGGGTGTCTGGTGTTGGGTGGGTTACTGGAACAGTGAGACAAGGGTAGGGTGAGAGGCTGGGAGTCTGGTGTTGGGTGGGTTACTGGAACAGTGAGACAAGGGGAGGGTGGAGAGGCTGGGAGTCTGGTGTTGGTGGGTTACTGGAACAGTGAGACAAGGGGAGGGCGGAGAGGCTGGGTGTCTGGTGTTGGGTGGTTACTGGAACAGTGAGACAAGGGGAGGGTGGAGAGGCTGGGAGTCTGGTGTTGGGTGGGTTACTGGAACAGTGAGACAAGGGAGGGTGGAGAGGCTGGGAGTCTGGTGTTGGGTGGGTTACTGGAACAGTGAGACAAGGGGAGGGCGGAGAGGCTGGTGTCTGGTGTTGGGTGGGTTACTGGAACAGTGAGACAAGGGGAGGGTGGAGAGGCTGGGTGTCTGGTGTTGGGTGGGTTACTGGAACAGTGAGACAAGGGGAGGGTGGAGAGGCTGGGCGTCTGGTGTTGGGTGGGTTACTGGAATAGTGAGACAAGGGGAGGGTGGAGAGGCTGGGTGTCTGGTTGTTGGGTGGGTTACTGGAACAGTGAGACAAGGGGAGGGTGGAGAGGCTGGGAGTCTGGTGTTGGGTGGGTTACTGGAACAGTGAGACAAGGGGAGGGTGGAGAGGCTGGGTGTCTGGTGTTGGGTGGGTTACTGGAACAGTGAGACAAGGGGAGGGTGGAGAGGCTGGGAGTCTGGTGTTGGGTGTGGTTCTGGACAGTGAGAAGGTGGAGGGTGACGAGGTGGATTGGATGATTGTGGGTTAACTGGAAAGGAGACAAGGGGAAATTGAGATTATAGAAATTAGCTGGGATTGAAATCTGTTTTTGTTTGGGTGTGGTTCTGGAGGGACAGTGGGTGAGGGTGGGTGTGGGGTGTGGTGATGGGGGTGTGGTGTTGGAGGTGTGAGTGATGGAGGGAGGGTGATGGAGGGTGTGAGTATGAGAGTGTGGGTGATGAGGTGTGAGTGTTGGATGTGTGTGGGTGATGAAAAGGGTGTGAGTAGATGGAGGGTGTGGGTGTTGGAGGGTGTGGTGATGGAGGGTGTGAGTGATGGAGGGTGTGGGTGATGGAGGGTGTGAGTGTTGGAGGGTGTGGGTGATGGAGTGTGTGAGTGATGGAGGGTGTGGGTGATGGAGGGTGTGGGTGATGGAGATGTGTGGGTGATGGAGGTGTGAGTGTTGGAGGGTGTGGGTGATGGAGGGTGTGAGTGATGGAGGGTGTGGGTGATGGAGAGTGTGTGTGGTGGAGGGTGTGGGTGTTGGAGGGATGGGGTGATTGATTGTATATCAGTGAAAGAGAAAGTGTGGGGTAATTTTGAGGAAGGTTGAGTGGAAGGTGTAGGAAAGACAGGGATGAGAAGGCAGGAAGATGGGTAGTGTTGGTGGTATAGGGGGAGGGTAGTGTTTGTTTTGATAGGGGGAGGGTAGTATTGGTGGTGATAGGGGAGAGAAGTGTTGGTGGTGATAGGAGGGTAGTGTTTGGTGATAGGGGGAGGGTAGTGTTGGTGGTGATAGGGAGAGGGTAGTGTTGGTGGTGATAGAGGGAGGGTAGTGTTGGTGGTGATAGGGGGAGGGTAGTGTTGGTGGTGATGGGAGGAGTGTTGGTGGTAATAGAGGGAGGGTAGTGTTGGTGGTAATAGGGGGAGGGATATTGGTAGAGAGGTGTCCAAGGTCGTGAGAGAAATGGAATTATAAATTATATAAAGAACTGTGAGAAAAAACTGGTCCTATGAGATGGAGTGAAGATAAAATCTTAGTGAAACCGAAATTACATCCGTTGAAAATTAAAGTCTTGGAAAAAATTCTCGTAAACAGTTCTCAGCAGAGACTGATCAGGAAGAAGGTTTATTCGCCATTGCGTAAAAGGAGAGGTAACCATACAGAAGAAAAATCCACTACTGTAGCACATTATAACACCTCCAAATATCACATTACAGGCAGATTTTCTTTAGCCACATTTTTCTCGTTCATTGTTACTGGGTTTACACAAATAACCCAACTTGGACCATTATCTAGTCACACTAGTTAATGGTCCAACTCAGACCGAAACATCGTCATAAGTTTCATTCTTTTATGTGAGGATTAGTTGTGTAATGTTCCAGTCACGGCATTGTGCCTTTAAATTCGATATTGACTTTGTTCACTAAGGAGTCCCCACCATCAATTAACGGATGTCTTAATCAAAAACATTTAACCCGTCAATTGACATTCTGACGTTTGTGTCAGCAGGTGTTAACAAGCACACTCAATGCTTCCTTACAGACCTACCAGATGAGGATCCCAGGATCAGCGGAGTTGGGTCCAACCACCAGCTACACCAGGAAGTGCTGGTGAACTGCTCATCCCCGAGGTCTCAACCTCCAGCCTCCCTCACCTTCTACGTCAACCAGGAGCTGGTAACCTCTCTCCCCTCCACCACCAGTACGTGGTTATATAATGGGAAAGTGGCGCTCTCGATGCGCCCTAAAGACGAGCAGCAGCTGTACAGAGTTCGACAGATGTAGCTGTTTGGGCCTCAAAATTCTACAGAAATCATCACTACGTGATGTATTTTTGTAGATTGAGGATCGAGCATACACTCCTCACCCACGGTCAACTGTTGGAAGGAATTTCTGCTCCTCTCTGTACAGCTCGCAGTCTGCCACTGATTGTGACTCTCTTTTAATAACAACATTATTCTCCTCCCACGATAGATTATTTATGTTTTATAATGGAAGAATTGTCTGTAGAGACGTCGGTGGCATTTTAGGGGGTAAACTAATGTGATCAAAAGAATGAGCTTTATAAATATTAAAGATTTTATCTTTATGTGATGTTATTTATTATTTTAATGGGTTTTGTATAGGGGTTTTGTATGAGGTTTTGTATGTATGAGTTGGATGTGAACTGTAATTATACAGAGTGATTTGTAAATCCTTCAGTTTGCGTAGAATTTCACCTCTACCTTCTCCATCATTTCACACTGTTCATTATCACAAGCAATATCGTCACGACATTTCCTCTGCCACTTTTTACTACTCATTGTCACCTTCGTAACTCCTCCAAATCCAATTTGTACTGAAACGAAGTGAAAAACGACGAAGTGGTAAACGAGTCCAGGCTGGGGTTTAGAGGTCAGGCGACAAAGCCATTATAATTCTATTCCCAGAGTATGAATTCGTTAGTAAAGGGAAGGAAGGGAATCATAAGTAAAGGAATAATTACCTCAGTCATTAATTAATACTGCCACCACTTGCCCTCATTATTGCGAGTTTAAAAGAAGAGAAAATACAGTTCCAGCATAAGGAAGATTTTGTGAGAGCAGGAAACATCAACACGAGTCATATATTATATGACCATAGAGAGACAGACACCCACATCCTTATAGACGGTACTTGAAATTTCTCTGCAGTGCTAGAGGAGTTCTGAAAATAACATTCTGTGAGCACAGTGTATATTACAAACACAGGTAAAGAATGGTCTGTGAGACCTGGTCGTAATGGGAATGTGGAGCAAACAAAACTCAACAGTAGACTATAATGTATACATACCTGTACATACCTGTATATATCACTAAATGATATATACAGGTATGTACACTATGTACAGATAGAATAGTAAGTGCGCACCACGGTGACAGATGGCAAAGCCAGAGAGTGTTCACCGTGCTCAATCAGCAGCTAGGCAAGTCTGTCAATGCTTACCAAAAGTGAACCACGTTGCTTCAGCTTTGGTGGCCTTGCCTGTTATTGGCCAATGAACCAAGGTACCGATTTAATGATGAGTACCCTATTGATTATTAAATCCTTAGTACCCGGTTCGCTGGTTGGGAGGCAGCCTGGGAGTGTGACATTCGCCGAATAAATTGTAACATACTCTTTGCATGCTACCCCATCCCCCTTCCCCGAAAAAGGGCTCCATTATCAGGGACTAGGTCTCCACCTCCATGGGTAGCATGCTGCCATAGCACTGAACAATGAAGGAACCGCCTTTCCTTTTGACCATCCAACTCATTAGATAGGGCTCAACCTTTTTTCGAGACTCAAAGTCAAACTCTATCCCAGAGCGAGACAGCAGACAGTAGGGCTAACATTGGTTCAAGACACCTGTAGATGGCAGCAGAATGCCCCTTCACTAAAAAGAAAAAAAAGACGTATTCATAAAGGGGGAAAAAAAGAGCTAAGCTACCCACATGATCCCTAACACATCCTAACCTATACACTTAAAGAGTGTCCGTCAGCATATTTTCCTTGCCAGCAATATGTATGACTCTAATGCTCAAGGATTGCAGCCTGAGACTCCATCTCATCAGACATATGTTGTGGTTGTTCTTGGTGTTTAGATAGAGTAGAGGATTGTGATCGCTGTAGACTGTGACCACAAGGAGACCTCAGAATGTTTCAGTACGAGTATCAGAGCTAGGGCTTCTTTCTCCATGGTGGCATAAGCTTTTTGGTGAGCTAGATACTTGGCAGAGAAGTAAGTGACAGGCTGCAACCACTCTTCTCCAGATTTCTGTAGGAGTGCAGTCCCCACCCATGACTCGCATACATCAATCTGTAACTCAAAAGGTTTTGAAAAATCTGGAGACAGGAGAATTGATGCAGTACAGAGTAGTCGTTTGACTTTGTTAAATGCTTCTTGACATTCTGGGGTTCAGCGAAACTGCTTTTTCTGACTAGTGAAGTTAAGGGGGATACAACATCTGCAAAGTTTATACTGAAGCACTATAGAAACCTACCATCCCTAAAAAACACTGGAGGGATTTCCTATAATAAGGAACTAGGTAATTCTTAATGGGAATTTTTTTTAGCAAATTTAGGGGCTACTTTACTACAACCCACTTCATGGCCCAATAAAATATTAGTAGACTGGCCAAAGGATGACTTACACAAATTAACAGTTAACTGATAACTTAAAATTCTCAAAGAGATCCTTAAGTCAGGAAACATGTTGGTCCCATGTAATGGAAGCAACTGCTATATCATCCAGATAAGCTGTTGTCCCTTCAGATCCTTTATTAGCCTGATGGATTAGCCTCTGGAAAGTGGCTGGCAAGTTCAGCATTCCGTATGGGGTCATGTACATTGATAGTGACCTCTTGGAATTATGAAGGTAATGAATGTCCTGTGAGACCTGGTCGTAATGGGAATGTGGAGCAAACAAAACTCAACAGTAGGCTATAATGTATAATTGCCTTCACCAGATGATGCATACAGGAATTTACACTATGTACAATATGTACAAGTCTGTCAATGCTTATCACAAGTGAACCACATTGCTTCAGCTTTGACGGGCTTGTCTGTGATTGGCAAATGAACCAAGATAATGATTTAACAACAGGTACTCTACTGATTGTTAAACCCTTAGCACCTTGTTCGCTGATTGGGAAGCAGCCTATACGGAGAGTGTGACATACGCTGAATAAATTGTAACATACTCTTTCCATGCCACAGCTTGTCACAGCAAGTAGCTTCTATTTTCAAGGGCCACCAGTCGCTACTAAGCCTATTTAAAATAATCTAGTTTAGCTACAGAATTAAAAAAAAACTAATAATACTGTACGAAAAAATCCAGTGGAACCTCGGTTTTCCTTTGCCATGGTTTTCATCGAATTCAGTTTTCGACAATTTTTTTTTGTCAAAATATTGTCCCACTTTTTGTTCATCACCTCGGTTTTCGTTTGCTGAACCGAACGTGTCCGTCTGCCCCTTCCCAAACATAGCACCCCACACATGCACACTGAGTCAGTCTGGCTTTGTTTCTCATCGAGTGGGCATTACCCTGAGCATTCATACAAAACATTTCAAAATAATCCATTGTTTTTTTGTGCTTGTTTATTGAGTGTGATTGCTAAAGCCACCATAGGGCCAAAGAAAGTTTTGAGTGCCAGCCCTTTGATAGAAAAGGCGAGAAACACTATAGAATTCAATGGTGGTAGAGGGTGATAGTGATGGTGGTAGACGGTGGTAGTGATGGTGGTAGAGGGTGGTAGTGATGGTTGTAGAGGGTGGTAGTGATGGTGGTAGAGAGTGGTAGTGATGGTGGTAGAGGGTGGTAGTGATGGTGGTACAGGGTGGTAGTGATGGTGGTAGAGTGTGTTAGTGATTGTGGCAGAGGGTGGTAGTAATGTGTGGTAGAGTGTGTTAGTGATTGTGGCAGAGGGTGGTAGTGATGGTGGTAGAGGGTGTTAGTGATTGTGGCAGAGGGTGGTAGTGATGGTGGTAGAGGGTGTTAGTGATTGTGGCAGAGGGTGGTAGTGATGGTGGTAGAGGGTGTTAGTGATTGTGGCAGAGGGTGGTAGTGATGGTGGTAGAGTGTGTTAGTGATTGTGGCAGAGGGTGGTAGTGATGGTGGTAGAGATAACCTCTCCTCCCTCTCCCTTCCTTGCCATCTTTCATATGCCAACAAGAGTCTTCAGTAAAGGTAAGAGTGATTTAAATGTTCATTTATCCATTTCACTATTGCTTTATATTTATTTCTCATTTTTTTCTGTATGTAAAACTATAGTTATTCTCTATAAAATGTTTTATGTTAATATTTATGGTTGTCTGGAACGGATTAATTGAATTTACATTATTTCTTATGGGAAACATTGCTTCAATTTTCATTGAATTCGGTTTTCGTCAGACTCTTTGGAACGAATTGTAGACGAAAACCGAGGCAAACACATTTATGAGATATATTTTAAATGAACATCAGAATACGTAATATAAAACTACAAACAGGAATGTAAGACATAAAAGTATATAGGCTAGCATGAGAACATGAGAAGGTAGAAGATTAGACACAGAAAGATATATAAATATATAATATAGCACAAGTGTAAAGCAGGTTAAGTCATCAGACGTAAGTCAGAACATAATGAGAGAAATATGAAAATAGATCCATAAAACACAGTTGAAGAGAATAAGAAAAAAAGCATTGGAATGAGAGGTGAAATAGGTTAAGTGATAGGCAAGAATGAGCTTGGTTAACTTATAATGAACACATAGAGGGGACAAGAGCTAGGTTAAGCAACCAATCTTAAGATAAATTAACAGTTAATATGACAATAACAGTTAATATGACAACAAAAAGATAACATTCTAAAATGATTAGGCTAGGCTAAGTTACCATAGGCCAAAGTCACAGTGTCACAATATAGAAATTTCTCTATCTTTTTTTGCCTATTTACTGTTTTCACCATATATCAGTGTGTTACTCCCCCCCCCCCCTTCCCAAGACTGACTCAAAATGTGCTTTCCAATATGCATTTAATAATGAAAAATCTTTTAGATTTTTTTTTTAAATAGAACGTATACATTTACTTGGAGAATTTTTTATATTGGAATTTTACAAATTTAATAACAATAGAAAATGCTGATGGAATTTAATTCCTGAATTAAAGTATTCTTTTAAATATTCATAACTAATTACTTACCAGACTAAAGTTACTGAAGCATACCTCAATACACAAAAAAATCAATAGAATGCCAGGGTATTGTAATTCATTTAATTTTGATAAATATTGCAGTCAGTGGGAAACGTGTGATTGTTTTTTCTTCGCCAGTTCTTGGATACATTAAGAAGTGCTTGAAAGGGTACAACCTCGAATCTACTGGTTCGTTTTTATTTGCAATAGAGTTGGAAAGCTTGACTCACAAAGATATGTCGACACAAATGGAAGCACTGTATTGATGGTTCTTTCTGCCACATTTGGGTAGAAATTGCACATCAAAGGACAAATTTCTGTTAATGATTTCTCACCGAACATATCTCTTGCTCTGAAATCAGTCTTCAGCTCCAGAAATTCATTTTAATAATCATCAGGAACTTTTTCAACTGATAATTTAAATGAATTTCGCATTAAATCTAACTCCTCATCACTGAGTTCAGGAAAATAGCGGCTTAATTCATTTTCCAGTGTTGTTAAATGCTGGAAAATTTAATTTTGTTACAAATTCTAGAAACACTTGGTGTTCACTAGCAGCAAGAATTAATGATAGTTTCTCGAACATCGCAACAGTTTTTATCTTAACTTTCCTCTTCCAGTTTTCCAGCTTGCTCATCAAACCTTACAAGGAATCTATGAATTTCATGGTATTTATATTCCTTCCTTGCATCTGAAGATTCAGTTTACTCAGCTGCTCAAGAATGTCAACCAAACAAGCAAGGCACATGATCCATTCCTTATTATCCAGTCAGGCAAAAATTTCTATCTTACCCTGAACTTAAAAAATTTAATTTAGCTCATCTCTAAGCTCACATGCTCGCTCAGTTACATTTCCTCTTGAAAGCTATCTAACATTTGTGTGGAAAAGAAGCAAATGATGGATTACATCCACGTCGATACGTAACTGCTTGAAAAGTCGTGAGTTGAGAACTCCTTTGACAAAATTCACAAAAAGGCAAAATACCGTAGCTGGAAGAATGCACAAACACCCCGTGACTTTACGAATGGTCCGCCTTGGACTATTTACAAAGTCACGCTTTTGGGGCTCGCTTTTGCACACAAACTTGAAATCCACATTATGTCCCCAACATAGTTGGTGCTCCATCTGTACAGCATCCAGAGACATTATCCCACATAAGATTTTCAGATTCAAAGACAGAGGAAACTTTTTCAAAATATCTGAGGCCTTTGTAGTTGTTTTAAGAGGAGAACAAAAGAGAAGCTCTTTCAATGATCCTGAGAGAAAATATCTAACAAACACCAATAACCGGGAACAAGATTACAGGTCAGTTGATTCATCAAGTTGAACTGAAAATAAGCCAAATACTGCATAACTTGATCCTGAATAACTTGATCTTTGATGTCAATAGCCACGTCCCTGATGTTCCTTTGAACAGTTCTGTTTGATAGCGAAACTGCAGCAAGTTTATCTCCAGTCCATTTCCCAACACAGTTTCCATCATTTTGAGAGTGCAAGGTTTAACCATAGCTTCACCAAATTGTATGTTTTTTTCTGTTTTATCTCCAGTGCTACCATATAAGAAGCTTCAATAACCTTACAGTTCATTTTTTGTAATACCCCTGTTGTATTTTTTGCAATACCCCTGTTGTATTTTTTGTAATACCCCTGTTGTATTTTTTGTAATACCCCTGTTGTATTTTTTGTAATACCCCTGTTGTATTTTTTGCAATACCCCTGTTGTATTTTTTGCAATACCCCTGTTGTATTTTTTGCAATACCCCTGTTGTATTTTTTGTAATACCCCTGTTGTATTTTTTGTAATACCCCTGTTGTATTTTTTGTAATACCCCTGTTGTATTCAGTTTCATTATTTATAGAGCATTCCCATGATGTTCAAAGAAGCCTTTGTCTTTGTCCTTATGTTGAGGATGAACAAGTTGCAAATATTGATTCAACTTTGTTGGTTTCACAGAGAAAGCTTTGCTTCAAGCAACACATTGATGGATGTCAATCCATATTGAATATATGAATTATTGTAACCTCTTTTTCTGACACTCATGATGGGCCCCAAGTTCTGTAAATGAAAAACAAGAATAAGTCAGATAAATAGGTGAAATATTTATCTTATTTTAATTTAATCTGTGAAATTCAATAAACTTTAATGAATGTCACAGATTAAATTAAAAGCAAACTACAGAATGTACATAATCTACAGATTGTACATAATCCACAAGACATCACAGATTGTACGTAATCTACAGATTGCACATAATCTACAGATAGTACATAATCTACAGATTGCACATAATCAGTACACTGAGGTCAGTGGTCACGTGTGGTCATACCTGGCCTAAGCTGTCTGGGTTTAGCGTGGGGTGTTACCTAGCACCATGGCTTGTTGTAGTGTTTCAATATCTCAGGTTAAAGTGTTGAAGAAGAAGATTCTGCCTCTTCAGGAGGAAAATAGGAGGCTGAAGCTTTGTCTAGCTGGGTTTGGGAGTGAGTGTGGCATGGTGGTAGCTGGTGAGGAGGAAAAAGTTACCAGCAGTGATTTGGAGAGTGGCAGCCGCTTTAAGTGGCAAGTGGTTCACAATTCAGGAAGAGGGATGATAAGGAAGGTTAATAGAGAAGATGGGAAGGTAGGAAATTGATTCTCTGTTCTCCAGGACGAGTGTACTTCAGTGGTTAGTGAGATTAAAGGTACCATTGACTCCCCTGCTTATCAAGGTAAGAATATTCTGATTGTGGGAGATTCTCAGGTAAGATATATGGACCGTGCTTTTCGTAAAAGAGATAGAAAGGTCAGACAGAGGGTGTGTTTCCCATGAGCTGGTGTTGGTGACATAGTTAGCATGTTGGATAACGTTATGTCAGGCAATGGGAACAAACCCATTATCTGTCTTAGTGCTGGTGGAAATGACATCGGGAATGGTAGGAGACAGGAGCTGCTGGATAAGTATAGGTCAACCATAGAAGTAGCCAGATCAAAGGGAAGGATCCCAGTCATATGTAGCATCTTGCCTAGAAGGGGAGTGGGCAATGAATGGATGTCTAGGACAATTGGTATAAATTGCTGGTTAGACAGGTACTGCAAGGAGCTTGCAAGCATAATATGTATGCAAGGGATGGGGTTCATCTCTCTGGAGCAGGAGTGGTTGCATTAGCCATTTCGATTGAGGGGGTCATTGATGCCTTGTCTAGGACTTTAAACTGATAGATTATAGAGGTATGGGTATTTGTGGGAAACAATCAGGCTCCAGCACTAGGGATGAAAACAGCAGATATAACCAAGACACCTCAGGAATATGTTTAAAAGACATTATTCAAAATAAAGTTGCTAGTAAATGCAAATTAACTGATCAACAAACAAAGAGAGATAGTAGAGGGCAACGAGTAACTAGCTCCCTTAAGGTTTACTATACAAATAGTAGGAGTCTAAGAAATAAGATAGATGAGCTAAGATTACTTGCAAGTGCAGAAAATATAGATATTATTGCTATAACAGAGACCTGGCTCAACTTGGAAGATAGAGAAAGGCCCTCTGAATGCAACATACAGGGTTATAAACTATTCCACACTGATAGGGTCAACAGGAAGGATGGTGGAGTGGCGATGTATGTCAGAGATAATTTAAATTGTTGTATTAGACAAGATATAATATCAGAAAATCGAACACAGAATCTGTTTGGCTACAGTTTCTCGAGGGTCGTGAAAAGTTAATTTTAGGTGTGATATATAGGTCCTCGAACCTTGACAGGGAGTGCATTAAGCTGTTATGGGACGAAATTCATAAGGCAATTAGATATGAGTATGTTGTGTTAATGGGAGATTTTAACTTTAGACAAATTGATTGTAACAATGTGACAGGAAATCTTGAGTCTAGTGACTTTCTTGATACGGTTCAGGATTGCTTTTTAAAACAGATTGTGACAGAACCAACTAGAGTAAACAATCTATTTGACTTGGTTCTTGCCAACAAAGAATCACTAGTTAATAATCTTGAGGAAAATGATGAGCTTGGGGAAAGTGATCACAAATTACTTAGTTTCAATATATCATGGAGTTACCCGGATAACTGCAATCAATTCTCTGTCCCAGACTTTTGCTTGGTTGATTTCATGGGACTGAAAAATTGCCTGGGTGGGCTAAATTAGGATGTCCTGACTATGGGTCAGGTAGGTGATCTTGGTTGCCAATATGACGTTTTTCAAAGCATAGTTCTAGCTGCCCGGACAACTTTTGTTCCGAGTAGGGAAATTAGATCTAACAAAAATTATCCCAAATGGATGAACAATAGATTAAAACATCTCATTGGTCAAAAGAGAGGCATATATAGGCGTATCAAAAGAGGGGATGGACAGTTAAGTAATCAATATATTCAATTAAAGAGAGAAATAAAAAAAAGAAATAAAAAAAGCAAAAAGAGATTATGAGGCTAACGTTGAAAGGGATTCGAAGACTAACCCAAAAGGGTTCTTTCAGGTATACAGAAGTAAGATTAGGGACAAGATTGGCCCACTTAAGAGTAACTCTGGTCAGATCACTGACAGTGATAAGGATATGTTGAAATTTTCAATTCTTACTTCCTCTCAGTTTTTGCTCAGGAAGATACTAACGAAATTCCAGAAATAATAGATTATGTAGAACAGGACGATAATAAACTATACACGACTGCGGTAACTAGTGACATGGTCCTCAGACAAATAGAGAAACTAAAACCTAACAAATCCCCAGGCCCTGATGAACTGTTTGCAAGGGTGTTAAAGGAATGTAAAGAGGAACTTTGCATACCTTTGGCTAATCTTTTTAACATATCACTACAAACTGGCATAGTGCCTGATAAGTGGAAAATGACAAATGTAATACCTATTTACAAGGCAAGTGACAGGTCCTTAGCTTCGAACTATAGATCAATACGCCTTACCTCCATAGTGGGAAAATTTATGGAATCAATAATTGCCGAAGCAATTCGCAGCTATCTCGAAAGGCATAAATTGATTAATGAGTCTCAACACGGTTTTACAAAGGGGCGTTCCTGTCTTAGGAATTTACTAACTTTCTTCACTAAGGTGTTTGAGGAGGTAGATCGTGATATTGAATATGATATTGTGTATTTGGACTCCAGTAAGGCTTTCAATAGAGTTCCACATCTGAGGCTATTGAGGAAACGTAAAGCACACGGAACAGAGGGAGAAATTTTTTCCCTGGTTGAGGCATGGTTGACGAAAAGACAGCAGAGAGTTTGCATAAATGGGGAGAAATCAGAATGGGGGCACGTCACAAGCGGTGTTCCTCAGGGGTCAGTGTTGGGCCCCTTGTTGTTCACAATCTACATGAACGACATAGATGAGGGAATAAATAGCGACATAAGCAAATTTGCTGATGACACCAAAATAGGCCGTCCAATTCATTCTAATGAGGACATTAGAGCACTCCAGGATGATTTGAATAGACTGATGCAGTGGTCAGAGAAGTTGTAGATTTAGTTTAATATAGACAAATGCAAAGGTCTAAATGTTGGACAGGAAAATAACCATGCCACATATAAACTAAACAATTTAGATCTTAATATTACGGATTGCGAAAAGGATTCAGGAGTTCTGGTTAGTAGTAATCTAAAACCAAGACAACAGTCCATTAATGTTCACAATAAAGCTAACAGAATTCTTGGCTTCATAGCAAGAAGTATAAATAATAGAAGTCCTCAGGTTGTTCTTCAACTCTATATATCCTTGGTTAGGCTTCATTTAGGTTATGCTGCACAGTTTTGGTCACCGTATTACAGAATGGATATAAATGCTCTGGAAAACGTACAAAGGAGGATGACAAAGTTGATCCCATGTATCAGAAATCTTCCCTTAATCTGCACTCTCTAGAAAGGCGTATAATTAGGGGGGATATGATTGAGGTGTATAAATGGAAAACAGGAATTAATAAAGGGGATGTAAACAGCGTACTAAAAATATCTAACATAGACAGGACTCGCAGCAATGGCTTCAAATTGAAAAAAATCATATTCAGGAAGGATATAGGAAAGTACTGGTTTGGTAATAGAGTTGTGGATGAGTGGAACAAACTCCCGAGTACAGTCATAGACGCTAAGACGTTGTGTAGTTTTAAAAATAAGTTGGATAAATACATGAGTGGGTGTGAGTGGGTATGAGCTGGACCTGACTAGCTTGTGCTACTAGGTTGGATGCACTTCTCCTCCCTTAAGTGACGGGTCTGACCTCACTAGGTCCAGGCATTGGCTTAAGCCGGTGGGAGAATTGGAGCTGCCCCGCATAGGCCAGTAGGCCTGTTGCCGTGTTCCTTCTTTCTTATGTTCTTATAGACTGCACATAATTTACAGATTGTACATAATCTACTGGACATCACACTTTGCTGTGTAGTGGTCAAAGTTCCCCAATGAAAAACCCTCAAATTCCTGCCGGGGGGAGAATCGCCCCCTGGTTGAGAACCCCTGCCTTAAGAACTCACCTAATAGAAGCTTACAGTCAGACATTATTGCGAGAAAAATCTCAATAAAGCACACTAGAGGCCAATATTCTTTGAATACAAGCCGCCTGCAAATTTTTAATTCAGTGAACATTCTTTGGAACAATAGTTTTCGAAAATTCTTATCAATAACTGAAAACAACTAATGCGTTATTACTACCAATGTTCTTTATAACGATAAGCTGAGAATAACAACATTCTTGAGATACAGAATTCGAAAGATACAATTATCAGAGACCAAATGCAATATCTAGAGAGAAAAATCATGGTATATCTCAACAAGAGTCTGTTTATATTCTAAATAAATTTTTAAACTGACATCACCACCTCTAACATTCAACACCACCACCCACATCACCACCTCTAGCACTCAACACCTCCACCCACACACCCCTACCCCAACCCAAACACCACCTCAGACAACACCACCCTACTACCACCTTACATCAACACCACTCCAAAACCCACCCAGGCCCCAGCACCACCCCTCCCACTCGCACCCACCACCACCACATCCCACCTCTAGCACTCAACACACACCCAATACTGACTCACACCCACTAACACTTCAAGCACTACCTCACCCACATTTTCCCAAAAAACCCACCCCATCCCCCTTTAGCACTCAACCCACCCACATCACCACCTCGCACTCAACCCCCCAACATGACCACTTCAGCATCACACCACCCCACCACATCACCACCTCTAGCACTCAACAGCACACCACCAACTTCACCACCATCTAGCACCAACACCAAACCACAACTCACCACCTCTAGCACTAACGACCCCCGGCACATGACCACCTCTAGCACTCAACAACCACCACTACATCACCACTCATACATCACAGCACACACATCACCACCTCTAGCATCAACAGCACCACAGCCACATCATCTCACTAGCACCTAACAATCACCACCACTATCACCACCTCTACACTCATCACCACCACACCAACTATCACCACATCTAGTCACACAACAACATCCACAACATCACCAACCTTACTCACGATAAGCTCAACATCACCACCAACAAAACAATCCACAACATCACCACCTCATAGCACTAACACCACACCACCACATCTCACCTCAGCACTAACAAACACCACCCACTCACACTTCTAACTTCAAACACTCACCACCATACATCACCACCTCTAACATCAAACACCACCACCCACATCACCACCTCTAGCACTCAAAACCCCACCACCTTCCATAGCACTTAACTCAACACCACCACTCACCCATTTACATCACCACCTCTAGCACTCAACACTCACACACCCACATCACCACCTCTAGCCCAACAACACCACACCCCTTCAGCATCAACCACCTCTAACACTCAACACCACCACCACCACATTCACACCTCTAGCACTAACACCACCACCCACATCACCACCTCTAACACTCAACACCCATCTCACATCCCACATACCACCTCTAAGCACTACAACACCACACCACCCACTGATCACCACCCACAATACACTCAACACCACCACCACCCACATCACCACTCTAGCACTCAACACCACACACCACCCTAGTCACCACCTCTAGCACTCAACACCACCACCATCAGATCACCACCTCTAACACTAACACACACCAACCACCTCGACCACCACCTCTAGCACTCACACACCACCACCATTCAGATCACCACCTCTAGACACTCAACACCACACCACCCAAATCACCACCTCTACACTCACACACCACCACCATTCAGATCACCACCTCTAGCACTCAACACCACCACCACCAATCACCACCTCTAGCACTCAACACACACCACCACAGATCACCACTCTAGCACTCCAACACCACCACCACCCAATCACCACCTCTAGCACTCAACACCACCACCACCACATCACCACCTCTAGCACTCAAAAACCACACCATTCAACACCACCTCTAACATCAACACCACACACCCAATCACCACCTCTACACTCAACAACAACCACCTTCAGTCACCACTTAGCACTCAACACCACACCACCCATCACCACTCTAACACTCAACACCACCAATTCACCCAATCAACACCTCTAACACTCACCCACCACCATCTAGTCTACCATCCTCTACACCACCCACCCCCACCCATGATCACCCCACTACCTCACTCAACACCACCACCTCAGATCGACCACCCTCACCATACACCACCACCATTAGTCACCACCCTACACTACACCCCACCATTCAGATCACCATCCTCTAGCACTCAACACCACCACCATTCACCCACATGACTAACCCACACCATTCAGTCACCACTCAACAACCACACCACCACCATTCAGATACCACCTCTAGACACCAACACCACCACCACTCAGACACCTCCTCTAACTCAACTCAACACCACACACCATTCAGAATCACACCTCAGACATCAACAACATCACACACACCATCGATCACCACCTCTACAATCAACACAACACCACCATTCATCCACCACCTCTAACATCACACCACCACCATTCCACTCAATCCCACCTCATACTAACACCAACACCACCACCACAGAATCACCACTCTAGCACTCAAACAAACCACCACCACTACAATCACCACCTCAAACATCAACACCACCACCACCCAGATTACCACCTCTACACTCAACACCCCAACACACCAGATCCACCACTCTAGCACTCAACTCCACCACCCATCAGATCACCACCTCAACCTCAAACCCCACCATTCAGATCACACCTCTAACACTCAACACCACCACACCTCCATGATCCCACCTCTAGCACTCAACACCACCACCATTCAGATCACCACCTCTAACACTCAACACCACCACCATTCGATCACCACCTCTAACACTCAACACCACCACCATCCAGATCACCACCTCTAGCACTCAACACCACCACCACCCAGATCACCACCTCTAGCACTCAACACCACCACCATTCAGATCACCACCTCTAGCACTCAACACCACACACCTCAGATCACCACCTCTACACTCAACACCACCACCACCCAATCACCACCTCTAGCACTCAACACCACCACCTCAGATCACCACCTCTAACACTCAACACCACCACCACCCAGATCACCACCTCTAGCACTCAACACCACCACCACTCAGATCACCACCTCTAGCACTCAACACCACCACCATTCAGATCACCACCTCTAGCACTCAACACCACCACCATTCCAGATCACCACCTCTAGCACTCAAACCACCACCACCCATCAGATCACCACCTCTAACACTCAACAACCACACCACCAACACCACCCTAACACTCAACACCACCAACCTACCAATCACCACTCACACTCAACACACCACCACAGATCACCACCTCTAGCACCTCAACACCACCACCCAGATCACCACCTCTAGCACTCAACACCACCACCACCCAGATCACCACCTCTAACACTCAACAACACCACCACCCACATCACCACCTCTAGACACTCAACACCACCACCATACAGATCACCACTCTAACACTCAACACCACCACCACCCAGATCACCACCTCTACACTCAACACCACCACCACCACAATCGACCACCTCTAGCACTCAACACACCACCACCCAATCACCACCTCTAACACTCAACACCACCACCATTCAGATCACACCTCTAACACTCAACAACCACCACACCCAGATCACCACCTCTAACACTCAACACCACCACCACCCAGATCACCACCTCTAACACTCAACACACACCACCCCAGATCACCACCTCTAACACTCAACACCACCACCACCCACCCAGATCACCACCTCTACACCACAACACCACCACCAGATCCTCACCTCTAACACTCAACACACCACCATCCCACATCACCACCTCTAACACTCAACACCACCACCACCACCCAGATCACCACCTCTAGCACCACAACACCACCACCCAGATCACCACCTCTAACACTCAACACACCACCATTCAGATCACCACCTCTAACACTCAACACACCACCACCACCCAATCACCACCTCTAACACTCAACACACCACCACCACATACAACCTACTCTACACTCAACACCACCACCATTCAATCCCACCTCTAACACTCAACAACACCAAGATCACCACCTTAACACTAACACCACCCCATCAGATCACCACTCATAACACTCAACCACCCATTCAGATCACCACCTCTACACTCAACACCACCACCACATCAGATCACCACTCTAACACCAACACCACCACCATTCAGATCACCACCTCTAACACTCACACCACCACCATTCAGATCCCACCTCTAACCTCAACACCACCACCATTCAGATCCACTCTAGCACTCAACACCACCACCACCCAGATCACCACCTCTAGACACTCAACACCACCACCATTCAGACACCACCTCTAACACTCAACACACCACCACCACATCACCACCTCTAACACTCAACACACACCACCTTCAGATCACCACCTCTAACACTCAACACACCACCACTCCACGATCACCAACCTCTAACACTCAACACCACCACCATCAGATCACCACCTCTAACACTCAACACACCACCACCACACCAATCACCACCTCTAGACACACTAACAACACCACCACCATTCGATCACCACCTCTAACACTCAACACACCACCACCAATCACCACCTCTAACACTCAACACCACCACCACCCAGATCACCACCTCTAACACTCAACACCACCACCATTCAGATCACCACCTCTGACATCAACCACCACCACCACCCAGATCACCACCTCTAACACTACAACACCACCACCCACAGATCACCACCTCTAGCACTCAACACCACCACCACCCAGATCACCACCTCTAACACTCAACACCACCACCATTCGATCACCACCTCTGCACTTCAACACACCACCACCCAATCACCACCTCTAGCACCTCAACACCACCACCATCAGATCACCACCTCTAGCACTCAAACCACCACCACCATTCAGATCACCACCTCTAACACTCAACACCACCACCACCAGATCACCACCTCTAACACTCAACACCCCATCACCACCATCAGCCACTCAACACCAACACCACCATTCAGCATCACCACCTCTAACAACTCAACACCACCACCACCACCCAGATCACCACCTCTAGCACTCAACACCACCACCACCCAGATCACCACCTCTACACTCAACACACCAACCACCCACATCACCACCTCTAACACTCAACACCACCACCATTCAGATCACCACCTCTAACACTCAACACCACCACCACCCAGATCACCACCTCTAACACTCAACACCACCACCACCCAGATCACCACCTCTAACACTCAACACACCACCACCCAAATCCACCACCTCTAACACTCAACACCACCACCTTCAGATCACCACCTCTACACTCAACACACCACACCAGATCACCACCTCTAACACTCAACACCACCACCACCACAGATCACCACCTCTAGCACTCAACACCACCACCACCAGATCACCACCTCTAACACTCAACACCACCACCACCCAGATCACCACCTCTAACACTCAACACCACCACCATTCAGATCACCACCTCTAACACTCAACACACCACCATCAGATCACCACCTCTAACACTCAACACCACCACCACCCAGATCACCACCTCTAACACTCAACACCACCACCACCCAGATCACCACCTCTAACACTCAACACACCACCATTCAGATCACCACCTCTAACACTCAACACCACCACCATCCAGATCACCACCTCTAACACTCAACACCAACCACCACCCAGATAACACCTCTAGCACTCAACACCACCACCACCCAATCACCACCTCTAACACTCAACACACCACCACCATTCAGATCACCACCTCTAACACTCAACACCACCACCATCAATCACCACCTCTAACACTCACACCACCACCATCCAGATCACCACCTCTAACACTCACACCACCACCTCAATCACCACCTCTAACACTCACACCACCACATTCAGATCACCACTCTAACACTCACCCACCACCTTCAGATCACCACCTCTAACCTCAACACCACCACCATTCAGATCACCACCTCTAACACTCAACACCACCACCATTCAGATCACCACCTCTAACACTCAACACCACCACCATTCAGATCACCACCTCTAACACTCAACTCACCACCATTCAGATACCACCTCTACACTCAACACCACCACATTCAGATCACCACCTCTAACACTCAACACCACCACCATTCCAGATCACCACCTCTAACACTCAACCCACCACCATTCAGATCACCCCTTACACTCAACACCACCACCATTCAGATCCCACCTCTAACACTCACACCACACCATTCAGATCACCACCTCTAGCACTCAACACCACCACCATTCAGATCACCACCTCTAACACTCAACACCACCACCATTCAGATCACCACTCTAACACTCAACTACCACCACCACCAGATCACCACCTCTACACTCAACACCACCACCACCCAGATCACCACCTCTAACACTCAACACCACCACCATTCAGATCACCACCTCTAACACTCAACACCACCACCACCCAGATCACCACCTCTAACACTCAACACCACCACCACCCAGATCACCACCTCTAACACTCAACACCACCACCATTCAGATCACCACCTCTAACATCAACACCACCACCACACCAGATCACCACCTCTAGACACCCAACACCACCACCATTCAGATCACCACCTCTTGCATTCAACACCACCACCACCCAGATCACCACCTCTAACACTCAACACCACCACCATTCAGATCACCACCTCTAGCATTCAACACCACCACCACTCAGATCACCACCTCTAACACTCAACACCACCACCATTCAGATCACCACCTCTAGCACTCAACACCACCACCATTCGATCACCACCTCTAAACATCAACACCACCACCACCAGATCACCACCTCTAACCTCAACACCACCACCATTCAGATCACCACCTCTAACACTCAACACCACCATCAGATCACCACCTCTAGACACTCAACACCACCACTTCAGATCACCCCTCTAACACTCAACACCACCTCCCAGATCACCACCTCTAACACTCAACACCACCACCACCCAGATCACCACCTCTAACACTCAACACCACCACCACCCAGATCACCACCTCTAGCACTCAACACACCACCACCTCAGATCACCACCTCTAGCATCAACACCACACCACCACCAGATCACCACTCTAGCACTCAACACCACCACCATTCAGATCACCACCTCTAGCACTCAACACCACACCACCCAGATCACCACCTCTAACATCAACACCACCACCACCATTCAGATCACCACCTCTAACACTCACACACCACCACCCACATCACCACCTCTAACTTCAACACCACAACCACCCAGATCACCACCTCTAACACTCAACACCACCACCACCCAGATCACCACCCTAGCACTCAACACCACCACCCACATCACCACCTCTAACACTCAACACCACACCATCATCCAATCACCACCTCTAACATCAACACCACCACCATTCAGATCACCACCTCTAACAATCAACACCACCACCATTCAGATCACCACCTCTAGCACTCAACACCACCACCACCCAGATCACCACACTAGCACTCAACACTACCACCACTTCAGTCACCACCTCTAACACTCAACACCACCACCATTCCAGATCACCACCTCTAACACTTCAACACCACCACCACCAGATCACTACCTCTAACACTCAACACCACCACTACCCACATCACCACCTCTAACTCTTAACACCACAACCACCCAGATCACACCTCTAGCATCAACACCACCACCACCCAGATCACCACCTCTACACTCAACACCACACACCCAGATCACCGCCTCTAGCATTCAACAACCACCACCATTCAGATCACCACCTCTAACACTCAACACCACCACCACCCAGATCACCACCTCTAGCACTCAACACCACCACCACCCTGATCACCACCTCTATGCACTCAACACCACCACCATTCCAGATCACCACCTCTAGCACTCAACACCACCACCACCCAGATCACCACCTCTAGCACTCAACACCACCACATTCAGATCACCACCTCTACACTCAACCACCACACCAGATCACACTTCTAGCACTCACACACCACCATTCAGATCACCACCTCTAACACTCAACACCACCACCATTCAGATCACCACCTCTAACACTCAACACCACCACCATTCAGATCACCACCTCTAACACTCAACACCACCACCACCTTCAGATCACCACCTCTAACACTCAACACCACCAACCACCCAGATCACCACCTCTAGCACTCAACACCACCACCACCCAGATCACCACCTCTTGCACTCAACACCACCACCATTCAGATCACCACCTCTAGCACTCAACACCACACCACCACCCAGATCACCACCTCTAGCACTCAACACCACCACCACCAGATCACCACCTCTAGCATTCAACACCACCACCACCCACATCACCACCTCTACACTCAACACCACCACCACCCAGATCACCACCTCTAGCATTCAACACCACCACCACCCACATCACCACCTCTAACACTTCAACACCACCACCACCCAGATCACCACCTCTAGCATTCAACACCACCACCACCCACAATCACCACCTCTAACACTCAACACCACCACCACCCAGATCTCCACCTCTAGCATTCAACACCACCACCACCCACATCACCACCTCTAACACTCAACACCACCACACCCACATCACCACCTCTAGCACTCAACACCACCACCACCCACATCACCACCTCTAACACTCAACACCACCACCACCCAGATCACCACCTCTAACATTCAACACCACCACCACCCAGATCACCACCTCTAACATTCAACACCACCACCACCCAGATCACCACCTCTAACATTCAACACCACCACCACCCAATCACCACCTCAACATTCAACACCCCACCACCCAGATCACCCCCTCTAACATTCAACACCACCACCACCCAGATCACCACCTCTAACATTCAACACCACCACCACCCAGATCACCACCTCTAGACATTCAACACCGCCACCACCCAGATCACCACCTCTAGTATTCAACACCACCACCACCCAGATCACCACCTCTAGACATTCAACACCACCACCACCCAGATCACCACCTCTAGCATTCAACACCACCACCACCCAGATCACCACTTCTAACATTCAACACCACCACCACCCAGATCACCACCTCTAACATTCAACACCACCACCACCCAGATCACCACCTCTAACATTCAACACCACCACCACCCAGATCACCACCTCTAACATTCAACACCACCACCACCACCCAGATCACCACCTCTAACATTCAACACCACCACCACCCAGATCACCACCTCTAACATTCAACACCACCACACCAGATCACCACTCTAACATTCAACACCACCACCACCAGATCACCACCTCTAGCATTCAACACCGCCACCACCACGATCACCACCTCTATATTCAACACCACCACACCACCCAGATCACCACCTCTAGCATTCAACACCACCACCACCCAGATCACCACCTCTAGCATTCAACACCACCACCACCCAGATCACCACCTCTAACATTCAACACCACCACCACCCAGATCACCACCTCTAACATTCAACACCACCACCACCCAGATCACCACGTCTAACATTCAACACCACCACACACCCAGATCACCACGTCTAACATTCAACACCACCACCACCCAGATCACCACCTCTAACATTCAACACCACACCACCCACATCACCTCTACTCCTCGTCCTTGTACCACTCATCAACACCCCCATATCGTATCATTCATTATGTATCTTTACAGTGATTTGTGGACATAACTGTACGTAGTAACTACATCTACCGTGTAGTTATTTACTGTAGAACACCATTCATTGTTACTGTATCACTCTTCTATATAAGATCTAAGCTTGTGATAGTGTTATGACTCGTGCAACATTCTTGATGACTTAGCTCACAAAATGTATACTTTCTCTGTTAGGTATCGCTTTTATTCACTTGTTTCAGGTTATCAGTATCAAGTTCTTTGTTGATTTTATCATCATACATGTATGGTCATTTTAACAAATCTTTGCATAAACAACTAACTTTGTTAATCCTTACGATTGATTTAAAGAAATCATGCAGAAGTCTTCAAATTATTTCAATAAAATATGGTATCTTCTTGAGTGCATGAGCTCTTGTGTTTGCTTACATACTCTTGCAATATTGTTACTCTTGCAATATTGTTACTCTTGTTACTGGGATGTTACAGTGTTGGGAAACTTGAGTGTGTAATTCTTTGGACTGAAACAAACTGATTTTCTTATCATTATTACATTCCCTTTGTGCTGATAAAATGACCAACTTTATTAATAATGTAACGGCGGGTTCTTAATACATGCGTTTCCACGTTTGTGTCTCACTGTCTTCTCACAATTAAGAGAACAATTTTGAAAGTCTGTGTCAGGCATGAAGTGTCTTACTGAGCGATGCCTCAAACAGCCTGACTCAGTATTTTGTGTTTTATTGTGCCCATATTTAGTAAAGATATCCCTGCTTGGAAATATCTAAGATCTGATATCCGTCTGCAATCTTCTAACGACCAGATATCACTTTCCTTATGATGATCTATCTTGTACCAGCTATCAGATATAACTTAATCGTGACTATCTACCATCTTCCATTAACCACATATCGTTTCTACGTGATTATCAACCTCCTTCCTACTGTCATTTACACATAAATATCTACAAACTTCCCACAATCAGATATTGCTTACAAGGGATTTTCCAGCAGTCATGTTTCACTTACAAATACAGTCTTCCATTTTCCAACTCTGAAAGAGTGAAAAACTAGCCAGCAGTATAGATATAAAACCAAAGATCCAGAAGGTTTATTCACCGCATGAAGACCTCTGCTACTGGCAGTGTGTGGTTCAATTATCCATAAGGAGAAACGTGCGGATTTTTTTTTTCTTTTTTTGCCTCTGATGAAGATAAACAAATTTTAGTTGTTGGTAGGATAATGAGAGTTTATAACCTGTCAAGGGCAGTGAGGTCATTATGGCTGTACGGTAACCTTTTCACCGTTAGACAAGGACATTTTAATCACATTATAGACCTTAAACTCCCAGCATACATACAATGATATATATATATATTATATATATATATATATATATATATATATATATATATATATATATATATATATATATATATATATATATATATATATATATATATATATATATATATATATATATATATATATATATATATATATATATTGCTATGTTAACACATCGGCCGTTTCCCACCAAGGCAGGGTGGCCCGAAAAAGAAAAAAAGCTTTCATCATCAATCACTCCATCACTGTCCTGCCAGAGGGGTGCTTTACACTACAGTTATAAAACTGCAACATTAACACCCCTCCTTCAGAGTGCAGACACTGTACTTCCCATCTCCAGGACTCAAGTCCGGTCTGCTGTTTTCCTGAATCCCTTCATAAATATTACCCTGCACGTCAAGTCCTGAAAACCATTTGTCTCCATTCGCTTCTAACACTCTCACGCACGCTTGCTGTAAGTCCAAGCCCCTCGCACACAAAACCGTCTTTATCCCCTCCCTCCAGCCCTTTCTAGGCCGGCCCCTACCTCGCCTTCCCTCCACCACAGATTTATGTACACTCGAAGTGATTCTGTTTTGTTCCATTCTCTCTACATGTCCGAACCACCTCAACAACCCTTCCTCAGCCCTCTGTATAATAGTTTTCGTAATCCTGCACCTCCTAATTTCCAAACTACGAATTATTTGCATTATATTCACACCACACATTGCCCTCGGATACAACATCTCCACTGCCTCCAGCCTTCTCCTTATTGCAACATTCAACACCTATGCTTTGCACCCATATAAGAGCGTTGGTATAGTTATACTCTCATGCATTCCATTCTTTGCTTCCACGGACAAAGTTCTTTGTCTCCACAGATTCCTCAGTGCATCACTCACCTTTTTCACCTCGTCAGTTCTATGATTCACCTCACGTCCACTTCTAAATATCTGAATACATTCACCTCCTCCATCTTTTTTCCCTCCAATCTGATATCCAGTCTTTCGTTCCTATTTTTTTTATTATTCTCATCCACCAACCTCTGCAACATCTCTTCAGAATCTACCAAAAGCACAGTGTTATCAGCAAAGTGCAACTGTGACAACTCTCACTCTGTGTTAGATTCATTACCTTACCATGAAAACTTGGTTGATATGCCTTCTCTTCTTAAGACTTTTAATATCAAAGTTGTATTTAAAAGTCTTGATAGAGTAAAAAACTTTTGATAAAGAATTCCCCCCAAAATGCTGATGGATGTGTCTATAAGATTCCTTGTAAAATTTGCGATAAAGTTTATTACGGTCAAACTGGTAAAACTCTCGAACTAAGATTAAAACAACATAAATATAGCATTAGAACTGGACAAGAGTCCAATGCTCTATTTATTCATGTGAGAGATTTTAACCATCCAATTGATTTTCAAAAAGTTGAGAAAATTGTATCAAGCAAGTCCATGGTCGACAGGAATATAATTGAATTTTGTTTCATCAAAGGCAGTTTTGAAAATACTATGAATATTTCCTTTGGTTTATATAAATTAGATCCATTTATAATTAATAGAATTTGGGAAGAATTTAATATTACGTTGGACAAATAATAAATCTTAATTCTTGGGTAGAACAGTTTGTTTATGTGTTGCATGAAGGACCTGTCTAGTTGGGCCGGCGGGCCTGCTGCAGTGTTCTCTTTCTTTTGAGTCGCGCGTCAGGTGTTTCTTTGTTGTGGGATGTGATAGTGAGGTGTGGTCTAGACCCTTTATACGCCTTCCTTTGATGCATTGCTTTTATTTTTCCTTGATAATGTGAGTAGTCACGAAAGTGTTTTGGGATTTCATTATTCTTTCATAGTGGTTCTTTTGCACACACACACACACACACACACACACACACACACACACACACACACACACACACACACACACACACACACACACACACACACACACACACACTCACAGACACACCCTCACAGACACACTCGCAATACAACAGGCCTAGTATCTAATCGACATGTGCCTAGGACAAAATGGTAACTAACTAAACATATATATATATATATATATATATATATATATATATATATATATATATATATATATATATATATATATATATATATATATATATATATATATATATATATATATGCAAAACAACCACTGTGAAAGAATAGAGAAATTCCAAGCGCATTCGTGACTACTCACATTCCAAGGAACAATAAAAGTAATGCATCAAAGGAAGGTATATAAAGGGTCTAGATCACACTTCACCATCACATCCCACAACAAAGCAACACCTGACGCGCGACTGATAAGAAAGGGAACACTGCAGCAGGCCTGCTGGCCCAACTAAACAGGTCTTTCACACAACCCACAAACAAACTATTCTACCCAAGAATTAATAATTTTAAAATTTATTATTTGTCCAATTTATTATTAAATTCTTCCCAAATTCTATTAATTATAAATGGATCTAATTTATATAAACCAAAGGAAATATTCATATTATTGTCAAAACTGCTTTTTATGAAACAAGATTCAATTATATTTCTGTCGACCATGGACTTGCTTGATACAACTTTCTCAACTTTTTGAAAATCAATTGGATGGCTAAAATCTCTCACATGAATAAATAGAGCATTGGAATCTTGTCCAGTTCTAATGCTATATTTATGTTGTTTTAATCTTAGTTCGAAATTTTTACCAGTTTGACCGTAATAAACTTTATAGCAAATTTTACAAGGAATCTTATAGACACATCCGTCAGCATTTTGGGGGGAATTCTTTATCAAAAGTTTTTTTTTACTGTATCAAGATTTTTAAATACAACTTTAATATTAAAAGTCTTAAGAAGAGAAGGCATATCAACCAAGTTTTCATGGTAAGGGAGAACCAACATATTTTTAGTTGAATAAGGCTGGTTGTCCCTTTTTGGATTGTAAAAAGTATTTCTAGCAGTTTTAAAAGATTTATCAATTACGTTTCTTGGGCATTTCAAATCTTTAGCTATTTCATAAATTTTGGATATTTCTTCATCTATGAACTTTGGACTACAAATACGTAAAGCTCTCAAAAACATTGATGAGAAAACAGACAGTTTAACTCTATCTTGATGTGAAGAATAATAGTGTACATAGGAACAGTTATTTGTAGGTTTTCTGTAAATTTTAAATTTAAATTCATTATTACTCTTAATAATTAAAACATCTAGAAAAGGCAATGAGTTATTTTCTTCAAACTCAACATTAAAGTTTATAGAATGGGCTAAGTTATTTAATTTGCCAAGGAAATGGTGTATATCTACATTCTTGGGCATAAGACACAAAATATCATCAACATATCTGAACCATTTAGCTCTATTAGGGAGGATTGTGTTAAGCAATCTTGTTTCAAAAAATTCCATGTATAGGTTACTAAGAACAGGTGAAAGAGGATTTCCCATTGCCATACCAAACTTCTGAGTGCAAAACTTATCATTAAATACAAATTTTGCATCAACAGTTCAAAGTTTAGTAAGTTTAATGATAGTAGGGACTGACAATGGTAAATCATAATTAACTCATTGCCTTTTCTAGATGTTTTAATTATTAAGAGTAATAATGAATTTAATCTTAAAATTTACAGAAAACCTACAAATAACTGTTCCTATGTCCACTATTATTCTTCACATCAAGATAGAGTTAAACTGTCTATTTTCTCATCAATGTTTTTGAGAGCTTTACGTATTTGTAGTCCAGAGTTCATAGATGAGGAAATATCCAAAATTTATGAAATATCTAAAGATTTGAAATATCCAAGAAACGTAATTGATAAATTATATATATATATATAATATATATATTATATTATATATATATATATATATATATATATATATATATATATATATATATATATATATATATATATAAATATATATATATATAATATATATATATATATGGTATTTCTTTACTGGAGGTTCAAAGGTTAGATTTATGGACAGGTGTGTGTATGTGTGTGTGTGTGTGTGTGTGTGTGTGTGTGTGTGTGTGTGTGTGTGTGTGTGTGTGTGTATGTGACTTTCATGAGCTAAGTGCCATCATGCAATATAATATTAACACTGATGAAACTACAACTTCTACTACTACTAGAGTAAATCACAGAACGTGTTGGGATTGAACCATGGCAAGTGAGTTCTAAAACTCACAGTCCAGTATGTTAACTACTGTGCCAGTTGACTCTAATAAATATCATCCAACTTCCACAGGGAAGTTAACATGGGCCACCATTGTGACGACAAATGCAGGCTTATACAGATGAATCCTCCACCAGGGTGGCTGCGGTGTGCTCTAGCTCAAGTCACTTCAAAGCCGCCATCATGACTCACGAAATCGTAATAAATGCCTGCATCTGTGGTCACAGTGGTGGCTCATGCTATCCTTCCTACGGTGAATAGAATTATACCTAGTTGGATGAATCATATGATATCCAACTGGTCCAGCAGTTAACGCACTGGCCTGTGAGCTCTAAGACAAATATTTATAATAGCAGCCACTACAGTAACCAGTAATAATAATAATAATAATAATAATAATAATAATAATAATAATAATAATAATAATAATAATAATAATAATAATAATAATAGGGACAACAGCTGAGAGTATTTAGTTTTGCATTTTTATTCTCTTTCTCTTATGCTGCCTGGTTCATGCCTCCTCTCTGTGCCTAATTCACCGTCTTGAACTCTCAGGCAGACCCGGGTTGGTTAATCCATTATTCTCCCGTGGAGGACCCAGAGACGGGTCTGGAAACTGCGGTCTTGGGTCTGCGCTTTGCGCTTCGGCCCAGACTACTGCGTCGGAGCGGCAGCGTCTCCGTCAAGTGCACGGCTTCCATTTTCAACGTCTACTTCCGGAGCACTGAAGCCTCAGTCACTGCTGATGTTCCCTTCCACGCATCCATCATGGAGGGTCGAGCTGCCGCCGCAGCCTCCGCCGCCCGAGGTACGTGGTGGGTGGAGGTGGGCTGGTCGACTTTGCTAATGGGGTGGGTTAGTATGTGGTGGGCTGGAGATGGGGTCGTTATCTTTCTTACATGTGAATATCCGTGTTTACATTTGTGCAATATTAGGATGATCCATATTAATATAGGAACTGATACCTTTTTGATTGCTCTAGGATGTCCAGAAAGTGTGACCAGTGTCCTAACAGTGATGATATCACTGGTCCTGCTGCTCCCGAGTCCCTCGGACATCCTCCTCATACCATGAAGCTCCAGATCCAAGCCGTAGGAAACGCTAATGACTGCTTGTAGATTCGTGTTCTCAGCTGCAATAAATCCTCAGCTGTCTCTGGCAAGACCTTGGACATGTACATCATATCAGGAGACGACTTATGTTTGGCGTCCGCCCCAACCCAGTTCTATTGTCAGACAGAAGTAAAGATGTTTATGTCTTTCTAACGCTTGTGTCGCTAGTGGAAACGACACAAACGTTAGAAAGACATAAAAATCTTCACGTAACTGCGTGTTGTATCCCCTGGGGATGTAAAACATATGTGTACTTTTATTATATATTTTGATAATTGTATAAAAATGGATGTGAAATACTTTTCTTCAGATATATGAGCTCTCAGACCGACATTCAGAAGTTATTGTTTATTTTTTAGGCGTTAGACGCTAAAGTTTTAAATTAGATTTTGTTAAAGTCTTAATGCTTTGTCATGTTGGTAACTTGAACAAAAGCGTTACTCGGGTGTTACCAAAACGTTACTAATATAGGTTACAGTGTTTATGCTTAAAATACAGACCTCCACAACATAAGTCACTGAAGTGAAAAGTTACAAACGGTGATGCAACAAGACACAGACTTCAGATGTTTTTCAATTCGTGAACTTACGAACTAAATTATTCAGGTATATTGCTGATTGTAGTTGTATTTTTACTTGAAGCCTCTACCCATTTTTGATACACTAGTGTGAGTCATACAAGATGTATAATTTCAAATACATTTTCCTTCTCTTTGATCGTGACTGTTTTAGTGAAAAATTAGGATGTATTTATATAGAATGCGCACCAAGTCAACGAATATTTTTTGAGAGGCCTACTGTCCAATAGGAGTAATCTCTATGTAATAATCATATATTTTCAACAGTGTGAGCGTTTTCTTCCTTTGACACGATTGCAAAGAAATCAGGAAACGGGTGGGGTTTGAACCCATGGCGAATGAGTTCTGATACTCACCGACAAGTGCACTGATTCACTCGCCCTGAATCAGGGCGAGTGAATCAAACTGAGTTCAAACTGACCTGTGAGTTTGAGGACACACTCACCCTGGGTTCACTCTGACCTGTGAGTTTAATTACTCACTCGCCCTTAGTTCAAACCACCACCCGGTCCCTGATTTGATTTTCTCCCTAACTTAGAATTTTTAATTATGTTAATCCAAATTAAGGTATGACGCTCTTAGCTCTTTCACTACATTAAAACCTACGTAAAAAATGACGATCTACGTTGTTTTTCACGCATAATATCCAGAAATTTTATATATAATATTAATTATCCAAGAAGCATGTACACCGGGAGGTGTATGTCGAAATGATTGTAACCCGCCGGGTTCGATTCCCGGCGGGGTAGAAACCTGTGGTAGAAACATTTCGACGCGTTTCTTTACACCTGTTGTCCTGTTCACCTATCAACAAGTAGGTATCTGGATGTTAGTCGACTGGTGTGGGTCGCATCCTGGGGGACAAGTTTTAGGACCCCAATGGAAATAAGACAGACATCCTCGATGACGCACTGACTTTCTTGGGTTACCCTGGGTGGCTAACCCTGCTGGGTTAAAAATCCGAACGAAATTTTATCTTATATACATGCTGAGAGTGTACTTCAAACTGCTGGTAGATGGGCTACGAGCAGCCAACTAATTATAACGTCTATAATATGTTTTATGTTATATAAAGCGTTGGTTTATTGTTTAGAAGGAAGTGTTGAGGACAAGTGAAGAGTGACTAAAGAAGAATAAGGTAGGACACAGTAACTGGTAAAATAATTCTTAACCCGGACTTAAGAGCTCTGAGAGGCTTGTGACGACGTTTCCGTCCTACATGGGCTGGTGTGACTTGTAAATGGTCCAAACCTGTCCGAAACGTTGTCATAAACTTCTCTCTCCTATCTACTGGTTATTTGTGTATTGTAACAGTAATTATGTGAAGCCAAACACCTTGCCAGTTTGAGGATTTTGAAGACGACGTAATTTTTCTGAATGTTTTGAAAGTGGCTTCAGTAGCTAGAGGGGCTTAAATAAATGTTTAGTCACGAATTTATTACGTTTTTATGTAATGAAATGCGAGTACATTTCTATAATGTATTTATGAAACAAAAAAATAGCATAATTAATGGTGTGTATAATTAAAAGTATTCAAAATAATGCCTTTTTTAACCTTAGAAGTATTAACTGCATCAGAGTCATCTTGGTTGATTTTTTGCATACACTTATGCAAATAATATTGAAATAGCTTCGTGTTATCACTTAGTATGAGCTTCAGAATCATTACTGAACATCGACACCATGCCTAATCCTTCTAGGGTAGGGTAGGTGCGACCCGATCCTTTAGCTCATAAGACTGTCATTCCCATTTGTCTCCTTGGGCGGGGATGGCAGACCAGAAGAGGCCTAGCTTGAGCAGCCTGGGGACAGTTGTGTCCCAAACTGAGGAGTACTTGTGCCTCCTCACCATGGGAGACTTAGAGTCCAGACCCTAAAGAGGGAGTCAAGGCCGCCACCACTTGGAAAAGCCTGGCCGGGAGCATACCGGCAATCTTTAATCTTTAATAAAATCATTACTGAAATTTTAGCGTTTTACCATTAAGTTTAACATGCCATTTTTGAGGAGGTAATTCGTGTATCACTACATTCTCTTATTGGCACTCACGTACTGGTGGTTGCTTGGGTCAAGTCTACCTTGTTAGATGAGTGGTGGAACACCTAGAAAGAAACAAGCTAATAAACGACAACCAGCACGGTTTCAGGGAAGGAAACCCTGTGTCACAAACCTACTGGAGTTTTATGATAAGATGACAAGAGAGGGAGAAAGAGAGGGAGAAAGAGAGGGGTGGATAGACTTCATTTTCTTGGAATGCAAGAAAGCCTTTGCCACAGAGATTAGTGAAAAGCTAGAGGAACAATCATTGCAATGGATCAAAGAATACTTGACAGGGAGGAAACAACGAGTGACGGTAGGTGAACAGGTGTCAGAGTGGGCGCCTGTGACGAGAGGAGTTCCACAAGAGTCAGTTCTAGGCCGTTGCTCATCCTGTTATACTTGAATGACAGAAGGGATAGATTCAGAAGTATCCCTATTTGCTGATGATATGAAGCTAATGCGGAGAATTCAAGTGGACGAGGACCAGTTAGAACTACAAAGGGATCTGGACAGGGTGCGTGACTGGTGCAGTAACTGGCTCCTGGAGTTTAACTCCACCAAGTGCAATGTCATGAAGTTTGGGAAAGGTCAAAGGAGACCGTGGACAGAGTACAAGCTAGGGGAGCAAAAACTGAAAATCTCACTCAATGGAAGCGAACTTGGGGTGAGTAAAATACCGAGCACATCTCTCGAGGCGCATTTCAACCAAATAACTACTGCGGCAAATGGGCGCCTGGCAAACCTAAGAATATCAGTTCGACACCTTAGCAAGGAATCTTTCACGACTGTATACCATGTACGTCAGACCTATATTTGAGTATGCAGCACCAATATGGAACCCACACCAGGTCAAGTACGTCAAGAAACTAGAGAAAGTGGAAAGATAGGCAACAAGACTAGTATCCGTGTTTAGAAGAGGAGAGGTTAAGGGAAATCGACCTGACGACACTGGAGGATAGGAGGGATAGGAAGGACATGATAACATAAAATATTGAGAGGAATTAACAAGGTGGATAGGGACAGAATATTTCTGACATGAGACACAACAATAAGAGGTCACAGCTGGAATATGAAAACTCAGGTGAGCCACAAGGATGTTAGAAAGTATTTCTTCAGTTACAGAATTGTCCAGAGGTGGAAATATCTGGAGAGTGAAGTAGGGGAAGCAGGATCCATACATAGCTTTAAGAAGAGGTACGATGCAGGGAGAGAGTGGATCTAATATAGATAAATATTTAGCAATAATTTATTACCAATTATCGCCTTTATTAGTGTTATTAAGTGTTTGAAAGATTTGATCAGTTAATTAGGCTAAGAGTTAGAAATGTATCGGATATCCACATCCGCGCAACATCCACAAAATTTCTTGCATCCGCATCCGCATCCGTATCCGCATTTTACTGTAAACAGATATCCGCATCCGCAAAATAAATAAGACATCCTCATACACATTCTCATCCATGGATATCTAAATTTTCACATCCGATACATCTCTCCTAAGAGTAGATGTATAAATGTTGGGAAGAGTTTTGGGATAACACCGTGAGGTACTGAGCTAGCACCAGTAACACCATAAGGTTCTGAGCTAACACCAGTAACACCGTGAGGTACTGAGCTAGCACCAGTAACACCATAAGGTTCTGAGCTAGCACCAGTAACACCATGAGGTACTGAGCTAGCACCAATAACACTGTGAGGTGTGATGAATGGTTTGAAAAACCGACGAGTTGAAGATTGAGACACTTATGCAACATATGGGAATCTTTATTCAGGAAACGTTTCGCCACACAGTGGCTTCATCAGTCCAATACAAAGAGGAAGGCGTAAGGAGAGGAGTAGAATGAGGTAATCAGTCCCTCAGCCTGGAGTCGATGTGTTCAGTCCATCAAGATTGATGGACTGAACACATCGACTCCAGGCTGAGGGACTGATTACCTCATACTCCTAATCTCCTTACGCCTTCCTCTTTGTATTGGACTGATGAAGCCACTGTGTGGCGAAACGTTTCCTGAATAAAGATTCCCATATGCTGCATAAGTGTCTCAATCTTCAACACTGTGAGGTACTGAGCTAGCACCAGTAACACCATGCGGTACTGAGCTAGCACCAATATCACAATGAGGTACTGAGCTAGCACCAATAACACCATGAGGCACTAAGCTAGCACCAATAATACCATCAGGTACTGAGCTAGCACCAATAACACCCTGAGGTACTGAGCTAGCACCAATAACACCATGAGGCACTAAGCTAGCACCAATAACACCATGAGGCACTAAGCTAGCACCAATAACACCATCAGGTACTGAGCTAGCACCAATAACACCCTGAGGTACTGAGCTAGCACCAGTAACACCATGAGGCACTAAGCTAGCACCAATAACACCATGAGGCACTAAGCTAGCACCAATAACACCATCAGGTACTGAGCTAGCACCAATAACACCCTGAGGTACTGAGCTAGCACCAATAACACCATGAGGCACTAAGCTAGCACCAATAATACCATCAGGTACTGAGCTAGCACCAATAACACCCTGAGGTACTGAGCTAGCACCAATAACACCATGAGGCACTAAGCTAGCACCAATAACACCATGAGGTACTGAGCTAGCACCAATAACACCAAGAAGTACTGAGCTAGCACCAATAACACCATCAGGTACTGAGCTAGCACCAATAACACCCTGAGGTACTGAGCAAGCACCAATAACACCATGAGGCACTAAGCTAGCACCAATAACACCATGAGGCACTAAGCTAGCACCAATAACACCATCAGGTACTGAGCTAGCACCAATAACACCCTGAGGTACTGAGCTAGCACCAATAACACCATGAGGCACTAAGCTAGCACCAATAACACCATGAGGTACTGAGCTAGCACCAATAACACCAAAAGTACTGAGCTGCAACCAATAACCATCAGGTACTGAGCTAGCACCAATAACACCTGAGTCTGAGCTAGCACAATAACACATGAGGCACTAAGCTAGCACATAACACCATGAGGCACTAAGCTAGTACCAATAACACCATCAGGTACTGAGCTAGCACCAGTAACACCCTGAGGTACTGAGCTAGCACCAATAACACCATGAGGCACTAAGCTAGCACCAATAACACCATGAGGTACTGAGCTAGCACCAATAACCCCAGAATTTACTGAGCTAGCACAATAACTCCATAATGTATGAGCTAGCACCATTAACACCCTGAGGTACTGAGCTAGCACCAATAACACCATGAGGTACTTAGCTAGCACCAATAATAGAGGCATATTTTATACACTAATGCATAAAGTCATAACTTACTTGAAGCTGCTTCATGTTCGTCAAGCTGTGACGCTCCAGCTACTGATTCTACCAGAACTTCTAGTTAAGCTAACTCTACCTGCAGGTTTTAGAGGAAGGCCAACACTGATTTAGAAGATACAAAGTTGTGGTTCCTGATGCCGGGTTGAGGTATGGTCGGCCACATTTCTGAGAGGCTGCTATATCATCTTCACTTCATTACCACTAGTTCTCAACACCTCGTGTGTGCACAGTTTGGGACAGTCTTGTACCCTGTACACTCTTTACGTTTTGTATATAAGTCTCTTTATGGGCAAGAGAGTGTATTTCTTTAGAAATTCCTTACCATTTCGAGGCGTTCTCATCACCTGCTCGTAGGCTGAAGGACTATTTGTTTCATATATTTCTGTTATGCCCATCCATAGCGTTGACAAAGCCAATGGATGGCGCAATGTCTGCAACATATCCAGAAGTTGTACATGTGTCTAATTCACTGTGGTGAATTTGAGCGATTATCACAAAACTGAACAAGACTCTCCTCACCCTCCTGCTTCCTCACCTCTCCCTCCTGCTTCCTCACCTCTCCCTCCTGCTTCCTCACCCCTCCTCCTGCTTCCTCACCTCTCCCTCCTGCTTCCTCACCTCTCCCTCCTGCTTCCTCACCCCTCCTCCTGCTTCCTCACCTTTCTCCCTCCTGCTTCCTCACCTCTCCCTCCTGCTTCCTCACCTCTCCCTCCTGCTTCCTCACCTCTCCCTCCTGCTTCCTCACCCCTCCCTCCTGCTTCCTCACCTCTCCCTCCTGCTTCCTCACCTCTCCCTCCTGCTTCCTCACCTCTCCCTCCTGCTTCCTCACCTCTCCCTCCTGCTTTCCTCACCTCTCCTCCTGCTTCCTCACCCCTCCCTCCTGCTTCCTCACCTTTCCCTCCTGCTTCTTCTCCTCTCCCTCCTGCTTCTTCACCCCTCCCTCCTGCTTCCTCACCTCTCCCTCCTTCTTCCTCACCTCTCCCTCCTGCTTCTTCTCCTCTCCCTCCTGCTTCCTCACCTCTCCCTCCTGCTTCCTCACCTCTCCCTCCTGCTTCCTCACCTCTCCCTCCTGCTTCCTCACCTCTCCCTCCTGCTTCCTCACCCTCCTCCTGCTTCCTCACCTTTCCCTCTGCTTCTTCTCCTCCCCCTCCTGCTTCTTCACCTCCCTCCTGCTTCTCTCACCTCTCCTCCTTCTTCCCTCACCTCCCCCTCCTGCTTCTCTCCTCTCCCTCCTGCTTCCTCACCTCCCTCCTGCTTCCTCACCCTCCCTCCTGCTTCCACCTCTCCCTCCTGCTTCCTCACCTCTCCCTCCTGCTTCCTCACCTTCCCTCCTGCTTTACTCACCTCTCCCCCTTCTTCCTCACCTCTCCCTTCTGCTTCCTCACCTCTCCCTCCTTGTTCCTCACCTCTCCCTCTATTTCCTCACCTTTCCTCCTGTTTCCTCACCTCTCCCTCCTGTCCTCACCTCTCCCTCCTGCTTCCTCACCGCTCCCTCCTGCTTCCATTCTCTCCCTCCTGCTTCTCACCTCTCCCTCTTGCTTCCTCACCTCTCCCTCCTCCTTCTTCACTCTCCCATCCTGCTTCCTCACCTCTCCATCCTGCTTCTCACCTCTCCCTTCTTCTTCCTGACATCTCCCTCCTGTTTCCTCACCTCTCCATCCTGTTTCCTCACGTCTCCCTCCTGCTTCCTCACTCTCTCCCTCCTATTTCCTCACCTCTCCCTCCTGTTCCTACCTCTACATCTATTCCCTCACCTCTCCCTCCTGCTTCGTCACCACTCCCTCCTGCTTCATCACCTCTTCCCCCTGCTTCCTCACCTCTCCCTCCTGCTTCCTCACCTCTCCCTCCTGCTTGCTCACCTCCCTCCTGTTTCGTCACATCTCCCTCCTGCTTCTTCACCTCTCCCTTCTGCTTCCTCACCTCTCCCTTCTTCTTCTTCCTCACATCTCCCTCCTGCTTCCTCACCTCTCCCTCCTGCTTCATCACCTCTTCCTCCTGTTTCCCTCACCTCTCCCTCCTGCTTCCTTACATCTCCCTCCTGCTTCCTCACATCTCCCTCCTGCTTCCTTACATCTCCCTCTGCTTCCTCACCTCCCTTCTGCTTCCTCACCTCTCCCTCCTGCTTCCTCCCTCTCCCTCCTGCTTCCTCATTCTTCCCTCCTATTTCCTCACCTCCCCGTCCTTTTCCTCCCCTCTCCTCCTGTTTCCCTCACCTCCCCTCTGCTTCCTCACCTCTCCCTCCTCCTTCCTCACCTCTCCTCCTGCTTCCTCACCTCTCCCTCCTGCTTCCTCACCTCTCCCTCCTGCTTCCTCACCTCTCCCTCCTGTTTCCCTCACCTCTCCCTCCTGCTTCCTCACCTCTCCCTCCTGCTTCCTCACTCTCCCTCCTGCTTCCTCACCTCTCCCTCCTTTCTACCTTCCCTCCTGCTTCCTCACCTCTCCCTCCTGTTTCACACCTCTCCCTCCTGTTCCTCACCTCTCCCTCCTGTCTTCCTCACCTCTCCCTCCTGCTTCTCACCTCTCCCTCCTGTTTCCTCACCTCCCCTCCTCTTCCCTCACCTCTCCCTCCTGCTTCCTCACCTCATCCTCCTCTTCCTCACCTCTCCTCTCTTCCTCACCTCTCCTTCTGTTTCCTCACCCTTCCTCCTGTTCCTCACCTCTCCCTTCCTGCTTCATCACCTCTCCCTCCTGCTTCCTCACCTCTCCCTCCTGTTTCCTCACCTCCCCTCTCTTCCTCACCTCTCCCCCTGCTTCCTCACCTCTCCCTCCTGCTTCCTAACCTCCCCTCCTGCTTCCTCACATCTCCCTCCTGCTTCCTCACTCTCACTCCTGCTTCCTCACCTCTCCCTTCTGCTTCCTCACCTCTCCCTCCTTCCTTCCCCCACTCTGCTCCTCACTCCCTCCTGCTTCTTTCCTCTGCTTCCTCACCTCTCCTCCTGCTTCCTCATCTCCCTTGCATCCACTCTCCCTCCTGCTTCCTCAACTCTCCTCCATGTTCCTCATCCCTCCTCCTGCTTCCTCACATCCTCCTCTTCCTCACCTCTCCTCTGCATCCTCACCTCTCCTTCTGCTTCCTCACCTCTCCCTCTCTTCCATTCCTCACTCTCCCACCTCCTCCCCCCCATCTCTTTCTCCTCCATCCTCACCCTCTCCCCTGCTTCATCACCTCTCCCTTCTTCTTCTCACCTCTCACTCCTGCTTCTCAACTCTCCCTCCTGCTTCGTCACCCCTCCCTCTGTTCCTCATCTCTCACCTGCATCCTCACCTCTCCTCCTGCTTCCTCACCTCTCCTTCTATCTTCCTCATCTCTCACTCCTGCTTCCTCACTGTCCTCCTGCTTTCACACTCTCCCCCCTGCTTCTCACCTCTCCCTCCTATTTCCTCACCTCTCCTCCTGCTTCTCACCTCTCCCTCTGCTTCGTCACCTCTCCCTCCTGCTTGTCCTCCCATCTCCTGCTTGCTCACCTCTCCCTCCTGCTTCTCACCTCTCCCTCCCTTCCTCCCTTCTCCTTCCTGTTCCTTACATCCCCTCTGTTCTCACTTCTCCTCTGCTTCCTCACCTCTCCCTCCTGCTTGCCTCACCTCTCCCTCCTGTTCGTCACACTCCCTCCTGGTTCCTCACCTCTCCTTCTGCTTCCTCACCTCTCCTTCTTCTTCTTCCTCACATCTCCCTCCTGCTTCGTCACCTCTCCCTCTGCTTCCTCACCTCTTCCTCCTATTCCTCACCTCTCCTCCTGCTTCCTTACATCTCCCTCCTGCTTCCTCACCTCTCCCTCCTGCTTCCTCACCTCTCCCTCCTGCTTCCTCACCTCTTCCTCCTATTTCCTCACCTCTTCCTCCTGCTTCCTTACATCTCCTTCCTGCTTCCTCACCTCTCCCTCCTGCTTCCTCACCTCTCCCTCCTGCTTCCTCCCTCTCCCTCCTGCTTCCTCGCCTCTCCCTCCTGCTTCCTCATCTTCCCTCCTATTTCCTCACCTCTCCCTCCTGTTTCCTCACCTCTCTCTCCTGCTTCCTACCTCTCCCTTCTGCTTCCTCACCTGTCCCCTGCTTCCTACCTTCCCTCCTGCTTCTAACCTTCCCTCCTGCTTCCTCGCCTCTCCTTCTGCTTCCTCAGCTTCCTCCTGCTCCTCGCCTCTCCTTCCTGCTTCCTCTCCTCTCCCTCCTGCTTCCTCACCTCTCCTCCCTGCTTCTCTCGCTCTCCTTCCTGCTTCCTCTCCTCTCCCTCCTGCTTCCTCTCCTCTCCTCCTGCTTCATCACCTCTCCCTCTGCTTCCTCACCTCTCCTCCTGCTTCTCACCTCTCCCTCCGTCTCACCTCTCTTCCTGCTTCATCCCTCCTCTGCTTCTTCGTTTCCTCCGCTTCCTCCCTCTCCTCCTGCTTCCTCACCTCTCTCTCCTGCTTCCTCACCCTCCCTCCTGCTTCCTCACCTCTCTGTCCTGCTTCCTCACCGCTCCCTCTGTTTCTCACCTCTCCCTCTGCTTCCTCACCTCTCTCTCCTGCTTCCTCACCTCTCCCTCCTGCTTCCTCACCTCTCCCTCCTGCTTCCTCACCTCTCTCTCCTGCTTCCTCACCTTCTCCTCTGCTTCCTCACCTCTCCCTCCTGCTTCCTCACCTCCTCTCCTGCTTCTCATTCTTCTCCTGTTCTCACCTCTCTCTCTCTGCTTCTCACCTCTCCCTCCTGCTTCCTCACCTCTCTCTCCTGCTTCCTCACCTCTCCCTCCTGTTCCTCACACTCTCTCCTGCTTCGTCACCTCCTCGCTCGTCACCTCTCCCTCTGCTTCATCACCTCTCCTCCTGCTTCCTCACCTCTCCCTCCTGTTCGTCACCTCTCCCTCCTGCTTCCTCACCTCTCCCTCCTGCTTCGTCACCTCTCCCTCCTGCTTCCTCACCTCTCCCTCCTGCTTCGTCACCTCTCCCTCCTGCTTCCTCACCTCTCCCTCCTGCTTCGTCACCTCTCCATCCTGCTTCCTCACTCTCCCTCCTGCTTCCTCACTCTCCCTCCTTCTTCCTCATTCTCCCTCCTGCATCCTCCCTCTCCTCCTGCTTCATCACCTCTCCCTCCTGCCACCTCACCTCTCCCTCCTTCTTCTCACCTCCCTCCTGCATCCTCACCTCTCCCTCCTGCTCCTCACCTCTCCCTCTTCTTCTCATCTCTCCCTCCGTCTTCCTCATCTCTCCCTCCTTCTTCCTCACCTCTCCCTCCTTCTTCCTCACTCTCCTCCTGCTTTCCTCCACCTCTCCTTCCTGCTTCCTCACCTCTCCTCCTGCTTGTCACCTCTCAGCCTGATCTCACCTCTCCCTCCTTCTTCCTTACCTCCCTCTTCTTCTTCATTCTTCCCTCCTGCTTCCTCTCTCTCTCTCTGCTTCCTCTACCTCTCCCTCCTGCTTCCTCACCTCTCTCTCCTGCATTCCTCACCTCTCCCTTCCTTCTTCCTCACCTCTCCCTCCTTCTTCCTCATCTCTCCCTCCTGCTTCTCTCACTCTTCCTCCTGCATCCTCACCTCTCCCTCCTGCATCCTCACCTCTCCCTCCTTCTTCCTCACCTCTCCCTCCTTCTTCCTCATCTCTCCCTCCTTCTTCCTCACCTCTCCCTCCTTCTTCCTCATCTCTCCCTCCTGTTTCCTCACCTCTCCTCCTGCTTCCTCACCTCTCCCTCCTGCTTCGTCACCTCTCAGTCCTGCATCCTCACCTCTCCCTCCTTCTTCCTCAGCTCTCCCTCCTTCTTCCTCATCTCTCCCTCCTGCTTCCTCTCCTCTCTCTCCTGCTTCCTCACCTCTCCCTCCTGCTTCCTCACCCTCCTCTCTTCCTGCATCCTCACCTCTCCCTCCTCTTTCCTCACCTCTCCCTCCTTCTTCCTCATCTCTCCCTCCTGCTTCCTCACCTCTCCCTCCTGCTTCCTCACCTCTCCCTCCTGCTTCCTCACCTCTCCCTCCTGCTTCCTCACCTCTCCCTCCTGCTTCCTCACTCTCCTTCTGCTTCCTCACCTCTCCCTCCTGCTTCCTCACCTCTCTCTCCTGCATCCTCACCTCTCCCTCCTGCTTCTCACCTCTCTCTCCTGCTTTCCCACCTCTTCTCCTCCCTTGCTCACTCTCCCTTCTGCTTCCTCACCTCTCCCTCCTGCTTCCTCACCGATTCTGCTTCCTCACTTCTCCCTCCTGCTTCCTCACCTCTCTCCTGCATCCTCACCTCTCCCTCCTCCTTCCTCACCTCTCCCTCTGCTTCTTCACCTCTCCCTCCTGCTTCCTCACCTCTCCCTCCTGCTTCCTCACCTCTCCCTCCTGCTTCCTCACCTTCCCTTCTGCTTCCTCACCTCTCCCTCCTGCTTCCTCACTCTCCCTTCTGCTTCCTCACTTCTCCCTCCTGCTTCCTCACCTCTCCTCCTCCTTCCTCTCCTCTCCCTCTGCTTCCTCACCTCTCCCTCTGCTTCTCACCTCTCTGTCCTGCTTCCTCACCTCTCCCTCCTGCTTCCTCACCTTCTTCCTCCTCCTTGCTCCTCTCCCTCTCCTTCCTCACCTCTCCCTCCTGCTTCTTCACCTCTCCCTCCTGCTTCCTCACCTCTCCCTCCTGCTTCCTCACCTCTCCCTCTGCTTCCTCACCTCTCCCTTCTGCTTCCTCACCTCTCCCTAATGCTTCCTCACACTCTCCCTCCTGCTTCCTCACCTCTCCCTCCTGCTTCCTCACCTCTCCCTCCTGCTTGAGGACCTCTCTGTCCTGCTTCCTCATCTCTCCCTCCTGCTTCCTCACCTCTTCCCCCCCTCCTTCCTCACCTCTCCCTCCTCCTTCCTCTCCCTCTCTTTCCTGCTTCCATCACCTCTTCCTCCTCCTTGCTCACCTCTCCCTCCTCCTCCTCACCTCTCCCTCTGCTTCTTCACCTCTCCCTCCTGCTTCCTCACCTCTCCCTCCTGCTTCCTCACCTCTCCCTCCTGCTTCCTCACCTCTCCCTTCTGCTTCCTTACCTCTCCCTCCTGCTTCCTCACCTCTCCCTCCTGCTTCCTCACCTCTCCCTCCTGCTTCCTCACCTCTCCCTCCTGCTTCCTCACCTCTCCCTCTGCTTCCTCACCTCTCTGTCCTGCTTCCTCATCTCTCCCTCCTGCTTCCTCACCTCTCCCTCCTCCTTCCTCACCTTCTCCCTCCTCCTTCTCACCTCTCCCTCCTGCTTCCTCACCTCTTCTCCTCCTTGCTCACCTCTCCCTCCTCCTTCCTCACCTCTCCCTCTGTTTCCTCACCTCTCCCTCCTGCTTCCTCACCTCTCCTCCTATTTCCTCACCTCTCCCCTGCCTCTCCTCACCTCTCCCTCTATTTCCTCATCTCCCCTCCTGCTTCCTCACCTCTCCCTCCTCCTTCCTCATCTCTCCCTCCTCCTTCCTCTCATCTCCCTTCTGCTTCCTCACCTCTCCCTCCTATTCCCCACCTCTCCCTCATGCTTCCTCAACCTTCCCTCCTATTTCCTCACCTCTCTCTCCTGCTTCCTCACCTCTCCCTCCTGCTTACTCACCTCTCCCTCCTGCTTCCTCACCTTTCCCTCCTATTTCCCACCTCTCCCTCCTGCTTCCTCACCTCTCCCTCCTATTTTCCTCACCTCTCCCTCCTGCTTCCTCACTCTCCCTCCTGCTTCCTCACCTCTCCCTCCTGCTCCTCATCTCTCCCTCCTGCTTCCTCACCTCTCCCTCCTGCTTCCTCACCTCTCCCTCCTGCTTACTCACCTCTCCCTCCTGCTTCCTCACCTTTCCCTCCTATTTCCCCACCTCTCCTGCTGCTTCCTCACCTCTCCCTCCTATTTCCTCACCTCTCCCTCCTGCTTCCTCACCTCTCCCTCTGCTTCCTCACCTCTCCCTCCTGCTTCCTCACCTTTCGCTCCTATTTCCCCACCTCTCCCTCCTGCTTCCTCACCTCTCCCTCCTATTTCCTCACCTCTCCCTCCTATTTCCTCTTCCTCCCCCTCCTGCTTCCTCACCTCTCCGTCCTGCTTCCTCACCTCCCCTCCGGCTTTCCTCACCTCCCCTCCTGCTTCCTCACCTCTCCCTCTGCTTCCTCACCTCCCCCTCTGCTTCCTCACCTCTCCCTCCTGACTTACTCACCTCTCCCTCCTGCTTCCTCACCTTTCCCTCCTATTTCCCCACCTCTCCCTCCTGCTTCCTCACCTCTCCCTCCTATTTCCTCACCTCTCCCTCCTGCTTCCTCACCTCTCCCTCCTGCTTCCTCACCTCTCCTCCTGCTTCCTCACTTCTCCCTCCTATTTCCTCACCTCTCCCTCCTGCTTCCTCACCTCTCCCCCCTATTTCCTCACCTCTCCCTCCTGCTTCCTCACTTCTCCTCCTATTTCCTCACCTCTCCCTCCTCCTTCCTCTCCTCCCCTCCTGCTTCCTCACCTCTCCGTCCTGCTTCCTCACCTCCCCCTCCTGCTTCCTCACCTCCCCCTCTGCTTCCTCACCTCTCCGTCCTGCTTCCTCACCTCCCCCTCCTGCTTCCTCACCTCCCCCTCCTGCTTCCTCACCTCCCCTCATGCTTCCTCATAAACCCGCACCAGCTTGGCAAAGTCTCACTACAAATGCTCATTAATAGAATAACCTGCCACTTATGGAGGTAACTTACTGATGAGGTTTTCCAGAACACTTACTGATGAGGTTTTCCAGAACACTTACTGATGAGGTTCTCCAGAACACTTACTGATGAGGTTTTCCAGAACACTTACTGATGAGGTTTTCCAGAACACTTACTGATGAGGTTTTCCAGAACACTTATGATGAGGTTTTCCAGAACACTTACTGATGAGGTTTTCCAGAACACTTACTGATGAGGTTTTCCAGAACACTTACTGATGAGGTTTTCCAGAACACTTACTGATGAGGTTTTCCAGAACACTTACTGATGAGGTTTTCCAGAACACTTACTGATGAGGTTTTCCAGAACACTTACTGATGAGGTTTTCCAGAACACTTACAAACATGTGGAATATCTTTCGTCTAACAGGAATGAGTATTAACCAGAGAATATCTGGAAAATGTAACTGAGCGAGTATTTCACTGCTCCATATCTGTAAGTATAATAACGACATTTTTAATTATGACAAACTGGCTTAGAGAGAACTGATTCAATGGTTACCTTCTGCAACATTGCATTAGTTACTGTAATAGTTACTACAACACTGTACTAGTTACTACAACACTATTTGTTACTACAACACTGGTTTAGTTCATACAATACTGTATTAGTTACTATAGCACTCTTAGTTACTACAACATTGTACTACTTCCTGTAGCAACGTATCAGTTGCTACAACACTGTGTTAGTTACTACAACACTGTATTAGTTACTGTAACAATGTATTAGTTACTACAACACTGTTTTAGTTTATACAAGCATGCATTAGTTACTATAGCAATGTATTAGTCACTATAACACTGTTTTAGTTACATTACTATTAGTTACAACAACATTGTATTAGTCTTTACAACACTGTATTACTTACTACAGCACTGTATTACTTACTATAACACGGTTTAATTGATACAACACTGTATTAGTTACTACACCACTGTTTTAGTTGATACAACACTGTATTAGTTACTACAACACTGTTTTAGTTGATACAGCACTGTATTAGTTACTACACCACTGTTTTAGTTGATACAACACTGTATTAGTTACTACAACACTGTTTTAGTTGATACAACACTATATTAGTTAGTACAACACTCTGAGATTCTACAACACTGTACTAGTTACTACAACACTGTATTAGTTACTACAACACTGTACTAGTTACTACAACACTGTACTAGTTACTACATCACTGTATTAGTTACTACAACACTGTACTAGTTACTACAACACTGTATTAGTTACTACAACACTGTACTAGTTACTACAACACTGTACTAGTTACTACATCACTGTATTAGTTACTACAACACTGTGCTAGTTACTACAACACTGTACTAGTTACTACAACACTGTACTAGTTACTACAACACTGTACTAGTTACTACATCACTGTATAGTTACTACAACACTGTACTAGTTACTACAACACTGTACTAGTTACTACATCACTGTATTAGTTACTACAACACTGTACTAGTTACTACAACACTGTACTAGTTACTACATCACTGTATTAGTTACTACAGCACTGTACTAGTTACTACAACACTATATTAGTTACTACAGCACTGTACTAGTTACTACAACACTGTATTAGTTACTACAGCACTGTACTAGTTACTACAACACTGTACTAGTTACTACATCACTGTACTAGTTACTACAACACTGTACTAGTTACTACAACACTGTACTAGTTACTACATCACTGTACTAGTTACTACAACACTGTACTAGTTACTACATCACTGTATTAGTTACTACAGCACTGTATTAGTTACTACAACACTGTACTAGTTACTACATCACTGTATTAGTTACTACAACACTGTACTAGTTTACTACAACACTGTACTAGTTACTACATCACTGTATTAGTTACTACAGCACTGTACTAGTTACTACAACACTGTACTAGTTACTACAACACTGTATTAGTTACTACAACACTGTACTAGTTACTACAACACTGTACTAGTTACTACAACACTGTATTAGTTACTACAACACTGTACTAGTTACTACAACACTGTACTAGTTACTACATCACTGTATTAGTTACTACAGCTCTGTACTAGTTACTACAACACTGTACTAGTTACTACATCACTGTACTGGTTACTACAACACTGTACTAGTTACTACAACACTGTACTAGTTACTACATCACTGTATTAGTTACTACAGCACTGTACTAGTTACTACAACACTGTATTAGTTACTACAGCACTGTACTAGTTACTACAACTCTGCATTAGTTACTACAGCACTGTACTAGTTACTACAGCACTGTACTAGTTACTACAACACTGTATTAGTTACTACAGCACTGTACTAGTTACTACAACACTGTATTAGTTATTACAACACTGTACTAGTTACTACAACACTGTACTAGTTACTACAACACTGTATAGTTACTACAACACTGTATTAGTTACTACAACACTGTACTAGTTACTACAACACTGTATTAGTTACTACAACACTGTACTAGTTACTACAACACTGTATTAGTTACTACAACACTGTACTAGTTACTACAACACTGTATTAGTTACTACAACACTGTATTAGTTACTACAACACTGTATTAGTTACTACAACACTGTATTAGTTACTACAAACACTGTATTAGTTACTACAACACTGTATTAGTTACTACAACACTGTACTAGTTTACTACAACACTGTATTAGTTACTACAACACTGTATTAGTTACTACAACACTGTACTAGTTACTACAACACTGTATTAGTTACTACAACACTGTATTAGTTACTACAACACTGTATTAGTTACTACAACACTGTATTAGTTACTACAACACTATATAAGTTACTACAACACTGTACTAGTTATTACAACACTGTATTAGTTACTACAACACTGTATTAGTTACTACAACACTGTATTAGTTACTACAACACTGTACTAGTTACTACAACACTGTATTAGTTACTACAACACTGTATTAGTTACTACAACACTGTATTAGTTACTACAACACTGTATTAGTTACTACAACACTGTATTAGTTACTACAACACTATATAAGTTACTACAACACTGTACTAGTTACTACAACACTGTATTAGTTACTACAACACTGTACTAGTTACTACAACACTGTATTAGTTACTACAACACTGTATTAGTTACTACAACACTATATAAGTTACTACAACACTGTATTAGTTACTACAACACTGTATTAGTTACTACAACACTGTACTAGTTACTACAACACTGTATTAGTTACTACAACACTGTATTAGTTACTACAACACTGTATTAGTTACTACAACACTGTATTAGTTACTACAACACTGTATTAGTTACTACAACACTATATAAGTTACTACAACACTGTATTAGTTACTACAACACTGTATTAGTTACTACAACATTGTATTATTTACATTACAAAATAATACAATAAATTATTATAGCCTAAATAATAACATAAAAAATTCCACTGGAGAAAAAGACACAATAAAAAGCATCGTGAACGAAAAAATAAAATTTTCTCAATATTTCTTGAAAGTTTCAAGTCGATCAACCGAAGCATTCTCCAGTTATCACATTGTATCTATCAGTTTATTATATTATTTTTGCTAAGGAAACCAAAATAAATGAGCCATACGTAAGTTATTTCATAATATTTACCCGAGACAATTTGCATATAATTGGCAATTTATCATCAACTCATTACAGTAATTAGCAGAACCTTTTAATGTCTTCGTTATAAATATAGTACCTGCAAAAACTAATCTCACTCCCGGTTATTTGTCTCCAGGTAATTTTAATCCGGTAATTTAATTCCCGGTGATTTATACTCCCGGTAATGTCACTTCCCATTTTATTAATCCACTTTTAAAACATTTCTTCGGAACATTTATGTTAAGCATTTATAAAATTAATTTGTACTGAATCTTGAAGTATTCATATAATATTTATTTAGAACGTTTATGGTTAGTTTGGATTAGATTAAGTTAGATTAGAGTACATAAAGTTATGTAAGGTGAGGTTAGTTTAGATTAGGTTATGTTAGTGCATTTCATGTTGAGTTAGGTAAGATTAGGTTTGGTTAGGTTAAGTGATCTTAAGTTAGGTTAGGTTAGGTTAGGTTAGGTTAGATTAAGTTAGGTTAGGTCATGTTAAGTTAGGTTAGGTTACGTTAAGTTAGGTTAGATTAGGTTAGGTTAAGTCATGTTACGTTTGGTTAGGTTAGGTTAGGTTAGGTTAGGTTAGGTTAGGTTAGGTTAGTAGGTTAGGTTAAGTTAGGTTAGATTAGGTTAGTTAGGTCATGTTAGGTCTGGTTAGGTTAGGTTAGGTTAGGTTAAAGTTAGGTTAGGTCATGTTAAGTTAGGTTAGGTTAGGTTAGGTTAAGTTAGGTTAGATTAGGTTAGGTTAGGTCATGTTAGGTTTGGTTAGGTTAGGTTAGGTAAGGTTAGGTTAAGTTAGATTAAGTTAGGTTAGGTTAGATTAGGTTACGCCATGTTAAGTTAGGTTAGGTTAGGTTAAGCTAGGTTAGATTAGGTTAGGTTAAGTCATATTAGGATATATTAGGTTAAATTAGGTTTGCTTAGTTTAAGTAATATTAGGCTAGTATCTGTTGGTTAGATTAGGGTAAGTCATATTAGGGTAAGTTAGGGAAGGTTAAATTAGATTAAGTTATGTTTAAGTCAGGATTAGTTATGTTAGGTTAGGTTCCTTACATTTTCAGTCGTATGAGGTACTATCCAGTTTATGTACTGATATCAATTTATTTAGTAGAATTGTTAAAATAACACACAACCAAAGCTCTGGTGGCCTGGTGGTTAACGCTCTCGCTTCACACGGTGAGGGCCCGGGTTCGATTCCCAGCCAGAGTAGAAACATTGGACGTGTTTCTTTCAACCTGTTGTCTATGTTCCCCATCAGTAAAATGGGTACCTGGGTGTTAGTCGACTGGTGTGGGTCGCATCCTGGGACACTGACCTAAGGAGGCCTGGTCACAGACCGGGCCGCGGGGGCGTTGACCCCAGGAACTCTCTCCAGGTAAACTCTCCAGGTAAACACCGAAAGTTTGAAGCCGATCAGAAGACGCATTCTCCAGTTTTTGCTTGGAATCCAACACTTCAGATACATTAAATGTATTGGTAATTTGACATATTTGTGTCTCTATAGCACAGAGTTATGGCTGATGTATCTATAGTCTACATCAGCCACTAACTATCAAAATCTTCAGGTAATACTCAGGTTTCTTTACACTAAACTAGTATACAACATGTTTTGTATCAGGAATTGTTCTCAAGTCATCACATGGAAACCAAAATCGTGTATTTTCTGTATATAAATGGCCAGAGAGCAAAGTCGCTTGCCAATAGTTCCAAGAACCTTTTCCATGACATACTGAACCAGCATAAACAATTTTAACTCCGTCGGATCAGCTACGTAAAGTCATAAACGAAAATCATGGAAGAAGACGAGTATTTGATCTCAACTTCTTCAAGAAAAACCTTTGTGGATATCTAATAAATTCTCGGGATTTCTGAAATAATACCAATAACGGATTAATAGAGTTTGGTGTAGGAGCTGGGTGCTCTAGCACGATCTGGTAGTGAGTGTAGCAAGATGAAGATCTTCACGCACCTCCAACCCAACCACCTGAACTCAGGTAGTTGGGATGGTTGGCAGTGATCATTAAGGTAAGACGTGTACCTGCTCTACCAGGCTTCTGGCTCATGACCATTACTAAGACTCAAGTAAGTTCCTCTAAATCTCTTCATTTGCTCCTCTGTTCCTCTCTCCTCTTTCTTCTCTCTCTCTCTCTCTCTCTCTCTCTCTCTCTCTCTCTCTCTCTCTCTCTCTCTCTCTCTCTCTCTCTCTCTCTCTCTCTCTCTCTCTCTTCTCTCTCTCCTCTTCCTCTCTCTTCTCTCTCTCTCTCTCTCCCTCTCTCTCTCCCCTCATTCTCATCTCTTATTCTTTCTGTTTCTTTCTCTATTTTTTCTCTTTTCTCGTCTCCTAGATGCACCTCTCCTCGTTTAATGGTTTATTAAGTGTGGAAAGAGCAAAAGTCGGGAATTAGAGTCTGTCATGACTTAAGAATATATCATGGATAACAGGTGAAGTGGAGAGAGTGGAGGAAGTGCTGGCCTTAGTGGGTCAAGGTTAAGAAAGACCACAAGTTTGAAGCTCACCTCAGAGGCTGAAATTGACGAAGGCAGCACACCAGTTGCAACACAACTTATCTAAAGAATTCAGGGGCCCATAAAAATGTTGGATCAGGGAGCTAGAACTTGCCCATGAAATCCCTAGCACTCTCCGTCCACATTTGAGTCAATGCCTGACCAGACCTGACTAGAGCTGAGAAGACCTGACTAGAGCTGAGCAGACCTGACTAGAGCTGAGTAGACCTGACTAGAGCTGAGCAGACCTGGGCAAACTTAAGCAGACGTGTCCCACTGACACCTCAGTGTCACGTTAGTAATTGTTACGAAGTATCTTCTCAACAGGAGAAAAATCCACACATTATCCACTATTCAATGGGGATCTATCCTGACTACTGGATCAAGTAAAACTCCATGTTTCAACACTTTTATTATCCAGGGATCACTTTCATGATCCCTGGATCACTTTCATGGAAATCAGAAATCTCAGTTGGCAGTGGCAGAGAGCACGTGAACTCTTGCGCCGATTCCACAGTAAGATTCTGCGTTGAGTAAAATTTGATTCATGAAATCAAAGGGACTTGTTATGTCCCCTGCATTAGGCACTAAAATATTAGTACAATACTGAGCTTAACACTCCCTTCTGTAAGTACTGTCACTTAGTCACAGAGTGCCACTGTCTCTCTGAGGTTCTCCTCATACTTCAACTCACTGTCTCTCATAATTTGCAGTTTATGTTTGTTTATCTTCTCAGCTTCTTTTTACTAGAGATAATTTTATATTCCTACCTCAGTACTTCTCTGCCAGGCACCTTATATATTGTATAATTTATTTATATAATTTTATATATAAACCTACAAGTTGAAGAATAGAGATTCTTGTGCAACATTTGGTTGCACATCTTTATTGCATCAATGAAGATGTTAATTAAAAGGACACAAATGTAACTAATGCGACATTTTATTGTGGCAACGTTTCGCTCTTCAGGAACTTTGTCAAGCCGTTACAAACAATACATGGATACAGAGGGTATATATAGATACAGGGTGAAGTGCAGAGCATAATATAATCGTTGTATGTAGTAGTAATAGTAGTGGTAGTAGTTGTAGTAGTAATAGTAGTGATAGTAGTTGTAGTAGTAATAGTAGTGGTAGTAGTTGTAGTAGTAATAGTAGTGGTAGTAGTTGTAGTAGTAGTTATACTACTACTACATACACTTCTCTGTGTTGAACTGCATCTGCCACTGCCCCTACCACTTTATCAATCCTATCCGGGTAATCCTGCAGTCTTCTAGTGTCCAAAACAGTAATTATTTGACAACCTATTTTAGTGTCATAGGCAACCTTACTTACACCTCTGTTTATTCCTTTATCAGTCTCGTTTATGTAAATTGTGAACAACAAGAGTCCCAACACTGACCCCCCTGGCACCCCACTCATACAGATCCCCATTCTGATTTCTCCCTATTAATGCAAACTCTCTGTTTCTGATCAGTCAGCCGCACCTCAACCCAGGAGATAATTTCTCTCCCTATTCTATGTGCAGCTACTTTCTTATTCAATCTCTTGGGTGGACCTTTCTCGAAGCTGTTTCTGAACTTCATATCCACAAAAATCGTATCCTTTACCTTTGTCTGTTGCCTCGAAATCCTTCGTGAAAATAGTAAAATGGTGAGGCAAGACAGCCATTTTGTAAAGCCGGGAGGAGATTCGTTAATCAAATTATGTCTTTCAAGGTTCCCTCAAACTGCGTCAATAATTCATTCCATCAACTTTTTCACAATTGAGGTTAGGCTGATTGGTCTGTAATTTGAAGCTAAGAACTTATCTCCCATTGTGTAAATGATTGCCATTTCCAATTTAATCGATGGTGTGTTGAAGAGACATGCAAATGGTTTGCTAAGTTCCACCTAACGTTCCTTTAAACCCCAGAAAACAGCTCATCAAATCCCAGTAACTTGTTTGGCCTCAGTCTAGTTGATAGAGGTCCATGTCACTAGTCATTCTGACCAGAATAATTATTGATTTCTGGTATTTCACTTGTATTCACTTGTTTCCACAAAAAAAGATAGGAAATAAGTGTTGAAAACATTACACATTTCTTGTCACCTGAGGTTACTTTAAGTGGGTCTACGTTTCTTCCCTAATCTTATTCCGATATACCCGAAAAAATCCTTGGGATTTGTCTGTGATTCCCTCACATCCTAAACTTCATATTCTTTTCTGGCTTTCCTTATTCCAATTTTGGACTTTTATATTGGTTATATCTTTCGATATGGTCATTCTCACCGATTTTAATTCGCCTGTAAATGCCCATGTTTTTCACCTAAGAGATATTTGAACCTATTGTTCTTTGCAGGACCATTGAAAGTGTTATCGATATGGGAGACAGTTGTGTTATATGTGTTGCTGCTAACGCTGTCGTCTTCCTGTTTTGCGTTTGGTTGGTGGCACTAGTGTGGCGTCAGGCGTCTAGTAACATAATTTACTTTGTGTGTTCTGCTTAAATTGTATCTGCAGTGTGGCTGGAGCATTGTTCATGTTATTGACATTGAATATCATTGGCATTTAACTCCTGTGCTCATTCGTGAGTTAATATTCAACAAATTAAGATATGATGCGTCACACAGGACATTTGTATTCACCTGTATGCAATTCCTGGGGTCGAGTCTCATGTTCAGGGTTCACTTCTTCGCTGGCCGCTACTGAATTCACTCTCTCTGGACCTTGAAAGCCTTGTCGTAATACTTTTTTCAAGCTATGTATAGATATTTTTGGGACGCTACTTAAACGAGACAGCAAGGAAATGAGTGAACTACTCAAGTCCCAAGATGACTCGGATTTTAGTGAGACGCTAACCAGACGCAGAGTCGAAGACACTACATGATTTTTTTATGAGAGACAGAATTTGGTAGGTACACACCTATCTGATATTATCCTCATAGCCGTCCAATTCATTCTAATGAGGACACTAGAGCACTCCAGGATGATTTGAATAGACTGATGCAATGGTTGGAGAAGAGGCAGATGCAGTTTAATATTGACAAATGCAAAGTTTTAAATGTTGGACAGGTAAATAACCATGCCACATATAAACTAAATAATGTAGATCTTAATACTACTGATTGCGAAAAGGATTTAGGAGTTCTGGTTAGCAGTAATCTAAAACCAAGACAACAGTGCATAAGTGTTCGAAATACAGCTAACAGAATTCTTGGCTTCATATCTAGAAGTATAAATAATAGAAGTCCTCAGGTTGTTCTTCAACTCTATATATCCTTGGTTAGGCCTCATTTAGACTATGCTGCTCAGTTCTGGTCACCGTATTACAGTATGGATATAAATGCTCTGGAAAACGTACAGAGGATGACAAAGATGATCCCATGTATCAGAAATCTTCCCTATGAGGATAGACTGAGGGCCCTGAATCTGCACTCTCTCGAGAGGCGTAGAATTAGGGGGGATGTGATCGAGGTGTATAAATGGAAAACAGGGGATGTAAATAGCGTGCTGAAAATTTCCAGCCAAGACAGGACTCGCAGCAATGGTTTCAAGTTGGAAAAATTCAGATTTAGGAAGGATATAGGAAAGCACTGGTTTGGTAATAGAGTTGTTGATGAGTGGAACAGTTATTGAGGCTAAAACGTGGTGTAGTTTTAAAAATAGGTTAGATAAATACACAAGTGGGTGTGGGTGGGTGTGAGTTGGACCTGCCTAGCTTGTGCTGCTGGGTCTGGTGCCGTGCTCCTTCCTTGAGTGGAGGTGACCAGACTGGGTGGATCATTGGGCTAATCCGGGGGGGGGAGGTCATTGGGTTTATCGGGGGGGGGGACATGGACCTGCTCCGCATAGGTCAGTAGGCCTGTTGCAGTGTTTCTTCTTTCTTATGTTCTTAAATGACTTCGAAAAGGCGATAAATGACATGCCTATGAACTTTGCGTTCATCAAGAACTACAAGAAGCCCATATCACGTGCTTTAACATTCTATGGAGAGGGAGCATGGACACGGGGGTCGTCCCACAGCTACTTAAAACAGCAGACATAGCCCCACTCCACGAAGGGGGCAGTAAAGCACTAACGTCCCTTATCATAAAAAATCTTTGAAAGGGTTCTAAGCATCAAGATCACCACCCATCTAGATACCCATCAGTTACACAACCCAGAGCAGCATAGATTCAGAGCAGGTTGCTCCTGCCTGACCCAGCTACTGGACCATTATAACAAGGTCCTGGATGCAATAGAAGACAAACATAATGCAGATGTAACACACAGAGATTTTACAAAATCCTTTGACAAGTTTGACCATGGTGTAATAACGCACAAAATGCGTGATAAAGGAATAACAGAAAAAGATGGTAGTTAGATCTATAATTTTCTAACAAATAGAACACAAAGAGAAGTAGTCAACAGTGTATAGTCTGAGGCAGCTACGGTGAAAAGTTCTGTTCCACAAGGCGCAGTACTCGCTCCCATCTTGTTCCTCAACCTCACTTCGGACATAACCAGGGATCTAAGCTACAGCTCCGTGTCTTCCTTTGCAGATGACACCCGAATTTGCATGAGTGTCCTCCATTGAAGACACTGTAAGACTCCAGGTTGACGTCAACCAAATCTTTAAATGGGTCGCAGAAAACGATATGAATTCAATGATGAGAAATTTCAATTACTCCGATATGGAAAACTTGAGGAAATTAAATCTTCCTTGGAGTATAAAGCAAATTTCAACCACACAACAGAGCGAGAAACTAATGTAAAAGACCTGGGAGTGATGATGTCAGAGGATCTCACCTTCAAAGACCACAACATTGAGGACAATTGTGTTGTAGAGGTCTGAGCTTTGCTCAGACCTCTACAACACAATTGTCCTTAAAGGTTTGTTTAGTTATATAATGAATTAAAAAAAGATCTTAGATTTCACCTAACGAAACAGACAAAGCAAATGCGATAATAATTATGGACAAGGTAGATTACAGCGAAAAAATGAGCATGTTCCTCTTAAAGCACTGATGTCCAAACCTTTTTCTTAATTTTACACTATACTGGAGTCTGTAAGTGACAGAGCTAAACTGGCAGAAATGTTTGAGGCAAAACGACGATAAGACAATAGTTTCAAATTTTCCTCACGGCAATACCCTGGGCACTGAGAGTATCTGAGGAAAACTCTTTAGGTGACATTAAGAAAGAGAAGAAACAATCGTAGACAAGTAATATCAAGGTTAAAACTAATGAAATTTTTCAAAACAAGTTGTCATAAGCTTCTCTATGTAACATCAAACTGCTTTAAACTCCAGTAGCAGTCTTCAGGTAGTGTTGAGTCAAGGAACACTGGTAACTCAAGCAACACTGGTAAGTCAAGGAACACTGGTAAGTCAAGCAACACTGGTAAGTCAAGGAACACTGGTAAGTCAAGCAACACTAGTAAGTCAAGGAACACTGGTAAGTCAAGCAACACTGGTAAGTCAAGGAACACTAGTAAGTCAAGGAACACTGGTAAGTCAAGGAACACTCGTAAGTCAAGGAACATTGGTATGTAGAGGAACACTGGTAAGTCAAGGAACACTCGTAAGTCAAGGAACATTGGTATGTCAAGGAACACTGGTAAGTCAAGGAACACTCGTAAGTCAAGCAACACTGGTAAGTCAAGGAACACTAGTAAGTCAAGGAACACTGGTAAGTCAAGGAACACTCGTAAGTCAAGGAACATTGGTATGTAGAGGAACACTGGTAAGTCAAGAAACACTCGTAAGTCCAGGAACATTGGTATGTCAAGGAACACTGGTAAGTCAAGGAACACTCGTAAGTCAAGCAACACTGGTAAGTCAAGGAACACTGGTAAGTCAAGGAACATTGGTATGTCAAGGAACACTGGTAAGTCAAGGAACACTCGTAAGTCAAGGAACATTGGTATGTCAAGGAACACTGGTAAGTCAAGGAACACTCGTAAGTCAAGGAACACTGGTAAGTCAAGGAACATTGGTATGTCAGGAACACTGGTAAGTCAAGGAACACTGGTAAGTCAAGGAACATTGGTATGTCAAGGAACACTGGTAAGTCAAGGAACACTCTTAAGTCAAGGAACACTGGTAAGTCAAGGAACACTCGTAAGTCAAGGAACACTGGTAAGCCAAGGAACACAGGTAAGTCAAGGAACACTGGTAAGTCAAGGAACACTCGTAAGTCAAGGAACACTGATAAGTCAAGGAACACTCGTAAGTCAAGGAACACTGGTAAGTCAAGGAACACTGGTAAGTCAAGGAACACTGGTAAGTCAAGGAACACTGATAAGTCAAGGAACACTGGTAAGTCAAGGAACACTGGTAAGTCAAGGAACACTGGTAAGTCAAGGAACACTGGTATGTCAAGGAATACTGGTGTGTCAAGGAACACTGGTAAGTCAAGGAACACTGGTATGTCAAGGAACACTGGTATGTCAAGGAACACTGGTAAGTCAAGGAACACTGGTATGTCAAGGAACACTAGTAAATCAAGGAACACTGGTAAGCCATGAACACTGGTAGGCAAAGAATACTGGTAAGTCAAGCAACACTGGTATGCCAAGAAACGCTGGTAAGTCAAGGAACACTGGTAAGCCAAGGAACACTGGTAAGTCAAGGAGCACTGGCAAATCAAGGAACACTGGCATGTCAAGGAACACTGGTAAGTCAAGGAACACTGGTAAATCAAGGAACACTGGTATGTCAAGGAACACTGGTAAGTCAAGGAACACTGGTAAGTCAAGGAACACTGGTAAGTCAAGGAACACTAGTAAATCAAGGAACACTGGTATGTCAAGGAACACTGGTAAGTCAAGGAACACTGGTATGTCAAGGAACACTGGTAAGTCAAGGAACACTGGTATGTCAAGGAACACTGGTAAGTCAAGGAACACTAGTAAATCAAGGAACACTGGTAAGCCATGAACATTGGAAGGCAAGGAATACTGGTAAGTCAAGGAACACTGGTAAGTCAAGGAACACTGGTAAGTCAAGGAACACTGGTAAGTCAAGGAACACTGGTAAGTCAAGGAACACTGGTATGTCAAGGAACACTAGTAAATCAAGAAACACTGGTAAGTCATGAAACACTGGTAAGTCAAGGAACACTGGAAAGTCAACGAACACTGGTAAGTCAAGGAACACTGGTAAGTCAAGGAACACTGGTATGTCAAGGAACACTAGTAAATCAAGGAACACTGGTAAGTCAAAGAACACTGGTATGTCAAGGAACACTGGTATATCAAGGAACACTGGTATGTCAAGGAACACTGGTATGTCAAGTAACACTGGTATGTCAAGGAACACTGGCAAGTCAACGGGTATGTCAAGGAACACTGGTATGTCAAGGAACACTGGTAAGTCAAGGAACACTGGTAAGTCATGGAACACTGGTAATTCAAGGAACACTGGTAAATCAAGGAACACTGGTAATTCAAGGAACACTGGTAAGTCAAGGAACACTGATAAGTCAAGGAGCACTGGTAAGTCAAGGAACACTGATAAGTCAAGGAACACTGGTAAGTTAAAGAACACTGGTAAGTCAAGGAACACTGGTATGTCAAGGAACACTCGTAAGTCAAGGAACACTGGTAAGTCAAGGAACACTGGTATGTCAAGGAACACTCGTAAGTCAAGGAACACTGGTAAGTCAAGGAACACTGGTAAGTCAAGGAACACTGGTATGTCAAGGAACACTGTTATGTCAAGGAACACTGGTAAATCAAGGAACACTGGTAAGTCAAGGAACACTGGTAAGTCAAGGAACACTGGTATGTCAAGGAACACTGGTAAATCAAGGAACACTGGTAAGTCAAGGAACACTGGTAAGTCAAGGAACACTGGTAAGTCAAGGAACACTGGTATGTCAAGGAACACTGGTAAATCAAGGAACACTGGTAAGTCAAGGAACACTGGTAAGTCAAGGAACACTGGTATGTCAAGGAACACTGGTAAATCAAGGAACACTGGTAAGTCAAGGAACACTGATAGGTCAAGGAACGCTGGCAAGTCATGGGCACAGGTAGGCAAGGAACACTGATACGTCAAGGAACACTGCTAAATCAAGGAAAACTTGTAAGTTAAGGAACATTGGTAAGTCAATGAACACGGGTAAGTCAAGGATACTGGTAGGCACGGAACGCTGGCAACTCAAGGAAGACTGGTATGTCAAGGAACACTGGTAAGTCAAGGAACACTGGTAAGTCAAGGAACACTGGTAAGTCAAGGAACACTGGTAAGTCAAAGACACTGGTAAGCTAAGGAACATTGTTAAGTCCAGGGGCACTGGTAAGTCAAGGAACACTGGTAAGTCAAGGAACACTGGTAAGTCAAGGAACACTGGTAAGTCAAAGACACTAGTAAGCTAAGGAACATTGTTAAGTCCAGGGGCACTGGTAAGTCAAGGAACACTGGTAAGTCAAGGAACACTGGTAAGTCAAGGAACACTGGTAAGTCAAGGAACACTGGTAAGTCAAAGACACTGGTAAGCTAAGGAACATTGTTAAGTCCAGGGGCACTGGTAAGTCAAGGAACACTGGTAAGTCAAGGAACACTGGTAAGTCAAGGAACACTGGTAAGTCAAAGACACTGGTAAGCTAAGGAACATTGTTAAGTCCAGGGGCACTGGTAAGTCAAGGAATACTGGTGAGTCAAGGAACATTGATGTGTCAAGGAACACTGGTAAGTCAAGGAACACATGTAAGTCAAGGAACACTGGTAAGTCAAGGAACACATGTAAGTCAAGGAACACATGTAAGTCAAGGAACACTGGGAAGTCAGCTAACCAAAAATCTATAGGAAACATTTCACCTGATATTTTGAACAGTGTTCATGTAGCCCTTACAGGGCCCTAGAAGAAGGCCGATATTCCTGTGTTCTTGGAACCACTGCCACACGACCCTGGCAGTATGTACGGGACAGTTATCGTGCATGAAGACGACTCTTTCAGGGACTAGGAGAACACAGTCCCTAACAGAGGGACGCCGAACATCCTGCAGTGTTTCTTTCATGTTGGTATACACTGAACCATCGCTCAGTCTCGGCCATCTGTGTCACACACCGTGAAAATGAACCAGTCCATACACTGTGGAAGTTACGTGGTCGCTCCTTGCTTCTTCGTAGATGTTGTCACTGTCATATCTTGCTAGAAGGAATCACGAAACGGTAATAAGACTTTTACAAACAAACCACGGAACGGGTGGGGTCTGAACCGATGGCGAGTGCGCCCTGGATTTTTAGGACTCACTCGTCATGGGTTCAAAATCTTAACCGTTCCGTGGTGAGTTAGAAAGGTGAAATACATTTTATTGCACTGAAATGGATTTGAATGAAGGTATTTGTTAAACGGGATGGAAAATTATACACACAAGCAGTATATTGCGATCCTTTGTTGACAACGTTTCGCCCAACAACGTTTCGTCCAACAACGTTTCGCCCACACAGTGGGCTTTATCAAGTAACAAACAGATCTGTTTGTGAATTGATAAAACCCACTGTGTGGGCGAAAAAACTGTCAATAAAGGATGACATTATACTGCTTATGTGTTTATTTTTCCATTGTGTCGGTATTTTATTTCTATCATATGTTGGAAACATTGCCTGATGATATAAGATTTCATAATTTGCTTCATAACTGAATAAACAAGTCAGTGATTAAGCAAGTGCTACAGTTCCTTCTTCAGCAGTGTATTCCTTCTTCAGCAGTGTATTCCTTCTTCAGCAGTGTATTCCTTCTTCAGCAGTGTATTCCTTCTTCAGCAGTGTATCTTTCCACGGAAGACCTTACCAGAGCACATAACGCGACTCTAAAAGTCCTTTCCATTGTCAAGGTTTTACTGTGCAAACTTCAGACCAGTCTCACTGTGTCTGTCAGTGGTGCCTTTACCGCTGGTCTTCGGTAGTGTATTCCAGCAACATGAAGACGATTTCTGACAGTCCTTGGAGTCACATTCAAATTCAATTCATTCCTTATTTTCACTGATTCCTTATTTTCACTGATTCATTCCTTATTTTCACTAATTCGTTTCGTCTTGGTGATGTTATCTTGAGAGCTCCTGATATGCGTAGATCGTCCATGGTACCTTCCTCCTTCCATCTAGTGAACCACGTATACACAGTGTCACATGATATGCCTAGTTGGTGTGTGATTTCTAGAGTAGAGAGAAGCCAAGCTTCCTTATCCAGATAATACACCCACGCTGGGTAATTCCGGCTTTGCCTTTGATCCATAACACAGACGTAGCAGGTGTTGTCTGTCACATTCTGTATTATCAGTCTGGTTATCACCTAGGTCTGACGTCACTTACACAAATATTATCATGTACATCTACTTTTCTCTGTGTAACCTTGTACACTCCGTCGTAGGTAAGGATACGTATTAGAGCTTCTTCCTGTTCCTAACTGCTCCTTGTCATAGAATATTATGAAGTTTTAGTAATAAATGATTAAGAAAAGTTGGATTCACTAGTAAACTCTTGTTAAAAGGCTTAGATCCACATCCACTTCAGAATCTGATAGAGACATGTTAAACAACTGTAAGTCTATGACACTGCAAAGGCGAAAGGGATCTCCAATAGAAATAATTACTGAAACCAGGGGAAAAAATCCCCAAGCCATATGTCTCACACTAGGTATCTAAAATGCCAAGAGCAAGGGGGTATTAACCCCCTACTACCGTATTAATTATTAATTAAAAAAAAACATTTAAAAGTTCGTATGTTTGAAATAAATGAGATTGTTACAGCAAAAGAAGGAGCAGCAATAATAATAATAATAATAATAATAATAATAATAATAATAATAATAATAATAATAATAATAATAATAATAATAATAATAATTTATATATCTACAGGTACATGTACAAGATATACAAGCCTAGCTGACATCAATGACATGCTACTATATAGAAAGCGACTTGTTATCAAGAGCATTTCGGGCAAATTAGGATATTTTCTCCCCAGGATTCGACCCACACCAGTCGACTAACACCCAGGTACCTATTTTACTGATAAGTAAACATGGACAGCAGGTGCCTTAAGCGAACACATCCTAATGTTTCCATCCGTACCGGATATCGGCCCTCGAGCCTTAATGTGTGAGCTTAGTACGCTAGCAAGCGAGCTACGAGACACGAATGTTGAAGAATCAGTTATGTAAGGAGAAGAGGGAACATGAATGTATAAATTACAAGAGTCACATAAGTGTGGGATGCAAGAAGTAGGTTATACCTAGTGTTTATATACCTGGAAAACAAAGGAGTTTAGTGGTGAGAGAGATTTTGGGAGATAAGTGAAATTTTTTTTGGAGTAATTCCAAGCGCTTTCGTGACTTCTCACAATATCAAGGAACTTGATAATGTGAGAAGTCACGAAACGCTTGGAATTTCACTATTCTTTCACAGTGGTTGTTTTGTATATATATATATTATATATATATATATATATATATATATATATATATATATATATATATATATATATATATGCAAGGAATTCACAAGAGCAGGCGAAATATACACAAACACTGATCTCTGGCTGAAGGAGACTCGAACCTACGAACCTTGGAACAAGGTACGCAGTGCTTTACCAATCTACCCACACTGGGCAATACCTTGGAGTCCAGCTTGCACTAGACTCTTACAACACGCATGGCTCACTGAGGAAGAATTCTGTTCCACTTCCCCATGGAGATAAGAGGAAATAAACAAGAATAAGAAATAGAAAGAAAATAGAAGAAAGCCCAGAGTGGTGTGTATATATGTGCTTGTACATGTATGTGTAGTGTGACCTAAGTGTAAGTAGAAGTAGCAAGACATACCTGAATCTTGCATGTTCATAAGACAGAAAAAAAGACGCCAACAATCCTACCATCATGTAAAACAATTACAGGCTTTCGTTTTACACTCACTTGGCAGGACGGTAGTACCTCCATGGGTGGTTGCTGTCTACCAACCTACTCCCTATAATAATATATATATATATAATATATATATATATATATATATATATATATATATATATATATATATATATGTGTGTGTGTGTGTGTGTGTGTGTGTGTGTGTGTGTGTATTATTGTAACCTCGAACGAGTGGTATTGATCAATAACAACACTACGCTATTCAAGGATTCGAACCCATGTTATACTGGCCTGCCTCATGGTAAGCGAGAACCACATGACGCTTTAAACCACAGGACCACCCAACCCTACAAGAATGGCACAGCCATGCTAGCTCTGCTGGGTGCGCCATTCTTGTAGGGTTGGGTGGTCCTGTGGTTTAAAGCGTCATGTGGTTCTCGCTTACCATAAGGCAGGCCAGTATAAAAATGGGTTCGAATCCTTGGCTAGCGCAGTGTTGTTATTGATATATATATATATATATATATATATATATATATAATATATATATATATATATATATATATATATATATATTATATATATATATATATATATATTAGCATAGTTAACGACATTAATTAATATTTTTTATTTTTCATCATTCCTTCGTTTAGATAATAATCATGCTTGTTTTAAATTTATATAAATATCTTTCTGTATACTTTCAATAAAATTGATTATTTTTGTGTCTTATTACTGATTTTTCATTAGTTCCTTCTCATAAGCAGGAATAGTCTTTTCAGATATCCTTTCGAGGATCTGAAAGCGCTTGTTATACCTCCACATTTGTGGATATAGGATGGTGGATGCAGGAGGAAAGAGAAGGGATTGGTGGGATAATGTAGTGAAGAGTGGTAAGAAAGAAATGGATGAGAGTTTTTCTTGGAAAGCATATGTAACACGAGATCTGAGATCATATATACCCAGGATGACGCGAGTATGGAACACATTCGTACAGCATTATGATGTCAACGAGATGAAGTCAGTTGATCAGATGAAAATGCTGGCCAACAGATGGTTCCAACTTCATCCTTTTCCTTACTTGTATGTCTCATAACAATAAAAATGCTTTCAAATGAGCTGATGTAGGTAACAGCTCTTAGCTTGCCAATAAAGTTAAGAATCCTTAACCTGTAAATAGCTTGTCAATAAAGCAAGGGATCCTTAACCTTGTCAAACCCCGTGTAAAAAATAAATAAATAAAAAAAAATAATAAGGGTGTGTAAGAAGGGTGAGGTTTTGTCAACAAATTTTGCTGATAATAAGAAAAGTTTCTGAGTTTTTTTTATTAAGCTGAAAATCTATTGAACGATTGAATTTAAAAGTTAAAACAAAAGAGGAGAGTTATTAGATGAGGTAAAGATACCGGAAAGATGGTGAGAATTTTTTAAGGAAGAGTTAAATATTAATGAAAAGACAGAGGCAGTAATTTCATGCACTGGACAGAAAGGTATAACATCATTTAGGAGCAAGGAAGAGCCAGATGTGAGTGTGGGGAAGGTGCGTGACGCTGTGGGTAGAATGCAAGGCGGTAAAGCAGCTATGATTGATGGATCAAGACAGAAGTGTTAGAAGCAGGGATATAGTTTTGTTGACTTGACTCACGAAATCGTAATGACACGATTGTAAACAAACCATACCACGGGCGGGGATAGAATCCGCGATCAGAGTCTCAAAACTCCAGACCGTCGCGTTAGCCACTGGACCAGCTAGCGGTCACGCTAGCTGGAGATTCGTCTGTAAAAACTTGCATTTGTGGTCACAGTGGTTCCTATGCTAACCTTCCTATGGTGTAGAAATATACCTAGTTGGACAAATCTTATTGTGGCTAGCTGGTCCAGTGGCTAACGTGACGGTCTGGAGTTTTGAGACTCTCTGACCGCGGGTTCTATCCCCGTCCGTGGTATGGTTTATATAGTTTTGTTCATTGAATGTATGAAAAAGGCAAAGGTGCTTAGGGACTAGCAGAGAATATGCATGTTGCCTTTCTGTAAAGGAAACGGAAATGAAAAGAGTATGAGAATACTAAGTAAAGCGAATGGTAGTTATTGCAAAAATTAATATTAAGACTGAGAGCAGGATTGTAGATGAACAAGAAGGCTTTATAAAGTGTAGAGTATGTGTAGACCAAGTGTTTATATTGAAGAATGTAAGTGAACACTATTTAGATAAAAGTAAGGAAGTTTTCTTTGAATTTATGGAATTTTATAAAGCATGTGATAAGGTGGAGAGGCGAGCACTGTGGCATATGTGGTAGGCTGCTTAAGGCAATTAAGAGTTTATATGAGGATAGAGTTATGTAGGGTATGTAGGCATCATTTTCTAGTAAAAGTAGACCTTAGACAGGGATGTGTGATGTCACCATGGTTGTTTAATATATGTTTTGATGTGGTAGAAAGAGAAATGATGTCACCATGGTTGTTTAATATATGTTTTGATGTGGTAGAAAGAGAAATGATGTCACCATGGTTGTTTAATATATGTTTTGATGTGGTAGAAAGAGAAATGATGTCACCATGGTTGTTTAATATATGTTTTGATGTGGTAGAAAGAGAAATGATGTCACCATGGTTGTTTAATATATGTTTTGATGTGGTAGAAAGAGAAATGAATGCAAGGGTGTTGGGAAGAGGTGGGAGATTAGATGATAAATAATTTAATACAAAATAGATGTCACGGTGCTTTTGGAAGATTCAAAGAAATTGTTGAGCAGGTAGTGAGTATCAGGTTAGAGTATGTAAGAGAGAGGGGAATAATATCCAGTGAATGTGGACTTTAGATCAGGATGTGCGATATCATTATGAGTGTTACGCATGTTTACAGATAGGCTTGTATTGTAGACGAAATGAATGATAAGGTGTTGGGAGAGGTGTGGAAGTGCTCTTTTGCTGTGACACGAGTCTTTTGTGAATTTCTTGTGAAGTTAAAATGGTTGGTGGAGGAATCTGGTAAAGTTTGCTAAAGATGGAAATTAAAAGTGAAGACAGCAAAGAACAAAATTATGAGATTAAACAAAACTCTTAGTGATAAATGATAGAATGATAGACTGAAGGAAGAAATGTTAGACTGGAGGAAGAAATGTTAAACTGGAGGAAGAAATGTTAGACTGGAGGAAGAAATGAGGAAAGAAATGTGTTTAGAAACTTGGAAGTGGCCTTGACGGTAAATGAAAAATGAGGTGAACCGTGGAAGTGACGAATGAATGTAGGTGTATTGTACAGTGACGTAAAACAAAAAGCTTTATCTGTGGAGGCAAAAAAAAAAAAAGGGGAATTAAATGTTGCAACGAGGAAGATGCTGGAGGCAGTGGAGAGGCGTGGTGCAACGAGGAAGATGCTGGAGGCAGTGGAGAGGCGTGGTGCAACGAGGAAGATGCTGGAGGCAGTGGAGAGGCGTGGTGGACGACAGTTTACGGTGTGAATATTATGTTGAGAATTCTGGTCATCATATTTCGTTCTATCATCTCTAAATGTTGAAACTACCTCGACATCCCTTCCTCAGTCCTCTAATTTCTAACTTACTCTCCAAGCTCCAGAGAACTTATAAATCTGGGGATGGAGTGAAATAGGGGCTGGGCTCATCCCAAGAAACTCTTAATGGAGGAGTAAAGGAGGTTTTGAATGCTAGGGGCTTGGACATCCAACAGGATTGTGTGAGTGTGTTAGGAGTGAATGGAGAAAAGTGTTTTTTTTTTATGATCTGACATGTTGTTGGAGAATGAGCATGTGATACTTATGAAATAGTTCAGGGTAAATCGGTTAGCCGGACTTGGGTTCTGAAGGTGAGAAACATAGTGCCTGAAATCTGAAGGAGGGCTGGAAATATTGCGATGAGGAGGGTCAACGGACCTGTGATGTCACTATGCTTCCTTCAAGAAACATAGTGACATCATAGTGACGGTAAAAGTCACTATTTTTTTCTGATCAAACTACCCTCGTGAGAAACAGCCGAGGTGCTAAAAAAAATCAGTGTACAGCATGGTGTGGCACTGCACAAACTGTATATACAACATGGTGAGGCACTGCACAAACTGTATATACAACATGGTGAGGCACTGCACAAACTGTATATACAACATGGTGAGGCACTGCACAAACTGTTTGTTCAACATGGTGAGGCACTTCACAAACTGTATGTGTACAACATGGTGAGGCACTGCACAAACTGCATGTGTACAACATGGCGTGGCACTGCAAAAACTATGTATGTGCAACATGTGTGGCATTGCAGAAGTGTGCAACAATACGTTCTTTAACATCTGTTTCAGAATGTGAATATTCTTAACCTGGGGAAGCTAGATATAACGAAAGTATATTGCATGAGAAGACAAAGCTTGCATAAGTACGTGTAATACAACGTTAGTATCCTGGGCAAGACTGGAATCACGATATATTTACATAAAGGTTCATTGTTTATTAAAACAAATATTATCCTAGAGTACCAATTTCATTTAATTATAAAATCTCGAATCTTTCTTGGTAAGAATAACTAAGAGAATCTCACATGAATGTCAGAATAATATCCCTAAGTAAATATGCTGTCAGAAGCAGAAGATAGGTTTTAAATTCTCCTGGGGCTGCCGAGAAGTGCTCACCGAATCTGAATATGTAAATGTGGATTTTCCTCTCAAGAGGCCCAACTCACTGTTTCTACGGATAATCGGCACCGAGAGAGAAAAGCGAGAAGAATATAACATAAGAGAAATGCTAAAAATCAAAGGAAAATCCAGATGTGCGAAAGTTATAAAAGGGAAGGTAATGGAAATGCATCAGAACACTTCACACTTCATTAAGATGTTTGAAAGATAAAAGATGGAAAAGAAAGAGTGGTTGCAAGGAATAGAAAATATTTTTAGTTGGTGGAGAAAGAGAGAGAGAGAGAGAGTAGTCGAAGATTGGGGTTTGGTAACAACAATAGCAGGACCAGTGTGGGTTTGTGAGTGGTTTTCAATGTTACTGTGCATTGTGTGGTCGTTTTTGGAATTGTGTTTGCCTCTTTCACTGCATAAGTGTCGCCATTTTGTTTGCACTGAGGGAAATCCAGGCAGAGGTCTTTTGCAGAGTAGCTTCTTAAGTTATTTGCAATAAGTATTTTTCTGTGATTAGCATGCATAACTATTACGAAACACATGCAAAAGAGTGTAATAAACACTGGACAATGGTACAAACACACATGGTGAAAATAGATGGTAAACTAACACGAGTATTGTGTATATTGCTATCGTGTATGTTTTTAGAAGACTAGTAATAATACTTCTCTTATTGCATCGTCAGAAAGTTCCACTTGACATGGATCTTTGTTTGAAGCTAATCTAGTGAGTGGTACTACTGACCTGGTGAGTGGTTCTGTTGACCTGGTCAGTGGTACCACTGACTTGGTGGGTGGTTCTATTCACATGGTGGGTGGTACCATTGACCTGGGGGTGGTTCTATTGACCTGGTCAGTGGTACTATTGCCCTAGTCAGTGGTACCATTGACCTGGTGGGTGGTTCTATTGACCTGGTCAGTGGTACCATTGACCTGGTCAGTGGTACCATTGCCCTGGTCAGTGGTACCATTGACCTGGTGGGTGGTTCTATTGACCTGGTCAGTGGTACCATTGACCTGGTCAGTGGTACCATTGCCCTGGTCAGTGGTACCATTGACCTGGTGGGTGGTTCTATTTACTTGGTCATTGACTTTATGATGAGTATCTGAAGTCACTACCGAGCGGTTGTACAACATGAATTAAGTAGAGATTAACTTAGAGGCTGACCAGAATATAACAAATACAGGATACCGGATTGACTGAGTGGCGAGAGTTAATGCAAAGCAGATGTGTTCCAATCGCTGCTTGATCCAGGAAAGGTATCCTTGTATCCCATAGCTTAGCTCTCTCTCCCTCAGTGACTTCCAGAGGGGTAGTGCAGAGGGCAGCATAAATTTCTTCCATTTTTCTATATTTTAAACCGTTTAGAAGAGGTTTTGAAAATATTTTTTGCGTATAAAGTAATGTAAACTAATGGTAGTATTCAGACAGTAGCTTGTTGTTAACCTTGTCCATGCTTACCGTGCGTTCTGATGTCGTGGTAGGAGAGTAGAAGTCAGCTAGGATAATATAAACACACGTAGACCAAATGCGGTTTATTGGGCAGGTGGGTTACTCCAGGCAGACACAGAATTCCACACACACGCTGCCCTTGTTTACCCACCAATAAGTTGGTACCTGGGTGTTAGTTGAATGATGTGGGTCGTAGTCTGTGGACTAGATTAACCTATTTGCCCTAAATCCTCTTCGTAACCAGGGACTTTCTATATAACCTGCCCTGATGTCACCTGACAAGCAACCATCCAGAGTGTGTAAGACAGTAACCATTCCAGAGTGTTGTTAGCAGCAAACCTTCCGAGTGTTGTAAGACAGTAACCCATCCAGAGTGTTGTTAGACAGCAACATCAGAGTGTTGTAAGGTAAGTAACATCCAGAGTGTTGTTAGACAGAAACCATCTGGATAATAAAAATAATATTTTTATTGTTATTATGTCTCATGTACAAGGTATACAGACCTTAGCTGACATCAGTGCATACGCTGTATAGAAACCTGGCTGGTTATGGCAGAGCATTTCGGGCTAACTTAGGTCAATTTTTTGTCCAGGATGCGAACCCACTAATAGTCGACTAACTCTCAGTACCATTTTATGATGGGTGAAAATCGGGACAACAGTTGTAAGGAAAACACGGGGCCATGTGTTTTTCACACTTGGCGGGTATTGAACCGGTTCCTCAGCGTTCTGTGAGCGAGAGCTCTCTGGCAACCTGGACCATGAGAACCTTAGTTAAAGGGGGGGGAAAATTAACCCCCCCCCCACCCCCAGGGGTATCTATCAGGTCTGTGTCTCAGCAGTTGTCCCAACCTGGTGGTCTTCCTGGAGGGTGTTCCATCCTTTAAACAGGCTCCAGTGGATTAATATTGCTTTTTAATGACATAGGATGGAATCTGATACTTCGATTCCCTCAAGAAAGGGCTCCTTGACGCTGGTTGAGGGGCTCATGATCTAGTGGATTTTGGATCTGTTGCTCCAGTTTCATTGAATTAAAGCATGAATGCCTGTACATCCCCCCATAGACGCTGTATAATCCAAAGGGTTTAGTGCTTCCCCTTGATTTAATAATAATATATAATGCTACTTTGAATATTTCAACACTATTTATTTAAATTCTTACAAATTATGGTTCACCCCGTGCCCACGGTTCCTCTCACATGCGTTGACGCACATGGGGCAAGCTGTTAAGCAATACTGGGATTCCGAAATGCATTAGTTGGGATAGGTATAAAGGTACAAGGGCATGGACGCCCATATATATACCAACCACTCATGCAGTCTCACGGAACTCGGCCCTTCAGCATCGAGGTGGGTAACTGCAGTCTCTGGACCATGTGACTTCGGTCTTAACAATGCTTTTCTCTAGTGTTTTATTATTAATGGATTCTCGTGAGATTATTCTCATGTGAGGTGTATTGCCTTTGTAATCTGGCGACTTATGTGTATACCTGAAGTTATAACTGGAGAGGATTTCGGGGGGTAAACGCCCCCGCTGCTCGGTCTGAGACCAGGCCATATGATTGAGAGATATTTACGTATTCATTTCCCTTTCCCTGTTATTATCTGGTATTGTATGAAAAACGGTTACGATTCTAAGTTCATGGAGGGTAGCTAGAGTCATGGGGTATGTAATGGGGTATAACTACAACACAACTCTTTCTCTATGGTAGCAGCAATGGTGAAAAATACCAACAAGAATACTGTAGTAGGCACTTTCATCTGGGCCTACCTCATCTTCCACTGTCACTAGTTTCAACACTTTACACTGAACTGATACAGCCACTGGCTGAAGAGACGTCTTAATAATAAATATATAACATGGCGCATATGTCTTATTCTTCATGTTTCACGAGTCTTCCTAGCCAATAATGTAAAGGCGAGTGTTAAGTGGCAGGGAGACAACAGTCAGAGAGTGTTGAGTGGCAGGGAGACAACAGTCAGAGTGTTGAGTGGGCATGGGGGGAGACAACACTTCAGAGAGTGTATGAGTGGCAGGGGAGACAACAGCCAGAGTGTTGAGAGTGGCAGGGGGAGCACAACGTCAGAGAGGTTGTTGAGTGGCAGGGAGACAACAGTCAGAGTGTTGAGTGGCAGGGAGACAACAGTCAGAGAGTGTTGAGTGGCAGGGAGACAACAGCCAGAGTGTTGAGTGGCAGGGAGACAACAGTCAGAGAGTGTTGAGTGGCAGGGAGACAACAGTCAGAGTGTTGAGTGGCAGGGAGACAACAGTCAGAGTGTTGAGTGGCAGGGAGACAACAGTCAGACGAGTGTTGTTGAGTAGTGGCAGGGAGGACAACAGTCAGAGAGTGTTGAGTGGCAGGGAGACAACAGTCAGAGGTGTTGAGTGGCAGGGAGACAACAAGCCGAGTGTTGAGTGGCAGGGAGGGGAGGACAAACTGTCAGCAGAGAGTGTTGAGTGTCAGGGATGTGCAACAGTCAGAGTGTTGAGTGGCAGGGAGGACATACAGTAGGGATGTGTTAAGTGGCTGGGTGACAACAGCAGTGTGTTGAGGTGGCAGGGAGACAACAGTCAGAGTGTTGAGTGGCAGGGAGACAACAGTCAGAGTGTTGAGTGGCAGGGAGACAACAGTCAGAGAGTGTTGAGTGGCAGGGAGACAACAGTCAGAGAGTGTTGAGTGGCAGGGAGACAACAGTCAGAGAGTGTTGAGTGGCAGGAGACAACGTCAGAGAGTGTTGTGTGGCAGGGAGGTCAAACAGTCAGAGTGTTGAGTGGCAGTGGCAGGGTGACCCAGTCAGAGTGTTGGAGTGGCAGGGAGAAACAGTCCGGGTGAGTGTTGAGTGGAGGGAGACAACAGTCAGAGTGTTTGAGTGGCAGGGAATAGACAACGTCAGAGAGTGTTGAGTGGCAGGGAGACAACAGTCAGAGAGTGTTGAGTGGCAGGGAGACAACAGTCAGAGTGTTGAGTGGCAGGGAGACAACAGTCAGAGTGTTGAGTGGCAGGGAGACAACAGCCAGAGTGTTGAGTGGCAGGGAGACAACAGTCAGAGTGTTGAGTGGCAGGGAGACAACAGAGGCATAGTGTTAAGTGGCAGGGAGACAGCAGTCAGAGAGTGTTGAGTGGCAGGGAAGACATCAAGTCAGAGAGTGTTGAGAGAGTGGCAGGGAGACAACAGTCAGAGAGTGTTGAGTGGCAGGGAGACAACAGTCAGAGAGTGTTGAGTGGCAGGGAGACAACAGTCAGAGTGTTGAGTGGCAGGGAGACAACAGTCAGAGAGTGTTGAGTGGCAGGCCAGGGGAAAACAGCCCAGAGAGGTTGAGTGGCAGGGAGACAACAGGTCAGAGAGTGTTGAGTGGCAGGGAGACAACAGAGACATAGTGTTGAGTGGCAGGGAGACAACAGTCAGAGAGTGTTGAGTGGCAAAGAGACAACAGAGACATAGTGTTAAGTGGCAGGGAGACAACAGTCAGAGAGTGTTGAGTGGCAGGGAGACAACAGTCAGAGAGTGTTGGAGTGGAAGGGGAAGGGGACAACAGTCAGAGGGTTGGTAAGTGGTCAGGGATGGGAGTCAACAGTCAGTGAGTGTTGAGTCGGCAAGGGGAGACAACAGTCGACAGTTGTTGGACTGAACAGGGAGACACAGCCAAAGAGTGTTGAGTTGGCAGAGGAGACAACTGTCAGTAGAGTGTTTGAAGGTGCAGGGAGACAAAACAAGTCAGTCAAGAGTGTTTGAGTGGCAGGGGACGACAAACAGAGACATAGTGTTAAGTGGCAGGGGAGACAAACAGTCAGGACAGTGTTGGACTGGCAGGGAGAGGGAACAACAGCCAAAGAGTGTTGAGTTGGCAGAGAGACAACTGTCAGAGGGAGTGTTTGCAGTGGCAGGGAGGGGAGGACAACAGTCAAGTGTCGTTGAGTTGGCAGGGAGACAACAGTCAGGAGTGTAGAGTGGCAGGGAAGACAACAGAGGCACAATAGTGTTGAGTGCAGGGAGACAAACAGCAGAAATAGTGTTTGAGTGGCAGGGAGACAACAGACAAGAGAGTGTTGAGTGGCAGGGAGACAACAGTTAGAGTGTTGAGCGAGGGAGACAAAGAGCATAGTGTTTTGAGTGGCAGGGAGACAACAGCCAGAGAGTGTTGAGTGGCAGGCAGGGAGACATCAGAGACATAGTGTTGAGTGGCAGGGAGACAATAGTCAGAGAGTGTTGAGTGGCAGGGAGACAACAGTCAGAGAGTGCTGAGTGGCAGTGAGACAACAGTCAGAGAGTGTTGAGTGGCAGGGAGACAACAATCAGAGAGTGTTGAGTGGCAGGGAGACAACAGTCAGAGAGTGTTGAGTGGCAGGGAGACAACAGAGACAAAGTGTTTGGAAGTGGAGAAGAGAAACAGTTCAGAGAGTGTTGAGTGGCAGGGATACAACAGAGACATAGTGCTGAGTGGCAGGGAGACTACAGTCAGAGAGTGTTGAGTGGCAGGGAGACAACAATCAGAGTGTGTTGAGTGGCAGGGAGACAACAATCAGAGAGTATTGAGTGGCAAGGAGACAACAATCAGAGAGTGTTGAGTGGCAGGGAGACAACAATCAGAGAGTGTTGAGTGGCAGGGAGACAACAATCAGAGAGTATTGAGTGTCAAGAGGACAACAATCAGAGAGTGTTGAGTGGCAGGAGGAGGGACAACAATCAGAGACGTGTTGAGTGGCAGGGAGACAATCACGAGAGTATTGAGTGGCAAGGAGGACACACAATTCAGGGTGAGTTTGAGTGGCAGGGAGACAATCAGAGAGTATTGATGGCAAGGGAGACAACAATCAGAGAGTATTGAGTGGCTGGGAAAACATTAAGAGAGGTTGAGTGGCAGGGAGACAACAATCAGAGAGTGTTGAGTGGCGGGAAGACAACAACAGGAGAGTTATTGAGTGGCAAGGAGACAACCAATCAGAGAGTGTGGAAAAAAAGTGGCAGGGAGACAACACTCGAGAGTGTTGAGTGGCAGGGAGAACAATCAATCAGAGAGCAGGCAGTTGGGTGGAAGGGAGACAACACTCAGAGAGTTAGTGTTAAGTGGACATAGCAAGAGACAGTGGCTGTGTGCTGTATAGATACACATATGTAGGATATATGGGTTCAGGAGAACCGAAAGATGATAAATAGACACATGGACAACACAAGGTAGAACACAAGCGTTAGAACACGAGGTGAACACGAGGCAGAACACAGAGGATAGAAACAACGAGTTTAGAACACGAGGCTGAACCGGGTAGAACACGCAGGTTAGTAGAAACACGAGGCTGAACACGAGGTAGAACACAAGGCTGAACACGAGCTGAACACGAGGTAGAACGCGAGCTGGTTAGAAAACACGAGTAGAACTCGAGGATGAAACCAACGAGGGCTGAACACGAGGTAGAACACGAGGCCTGATCACGAGGTCTCAGACACGAGGTAGAACACGAGGTAAGTGCACGAGGACCTGAACACGAGGTTAGAACACGAGGCTGTAACCCGAGGCAGAACACGAGTTAGAACACGAGGTAGAACACGAGGTAGAACACGAGGCTGAACACGAGGCTGAACACGAGGTAGAACACGAGGTAGAACACGAGGCTAACACGAGGTTAGAACTCGAGGTTAGAACACGACGGATGAACACGAGGTAGAAACACGAGGTTAGAACACGATGGTAGAACACGAGGCTGAACACGAGGTAGAACACGAGGTAGAACACGAGGCTGAACACGAGGTAGAACACGAGGCTGAACACGAGGTAGAACACGAGGTAGAATACAAGGTAGAACACGAGGTAGAACACGAGGTAGAACACGAGGTTGAACACGAGGTAGAACACGAGGTAGAACACGAGGTAGAACAGGAGGTTGAACACGAGGTAGAACACGAGGTAGAACATGAGGTTGAACACGAGGCTGAACACGAGGTAGAACACGAGGTTGAACATGAGGTTGAACACGAGGTTAGAACACGAGGTTAGAACATGAGGTAGAACCCGATGCTGAAAAAACGGGTAGAACATCGAGGTAGAACACGAGGTAGAGATCACGAGGCCTTGAAAAACACGAGGTTTTAGAACACGAGGGAGAAACCGAGGCTGAACACGAGGTAAACACAAGGTAGAACACGAGGTTAAACACGAGGCTGAACAACGAGGTAGAACACGTGTTAGTAGAACCACGAGGCTGAACACGAGGCTAAAACCACGAGGTTAGAACACGCAGGGTAGGAAGACGAGGCTGAACACGAGGTAGAACACTGAGAGGGTTAGAACACGAGGCCAGACACGAGGTTAGAACACGAGAGTAGAACTCGAGGTAGACACAAGAAGGGCTGAACACAAGGTAGAACACGAGGGAGAACACGAGGTGATCACGAGGTTAAATAAAGAACCACGAGGCTGAACACGAGGTAGAACACGAGGCTGAACACGAGGTAGAACACGAGGTAGAATACAGGTTAGAAACACGAGGTAGAAACACGAGGTTTAGAAAAGAACCAGGATGGTTTGTAACGAGTAGAAACACGATGGGTAGAACATGAGGTTGAACACGAGGCTGAACACGAGGTTAGAACACGGTTGAACATGCAGGTTGATCACGAGGTTAGACACGAGGTAGAACATGAGGTAGAACACGATGCTGAACACGAGGGTAGATACACCGAGGTTAGAACACGAGGTTAGAACACGAGGCTGAACACGAGGTAGAAACGAGGTAGAACAAGAGGTAGAAACGAGGTAGGAACCTCCGAGGTAAAAACGAGGCTGGAACACGAGGTAGAAACACGCAGGTGGAAACACGAGGCTGATAAACGAGGCATGAACACGAGGTAGTAGAACACGAGAGGTAGAACACGGAGGCTGACACGAGTAGAAACACGACGGTAGAACACGAGGCAGAACACGAGGTTAGAACACGAGGTTAGAACACGAGGTAGAACACGAGGCTGAACACGAGGTAGAACACGAGGTAGAACACGAGGCTGAACACGAGGTCGAACAGGAGGTTGAACACGAGGTAGAGCAAGAGGTAGAACAGAAGTAAAACACGAGGTAGAATACGAGTTAGAACACAAGGCAGAAAACGAGGTACAACACGAGGCAGAATTCGAGTAGTAGAACACCAAGGTAGAAACGGAGGTACGAGGTAGGACTTAGGTAGCACACGTTATAGAAACACAAGACAAAACACGAGGTAGAACTCGATGCTAAACCACTAGGCAGAACACGAGGTTGAACACGAATGGGTAGAAGACCCAAAGGGGGGGGAGGTAGAATACGAGGTAGAACACGAGGTTGAAACACGAGGTAGAACAAGAGGTTAGACACGAGGCAGTATACGAGGGAGAATACGATTTTTAGAACACCAAGGGCGGAACACCGAGGTACAACTCGAGGCAGGGAATTCGAAGTAGGTAACACAGGCCATGAAAACGAGGTAGAACACGAAGTAGTAGAACACGAAGTAAAAGAGAAGGCGACGTTGGAAACACACCATGTTTGGAGGGGAAAAGGGGGGGGGGAAAACCAGAAATGGAGACCACTTGTGGAACAATTGGAGCCTTTTACTTAAGAAAACATTTGTAGCCAGCCGTGTCTTCTCGAGTCCAATACAGAGAGAACGGTTGGAAAATAAGGAGTGAATGTAGTAATCAGTCCCTCAGCCTGGAGTCAATGTGTTCAGTTCATCTGTTAGAGCAGCAGTTATCTGAGAACTTGATACAGGGAATTCTGCAGTGCTGGCCTACCTACTGTCATAACCCTACTTAACTAGAGATTTATCCAACTTGGTGACTCCGCCTCCTCCTGCTTTACTCACCTGACTGCAGTTAAATATGCCACTTCTCCAAGCATTTACACTGTCCTTTTCTCAAGTCTGATGGACTAAAACACACGACTACCGTGTCAGAGAGACACAGCAGAACTGTCAAAGGAGACAGATTACAGATTGGTTAAGAGAAAGAAGGTAGTCTGGTGGTGTCAGAGAGACAGTTAAACAGTTAGTAGTTTAAATCAGTTAGCGATTGATTGTTTAGTGTGATTGGTGATGTGGGAGGAGATGGTGTGAGGATGGGTGGCGTAGTGGTAGATGGAGAAGAGGAGGGAGGGGAGAGTGGAGAGTGGAGAGTGGCCCGGAGAGGAGGAGAGGAGGAGAGAGAGAGGGGAAGAGAGGAAGAGGGAGGGGAGCATGAGGAGAGAGAGAGAGAGAGAGAGGGATGAAGGAAGAGTGGAGGGAGACGAGGAGAGAGAGAGCTAGTGAGTGATACAGATGAAAGTATCGACTGACTACTCGTTTTTATTTTATTTATTGGAAAGATTAATGCAAGTGTACCTGAATGTATTCGAGCGATATGAAGGTGAAGGCGAAGGTGAAGGTGAAGGTGAGGTGAAGGTGTTTGGAAAGTGAAGGTGAAGGTGAAGTATGAGGTTAGTAAGTGTGAATGCATGTCAACATGAGGGTGAAGGTGTAGGTGATGATGAAAGGTGAAGGTGAAGGTTAGTGAATTTGAATGTATGTAAATATGAATGTGGAATAATTGTAACCCTAGAATGTATACTATAGTGTACAGTCTAAGAGTACACTCCAGTGTGCACTTAGTGTACAGTCTGAAGTGCCTCTTGTGTTCACTATAGTGTACCAGTCTTGTATACACTTAGTGTACACTATCAGTGTTCAGTCTGAGTACACTGTCAGTGTACACTATAGTGTAGGTCTGAGTACTCTCTAGTGTACACCTAAAGTGTATATTCTTGTGTTACTTTGTGGTATTATAAGCCTAGTATACACTAGTTACATTCTGGTGTACCAGTCTGGTGTACACTATAGTGTACCTGTCTAGTGCATACTCTGTGTACAGTCTTAGTTGTACTGTCTAGTTTGTCTAGAAAGGACACATGACAATATTAGGACAAATAAAACATTTTGATCACTTCTATTATTCAGAAGTCTGGTATAACATTCGCCGGGAAACCAAGACAAGTGTATCCTGGCGGCCGCGTCTTAGTCATATGACGACCCGCAGCTGGAGCTTTTGTTTATGTGGATACGAGGCCATCTGCTGGATCTAACCGGTTATGAATAAGCATTGCTTGATGCTATCATACAGAGGTTTAAAAAACCCAGTTATTTAGGTGGGGAGAGTGAGGTGTAGTGACACATGGTAACCATATTGGGCAAGAAGGCAAATCCTTAAAGCATATCAAAAAACCACTAATTCTGACAGGAAAAGATTTCAGGTATGCCAACCTTACTGGCCCGGTGCCAGAATATTTCAAGCTGTTACAGCTAACACTCTTTCGTTTGTTCGTCACTTTTGGATAGAGTGTTCAGGAATGATCACCAAGTTATGAAATCTTCTTAGAAGTTTTTCATGGTTGATGACGAGTTCCTGACCGCTCTTCCCCATCAGATACGAAAAATTCATCGAGATGTAACTATTAAAGCTGAGGAAGTTGCTGAGGTGTGACCGATTGCTGAGGATAAAATTCCTATGAATGACCTAAAGGGATCGACCCTTAAGGGCGTGGGGTTCTTCAGACCTTAAGAAATCAAAGCTGTAGGGGAAAGTTCACACTTTAATATGACTTCTTTTATTCACTGTTGTCATTTGTGTGGTTGGGTGTTAAGGGACATAAAACGTCCATGATTGTCCTTATAAGTAGGTTCACAAAAAGTTGGATGATGTTTTTAAAAGACTGTATAATGGACCAAGCCCCTTCATGTTCTTGGAACAGTTCTATGGACTTAATGTATCTACAATTTTACGAGACACTGGGCACATGTAATAGTCATTTCTGACATTTAAGCTGTTGCCTAACCTGAAAGAAACTCATATTCCTTTGCTTTACTTTCGACTACTTGGGACACGTCCAGCGTACGGTCTCTTGTCCTACATCGTTGTTACTTAGTCTAACATGGTTGCACAAGGTTGGGATCTGAAGCAGTTACGTAGCTCCCATCACTTCTTGTCCGTACTAACTTGGTAATGTAAAAGGTGCATTCTTCTTTCTGAGTCGTTGACCTTTCATCATCAAATGGATGGATTAACGTGTTCAAGATCCCTCTCTCCGGTAGAGTCATAGAAGCCCCTCGAAAGTTCAGATGAGACAATGTTCGTGTGATCATGTGGGATTAAAACCAGTGATGCTACTCTCGAAAGCGACGGTAGTTGGTTAAACGGGTTTTCTCAATTATTGCTTGAAAAGTGATAGATTCAACCTTCCGTAATATAATTGTCATCGTGTCTTGGGTGGATCAGACCATAAGCCCAGGCCTTCTCCTACTGTACTCCTTTGTTTTTCCCTGACTTTTAAAGCCCTTTAGACATTTCGAAGGTCTCCATTTGTACACAATTTACAGACGTCGTACATTGCCCTTCTCTTCAGAGATTGCCATAATGCCGCCTAATAACAAAAATCAAGTTATCCAAAGGAAAAACTTTTCACATAAATTTGAATATATAAAAGGTATCTTGTACAAGTCAGTATTTACAATTTATATTCAGATGAGATAGACTATTCAATCTTAGTTGTTACCCAGTCCAATGCAGAGAGATGACAGTTCTTAAATGGATACATGACCTGCCAGTGGCCGGACATTTCTCGCCATCGTTTATTTAACTCTTACATAAATTAGGGAAACCTATTTTTGGCCTAAAATGTCCTCAGATGTCACTACTATTGTAGATCGTTAGTAAAGTTTGCCTATACTGTCATCCTCACGAGGTGAAAGGCGAGTACCTTTTGGTAAAAATGCCCAGTCTTTACGGTACCCTTTGAAAGAGTAGCTATTGACATCGTTGGTAACTTTATCTCCTCTTTCATCTGGGGGGGGGACATAGATATATAATTACACTTTAGTTGATTATGCTTCGATGGTTTCCTGATGCCATTTACCCTTAAAGACCAATACACCCTACTGAGGTTGGCTGAAGCCCTTTTGCCAATCTTCTCCAAGAGGGGGCATCCCTAGAGAAATTTTGTTGACCCGTGGGACACAATTCTAATCTGGACCCTTAACTGCAAAATTTTTACACTTCTGGGTAGTGAAAGCCTCTCTTTACCAACCCCTGTCCATAACAGTGTTTAATGGGAAGAATAGGAATTGAGCGCCCAGCATTCCGATTCTCAAGTCCCTTTTTAAGGTACTAACCCAGTGTGTTGGCTCCATTTTTAAAACTATGGTGTGGCATCGCTTACCTACCTGTGCTTCTGTTTACCATGAGGAAAGTTCCCAGTGAATCTTTGGGGTTTTCACCTTTTGATCTTCTTATGCGTAGACGGCCAGAGGGTACATTGTCCATCCTATTGTACTTTTGGATAATAAGGAGGCATATGTTGAGGTTCCGCTCTTTTACAGTTTCTACCTTGACTTACGTATTCCAACTTGTGGAGTCCTCGACATCGTTTCGATAAACCTAAGTTGTCAATGACAAGTACCAAAAACCTTTTTTGATTCCATAAGTCAGAGGAGAGAAGTATATTAAAGTAGGGGATATGAAGTTCTTGTACTTCTTGGCCTATCAAGGTCAAATAATTTATTTGTAGCATGGAAAGGATCCATATAAAGTATTAAAAATTTGTTGGCAAAGTTGCTTACTCACAGAAGTCAAGGGGAAACCTAAGCTTTTTAATATCAACATCCTTATGAAATATTACCGAAGAAATTTCGGGTTACTGACTTAATATCTTTGAGCTTAATTTTTCTTCACGAACGTGAATAAGACAGTCTGTAAGAATGTAAGGTGTGCATAATTGGACACCTATAACTTAGACTATGATGAGGAACTACATGACTTGGTGACTCGTTGAACACTCGGGCGCCGCAACAACATTAATATTAATGTATCTTTTGGAATGCATAAGAGACCATGTCTACTTCTATGTCGAAACTTTTCAGACGTATAAAAAATGATATTCCAGGTGTTAACTCTACGGTATAAGTCCATATTAGATTGACTTAGTGACGGACTATACCTCATCAACGGAAAATATACCCAGTTGCCAGTTCCACCCTTAGGGTATTGATTTTGACCGAGAGGTAGACTAATTATTTAAAACTTATAAAGATCATTGAACCTTCAGTATCTGAATCTTGATCACAGTAGTCCATGGTTTAAGAAGGAGGATAATTCATATAGACTTGATATTGACTTCAGAGGCCACTTAATGCTATAACTTCCGGTGGGATGCTGAGCCTATGCACTAAATAGATAGAGGATCTACACAAAATTTTATGACGCTTCCTTCTTTTCAGTGATTGATATTGCTCGGCCATATCATCAAGTATGCTTAGATCCTTCTTCTAGCAGTACACCGCTTTTCTAACACACCACAGGAATGATGCAATATAGAAATCTATGCCACTTCGGTTTTGGGTAACTGCTGTGCTACCTACGCTGAGATGAATGAGAAAGGTCTTGGGTTAATTTGGCCAAATGTTCTAGTTTATTTTGATAACAATTTAGTAATGACATCACGTGGGGCAAACATATCCAATCATTAACAGCTGTTTTGCGTAGGTTACGCTTCATGGCCTCCCTGACTGCCGAAGAAATTGTTCACTTGGGTTATAACACGTATTAGATATCTTGGTCTGATAACTTCTAAAAACTCCTTGCAGCCTTCCCCAGTATGATCAAAGCTTTTTTGAATTTAAAAGTCCCCATAACCAAGAAGGTTCATGCGTAGTTTCTTTGGTTCTGTTAAATTTTTATGTCACGGTTTACTCCGAACATTAATGATAGTAAAGGCTCTATCGACTTCAATTAAACAAGTCTGTGCAAGGAACTCTTGCAACTTTCCGACGTAGCTCGGGGGAAGAAAAGTTTATTGAGATCAAAAATATCGTCTCGAGAGACCCTTGCTTTAAGATTCCAGATATTAATAATAAACATTTTGTTTTTAGATCTGATGCTCCTCCAATTGCTTAGGTGCGGTGTTACTACTGCTACCGATGATGGTACTCCATTACTGTATGCATTCCCTAAGCACGGAAAACTCCTTCCCGCAGAAACGAGATTCTCCACAATAGGAAAGAATGTTTAGCCCTTGTGGGGGGTATCTCCAACTTAATTTTTATTTGCTGCGGGAAATGAATTCATTTCTTGTAACGGCTCAACAACCTTTGATATACCTAGAAATCTTTTAAGGGAACCAACAAGTCGACCTCTTGAGGGTGGACATTGGCACTACAGGCTTTTAAGTTCCTATGTGATGTATATCAATTGGTTCATACATTTATTTCATATGTCGTTAAGTCGTGACAGTCAGTTTGAAGGATTTGTTGGACCTTATGCGGACTTTCACATGTTAGAACTTTTTCTCGCCTATTCTTCTTATAACTCCTTGACTATAAGTCTTCGGTACGGGGGGAGTGTCGTGGGAAAAAAAGTTCAATAGACAGGAAGTAGCGAGGGTGTATATAGTATACTATCAGTTTCATTTTGCCAGCTACTTGTAAGTTGGGTAAGTAATGCTACCTTCTATTCCCAGCCCCCCTTTTTTTCCCCTCCGAAAGTGATTGTTTCAGTGCCGGTTTTTGTTAAGGTGAGGCGTTTGTCATGCTCCCTCTAATTACCGCCCTTTTTTACACCACCCCGAAAGTGATAGTTTGACTGACGCGCTGACTTGTTAAGTTAGGTGTACAGTCTAGCTCCGCTTCCATTACCCTCCGTTCTCCCCACCCCCCTGGAAAGGTGTCGGTAGTGAGGGCTCCGGTTCCAATCAGTAATCACTAGACTCACAGACTCCCAGCACTACTGTTAAGTACATTCTGCATTGTATTTAGTGGATTTATGGTGAAAAGCTTTCACTTTTGACCAATTAATATAAATTGTCCTTTCAGTCTTGCTCTAGGTTGTACTGTTGTAATAATCCACCACATCTTTTTAGGTTTTGTATTATCATGGTGAGTGATTTCTTAAGCAGTGGGTAACATGTCTATCTTTCCAGGCTTTGGATGAACAGAGAGGGTCACTGGCCAATCAACGAGTAGAACTGATGGAGATGGAACGGATCGTCCTGGAGACTTCCCCTTTTTGGATTTAATCTACATTGTGCCCTGTTGAAATTGAAGGAATATCCCCCATCCATATTGCAGCGGTTTTAAAGAACATGATTTCCTGTCATCGGGGATAGAATACTCATAGGCTATACTGTGAAGAAATAGCCAGTGGGTTTTAACCAACACGTGCGACAATCCCCCCTTCATCGGCAAAGGCTACGGATTTCAACAGCAGTGTCACCAAACACCAGACACCCAAGTTTTATATTAGCGTTTGATTTCAGTTATTTATTTTTAAATTTTCTATTTTCTTTATTGTTGGTAGATCAATATTTCTTATTTAAACGTGTTTTTTATTTTATATTTTATATATAATAAAGTGTTTCATGTTTGTCTGTTATATTTATTTTTCTATTCATTAATTTTCATGAGGAGGAGCCATGCAGCCCGGGTTTTACTGTCTGAAGTTGTTTAAGAGCTGAGTAAGCCTTCACAGACGCTACCATCCTGGGTTGTTGTTAGACAGCAAACCTTCAGGGTTATTGCAGACAGCAATCCAAATCCAGGGTTGTTGTTAGTCAGCAACCATCCATTGTGTTGTTGACAGAAATCAATCCAGGGTTGTTGTTAGGAAGCAACCATCAAGTGTTGTTGCTAGACTGAGCGTACCTGGGTGTTCTAGGCAGCAACTTCAGGTTTATTGATAGACAGCAAACCATCCAGGGTTGTTGTTAGAGAACAAACCATACAGCCATTGTTGCTAGACTAGTAACCATACTGGGTTGTGTTAGACAGAAACCTTCCAGAGTTATTTTTCAGGGGACTAACAAACAATTAAGCAGGGTTGTTGTCTAAGTGAACAATTGTAAGTTATGATTGTTTCTAGATCAGCAACCATCCTGAGTGACTTGTTAGTCAGCAAATCAGTTATTGCTAGACGGCAACAATGCTGGTTGCTATTTAGACTGCAAAATCCGGAGTTATTGTTAGAACAGCAACCTCCTGGGTTGTTGCTAGAGAATAGCCTTTCTGGGTTTGTTGCATATACTGCAACCATACAGGTTGTTGTTAAGAGTGTAGCCATTCCAGGGGTTTTGTTGGACGAGAACTATTCAGAGTTGTTGCTAGACAGCAACCGTATAGGGTTTGTTGTAGACACAACACTTCCAGGGTTGCTGTTTAGACAGCAACCAATCCAGTTTTGTCTTTGACAGCATAACCATCCAGGGTTGTTCTTAGACAGAAACAATCCTGGGTTTTGTTGGAGAGAAAAAATACTATACAGAGTTGTTGCTTGTCCTGCAACCGTATAGGCGTTGTTGTTAGACTGCCAACCATCCAGGGTTTGCTGTTAGACAGCAAACCATCAATGATTGTTTAGACAGCAACTTCCAGGGTTGTTTGTTAGTCAGCATCCATACAGGTGTTGTTCTTAGTCAACAAACATCCAGAGTGGATGTTAGACAGCCAACCATCCAAGGTTTCTTGTTAGAACATGAAAATTACTGATGGTTGTTAAGGACAGCAACAATTCAGAGTGGTTGGGTTAGACATCTAACATGAAAAGTGGTTTGTTTTGACAGGCATCATTCTGGGTTCTTTTTTAGAGAGCAACATTTCCAGGGCTGCTGTTAGTCAGCATCATCCTGGGTGGTTGTTTGACAACAACACATCGAGTGATTGTTGTTGGACAGCAACCATACAATTGTTTTGCTAGACAGCAACCATCAGCAGTGGTTGTTTAGTCAGCACTCCGTACAGAGTGGTTGTTGACAGGCACTTTCAAGACGTAGGTTGTTAGACAGCATCCATCCGAGAAGTGGTTGTTAGACAGCAACCTCCAGGGTTGTAGTTAGACAGCAACATACAGTGCAGTTTGTTAGAAGCATCATCTCTGAGTGGTTGTTAGACAGCAACCATCCAGGGTTATGGTTAGATTGCAGCCACACAGGTGGATGTTAGACAGGAAACCATCCATAGTGGTTGTTAGACAGCATTTCATGAAGTTGTTCTTGTTTTATGGCAACCATGTAGTTGTTGCTGTTAGACAGTAACTATACCAAAGTGCGTTGTTTAGATCAGCCATGCAGGATTGTTGTTAGACAGCAATCTATAGAGCGTTCTTGTTAGACAAACCCATCCAAGGTTGTTTATTAGACAAAACCGTCCGGAGTTGTTTTAGACAGCACCCACATCCATGCTTGCTGTTAGACAGCAACCATGACAGAGTGTTGTTAGACAGCAACATCCAGAGTGTGTGTTAGACAGCCAACCTCCAGGGTTCGTTGTTAGACAGCAACCATGCAGTGTGTTGTTAGAAGCATTCATCCTGAAGTGTTGTTAGACTGCAACCATCCTGAGTGGTTTAAGACGACAACCTTTCAGAGTAGTTATATAAGGACGCATACCATCCAGAGTGAGTTGTAAGACAACATCCAGAGAGTGGTTGTAAAGCGACAACCTTCCCGACGTGGTTATTAGCCTCAAACCCCCAGGGTTGTTGTTAAAACACCAACATCCAAAAGTGTTGTTAGACCAGCAAAACATAGGTTGTTGTTAGAACAGAATCATCCAGAGTGTTGTTAGACAAGCAACCATCCAGAGTGTGTAAGACAGTAACCATTCCAGAGTGTTGTTAGCAGCAAACCTTCCGAGTGTTGTAAGACAGTAACCCATCCAGAGTGTTGTTAGACAGCAACATCAGAGTGTTGTAAGGTAAGTAACATCCAGAGTGTTGTTAGACAGAAACCATCTGGATAATAAAAATAATATTTTTATTGTTATTATGTCTCATGTACAAGGTATACAGACCTTAGCTGACATCAGTGCATACGCTGTATAGAAACCTGGCTGGTTATGGCAGAGCATTTCGGGCTAACTTAGGTCAATTTTTTGTCCAGGATGCGAACCCACTAATAGTCGACTAACTCTCAGTACCATTTTATGATGGGTGAAAATCGGGACAACAGTTGTAAGGAAAACACGGGGCCATGTGTTTTTCACACTTGGCGGGTATTGAACCGGTTCCTCAGCGTTCTGTGAGCGAGAGCTCTCTGGCAACCTGGACCATGAGAACCTTAGTTAAAGGGGGGGGAAAATTAACCCCCCCCCCACCCCCAGGGGTATCTATCAGGTCTGTGTCTCAGCAGTTGTCCCAACCTGGTGGTCTTCCTGGAGGGTGTTCCATCCTTTAAACAGGCTCCAGTGGATTAATATTGCTTTTTAATGACATAGGATGGAATCTGATACTTCGATTCCCTCAAGAAAGGGCTCCTTGACGCTGGTTGAGGGGCTCATGATCTAGTGGATTTTGGATCTGTTGCTCCAGTTTCATTGAATTAAAGCATGAATGCCTGTACATCCCCCCATAGACGCTGTATAATCCAAAGGGTTTAGTGCTTCCCCTTGATTTAATAATAATATATAATGCTACTTTGAATATTTCAACACTATTTATTTAAATTCTTACAAATTATGGTTCACCCCGTGCCCACGGTTCCTCTCACATGCGTTGACGCACATGGGGCAAGCTGTTAAGCAATACTGGGATTCCGAAATGCATCTAGTTGGGATAGGTATAAAGACAAGGGCATGACGCCCATATATATACCAACGCACTCATGCAGTCTCACGACTCGCCCTTCAGCATCGAGGTGGGTAACTGCAGTCTCTGGACAAGTGACTTCGGTCTTCACAATGCTTTTCTCATAGTGTTTTATTAATAAGGATTCTCGTGAGATATTCTCATGTGAGGTGTATGCCTTTGTAATCTGGCGACTTCTGTGTATACCTGGAGTATAACTGGAGAGGATTTCGGGGTCAACGCCCCCGCTGCTCGGTCTGAGACCAGGCCATAATGATGAGAGATAATTTACGTATTCATTTCCCTTTCCCTGTTATTATCTGGTATTGTTGAAACGGTACGATTCTAAGTTCATTGGAGGTAGCTAGTGTATGGGGTATGTAATGGGGTATAACTACAACACAATACTCTTTCTCTATGGTAGCAGCAATGGTGAAAATTACCAACAAGAATACTGTAGTAGGCACTTTCATCTGGGCCTACCTCATCTTCCACTGTCACTAGTTTCAAAACTTTTGCACTGAACTGATACAGCACTGGCTGAACGAGAGTCTTAATATTAAATATATAACATGGCGGCTATGTCTTTATTCTTCATGTTTCACGAGTCTTCCTGCCAAATAATGTAAAGGCGAGTGTTAAGTGGCAGGGAGACAACAGTTCAGAGAGTGTTGAGTGGCAGGGAGACAACAGTCAGAGTTGTTGAGTGGGCATGGGGGGAGACAACACTTCAGAGAGTGTATGAGTGGCAGGGGAGACAACAGCCAGAGTGTTGAGAGTGGCAGGGGGAGCACAACGTCAGAGAGTGTTGAGTGGCAGGGAGACAACAGTCAGAGTGTTGAGTGGCAGGGAGACAACAGTCAGAGAGTGTTGAGTGGCAGGGAGACAACAGCCAGAGTGTTGAGTGGCAGGGAGACAACAGTCAGAGAGTGTTGAGTGGCAGGGAGACAACAGTCAGAGTGTTGAGTGGCAGGGAGACAACAGTCAGAGTGTTGAGTGGCAGGGAGACAACAGTCAGACGAGTGTTGTTGAGTAGTGGCAGGGAGACAACAGTCAGAGAGTGTTGAGTGGCAGGGAGACAACAGTCAGAGAGTGTTGAGTGGCAGGGAGACAACAGTCAGAGTGTTGAGTGGCAGGGAGGGGAGGACAAACTGTCAGCAGAGAGTGTTGAGTGTCAGGGATGTGCAACAGTCAGAGTGTTGAGTGGCAGGGAGGACATACAGTAGGGATGTGTTAAGTGGCTGGGTGACAACAGCAGTGTGTTGAGGTGGCAGGGAGACAACAGTCAGAGTGTTGAGTGGCAGGGAGACAACAGTCAGAGTGTTGAGTGGCAGGGAGACAACAGTCAGAGAGTGTTGAGTGGCAGGGAGACAACAGTCAGAGAGTGTTGAGTGGCAGGGAGACAACAGTCAGAGAGTGTTGAGTGGCAGGAGACAACGTCAGAGAGTGTTGTGTGGCAGGGAGGTCAAACAGTCAGAGTGTTGAGTGGCAGTGGCAGGGTGACCCAGTCAGAGTGTTGGAGTGGCAGGGAGAAACAGTCCGGGTGAGTGTTGAGTGGAGGGAGACAACAGTCAGAGTGTTTGAGTGGCAGGGAATAGACAACGTCAGAGAGTGTTGAGTGGCAGGGAGACAACAGTCAGAGAGTGTTGAGTGGCAGGGAGACAACAGTCAGAGTGTTGAGTGGCAGGGAGACAACAGTCAGAGTGTTGAGTGGCAGGGAGACAACAGCCAGAGTGTTGAGTGGCAGGGAGACAACAGTCAGAGTGTTGAGTGGCAGGGAGACAACAGAGGCATAGTGTTAAGTGGCAGGGAGACAGCAGTCAGAGAGTGTTGAGTGGCAGGAAGACAACAGTCAGAGAGTGTTGAGTGGCAGGGAGACAACAGTCAGAGAGTGTTGAGTGGCAGGGAGACAACAGTCAGAGAGTGTTGAGTGGCAGGGAGACAACAGTCAGAGTGTTGAGTGGCAGGGAGACAACAGTCAGAGAGTGTTGAGTGGCAGGGAGAAAACAGCCAGAGAGTGTTGAGTGGCAGGGAGACAACAGGTCAGAGGAGTGTTGAGTGGCAGGGAGACAAACAGAGACATAGTGTTGAGTGGCCAGGGGAGACAACAGTCAGAGAGTGTTGAGTGGCAAAGAGACAACAGAGACATAGTGTTAAGTGGCAGGGAGACAACAGTCAGAGAGTGTTGAGTGGCAGGGAGGACAACACATACAGAGAGTGTTGGAGTGGAAGGGGAAGGGGACAACAGTCAGAGGGTTGGTAAGTGGTCAGGGATGGGAGTCAACAGTCAGTGAGTGTTGAGTCGGCAAGGGGAGACAACAGTCGACAGTTGTTGGACTGAACAGGGAGACACAGCCAAAGAGTGTTGAGTTGGCAGAGGAGACAACTGTCAGTAGAGTGTTTGAAGGTGCAGGGAGACAAAACAAGTCAGTCAAGAGTGTTTGAGTGGCAGGGGACGACAAACAGAGACATAGTGTTAAGTGGCAGGGGAGACAAACAGTCAGGACAGTGTTGGACTGGCAGGGAGAGGGAACAACAGCCAAAGAGTGTTGAGTTGGCAGAGAGACAACTGTCAGAGGGAGTGTTTGCAGTGGCAGGGAGGGGAGGACAACAGTCAAGTGTCGTTGAGTTGGCAGGGAGACAACAGTCAGGAGTGTAGAGTGGCAGGGAAGACAACAGAGGCACAATAGTGTTGAGTGCAGGGAGACAAACAGCAGAAATAGTGTTTGAGTGGCAGGGAGACAACAGACAAGAGAGTGTTGAGTGGCAGGGAGACAACAGTTAGAGTGTTGAGGGAGGGAGACAAAGAGCATAGTGTTTTGAGTGGCAGGGACGACAACAGCAGAGAGTGTTGAGTGGCAGGCAGGGAGACATAGAGACATAGTGTTTGAGTGGGGCAGGGAGACAATAGTCAGAGAGTGTTGAGTGGCAGGGAGACAACAGTCAGAGAGTGCTGAGTGGCAGTGAGACAACAGTCAGGAGTGTTGAGTGGCAGGGAGACAACAATCAGAGAGTGTTGAGTGGCAGGGAGACAACAGTCAGAGGAGTGTTGAGTGGCAGGGAGACAACAGAGACAAAGTGTTTGGAAGTGGAGAAGAGAAACAGTTCAGAGAGTGTTGAGTGGCAGGGATACAACAGAGGCATAGCTGCCTGAGTGGCAGGGGAGACTTCAGTCAGAGAGTGTTGAGTGGCAGGGAGACAACAATCAGAGTGTGTTGAGTGGCAGGGAGACAACAATCAGAGAGTATTGAGTGGCAAGGAGACAACAATCAGAGAGTGTTGAGTGGCAGGGAGACAACAATCAGAGAGTGTTGAGTGGCAGGGAGACAATCAGAGAGTATTGAGTGGCAAGGAGACAACAATCAGAGAGTGTTGAGTGGCAGGAGGAGGGACAACAATCAGAGACGTGTTGAGTGGCAGGGAGACAATCACGAGAGTATTGAGTGGCAAGGAGGACACACAATTCAGGGTGAGTTTGAGTGGCAGGGAGACAATCAGAGAGTATTGATGGCAAGGGAGACAACAATCAGAGAGTATTGAGTGGCTGGGAAAACATTAAGAGAGGTTGAGTGGCAGGGAGACAACAATCAGAGAGTGTTGAGTGGCGGGAAGACAACAACAGGAGAGTTATTGAGTGGCAAGGAGACAACCAATCAGAGAGTGTGGAAAAAAAGTGGCAGGGAGACAACACTCGAGAGTGTTGAGTGGCAGGGAGAACAATCAATCAGAGAGCAGGCAGTTGGGTGGAAGGGAGACAACACTCAGAGAGTTAGTGTTAAGTGGACATAGCAAGAGACAGTGGCTGTGTGCTGTATAGATACACATATGTAGGATATATGGGTTCAGGAGAACCGAAAGATGATAAATAGACACATGGACAACACAAGGTAGAACACAAGCGTTAGAACACGAGGTGAACACGAGGCAGAACACAGAGGATAGAAACAACGAGTTTAGAACACGAGGCTGAACCGGGTAGAACACGCAGGTTAGTAGAAACACGAGGCTGAACACGAGGTAGAACACAAGGCTGAACACGAGCTGAACACGAGGTAGAACGCGAGCTGGTTAGAAAACACGAGTAGAACTCGAGGATGAAACCAACGAGGGCTGAACACGAGGTAGAACACGAGGCCTGATCACGAGGTCTCAGACACGAGGTAGAACACGAGGTAAGTGCACGAGGACCTGAACACGAGGTTAGAACACGAGGCTGAACACGAGGCAGAACACGAGGTAGAACACGAGGTAGAACACGAGGTAGAACACGAGGCTGAACACGAGGCTGAACACGAGGTAGAACACGAGGTAGAACACGAGGCTGAACACGAGGTAGAACACGAGGTAGAACACGACGGATGAACACGAGGTAGAAACACGAGGTTAGAACACGAGGTAGAACACGAGGCTGAACACGAGGTAGAACACGAGGTAGAACACGAGGCTGAACACGAGGTAGAACACGAGGCTGAACACGAGGTAGAACACGAGGTAGAATACAAGGTAGAACACGAGGTAGAACACGAGGTAGAACACGAGGTTGAACACGAGGTAGAACACGAGGTAGAACACGAGGTAGAACAGGAGGTTGAACACGAGGTAGAACACGAGGTAGAACATGAGGTTGAACACGAGGCTGAACACGAGGTAGAACACGAGGTTGAACATGAGGTTGAACACGAGGTAGAACACGAGGTAGAACATGAGGTAGAACACGATGCTGAAAAAACGGGTAGAACATCGAGGTAGAACACGAGGTAGAGATCACGAGGCCTTGAAAAACACGAGGTTTTAGAACACGAGGGAGAAACCGAGGCTGAACACGAGGTAAACACAAGGTAGAACACGAGGTTAAACACGAGGCTGAACAACGAGGTAGAACACGTGTTAGTAGAACCACGAGGCTGAACACGAGGCTAAAACCACGAGGTTAGAACACGCAGGGTAGGAAGACGAGGCTGAACACGAGGTAGAACACTGAGAGGGTTAGAACACGAGGCCAGACACGAGGTTAGAACACGAGAGTAGAACTCGAGGTAGACACAAGAAGGGCTGAACACAAGGTAGAACACGAGGGAGAACACGAGGTGATCACGAGGTTAAATAAAGAACCACGAGGCTGAACACGAGGTAGAACACGAGGCTGAACACGAGGTAGAACACGAGGTAGAATACAGGTTAGAAACACGAGGTAGAAACACGAGGTTTAGAAAAGAACCAGGATGGTTTGTAACGAGTAGAAACACGATGGGTAGAACATGAGGTTGAACACGAGGCTGAACACGAGGTTAGAACACGGTTGAACATGCAGGTTGATCACGAGGTTAGACACGAGGTAGAACATGAGGTAGAACACGATGCTGAACACGAGGGTAGATACACCGAGGTTAGAACACGAGGTTAGAACACGAGGCTGAACACGAGGTAGAAACGAGGTAGAACAAGAGGTAGAAACGAGGTAGGAACCTCCGAGGTAAAAACGAGGCTGGAACACGAGGTAGAAACACGCAGGTGGAAACACGAGGCTGATAAACGAGGCATGAACACGAGGTAGTAGAACACGAGAGGTAGAACACGGAGGCTGACACGAGTAGAAACACGACGGTAGAACACGAGGCAGAACACGAGGTTAGAACACGAGGTTAGAACATGAGGGTAGAACACGAGGCTGAACCCGAGGTAGAACACGAGGTAGAACACGAGGCTGAACACGAGGTCGAACAGGAGGTTGAACACGAGGTAGAGCAAGAGGTAGAACAGAAGTAAAACACGAGGTAGAATACGAGTTAGAACACACAAGGCAGCAGAAAACGAGGTACAACACGAGGCAGAATTCGAGTAGTAGAACACCAAGGTAGAAACGGAGGTACGAGGTAGGACTTAGGTAGCACACGTTATAGAAACACAAGACAAAACACGAGGTAGAACTCGATGCTAAACCACTAGGCAGAACACGAGGTTGAACACGAATGGGTAGAAGACCCAAAGGGGGGGGAGGTAGAATACGAGGTAGAACACGAGGTTGAAACACGAGGTAGAACAAGAGGTTAGACACGAGGCAGTATACGAGGGAGAATACGATTTTTAGAACACCAAGGGCGGAACACCGAGGTACAACTCGAGGCAGGGAATTCGAAGTAGGTAACACAGGCCATGAAAACGAGGTAGAACACGAAGTAGTAGAACACGAAGTAAAAGAGAAGGCGACGTTGGAAACACACCATGTTTGGAGGGGAAAAGGGGGGGGGGAAAACCAGAAATGGAGACCACTTGTGGAACAATTGGAGCCTTTTACTTAAGAAAACATTTGTAGCCAGCCGTGTCTTCTCGAGTCCAATACAGAGAGAACGGTTGGAAAATAAGGAGTGAATGTAGTAATCAGTCCCTCAGCCTGGAGTCAAGTGTTCAGTTCATCTGTTAGAGCAGCAGTTATCTGAGAACTTGATACAGGGAATTCTGCAGTGCTGGCCTACCTACTGTCATAACCCTACTTAACTAGAGATTTATCCAACTTGGTGACTCCGCCTCCTCCTGCTTTACTCACCTGACTGCAGTTAAATATGCCACTTCTCCAAGCATTTACACTGTCCTTTTCTCAAGTCTGATGGACTAAAACACACGACTACCGTGTCAGAGAGACACAGCAGAACTGTCAAAGGAGACAGATTACAGATTGGTTAAGAGAAAGAAGGTAGTCTGGTGGTGTCAGAGAGACAGTTAAACAGTTAGTAGTTTAAATCAGTTAGCGATTGATTGTTTAGTGTGATTGGTGATGTGGGAGGAGATGGTGTGAGGATGGGTGGCGTAGTGGTAGATGGAGAAGAGGAGGGAGGGGAGAGTGGAGAGTGGAGAGTGGCCCGGAGAGGAGGAGAGGAGGAGAGAGAGAGGGGAAGAGAGGAAGAGGGAGGGGAGCATGAGGAGAGAGAGAGAGAGAGAGAGGGATGAAGGAAGAGTGGAGGGAGACGAGGAGAGAGAGAGCTAGTGAGTGTACAGATGAAAGTATCGACTGACAACTCGTTTATATTTTATTTATTGGAAAGATTAATGCAAGTGTCCCTGAATGTATTGCATCATGAAGGTGAAGGCGAAGGTGAAGGTGAAGGTGAAGGTGAAGGTGAAAGTGAAGGTGAAGGTGAAGATGACGGTTAGTAAGTGTGAATGCATGTCAACATGAAGGTGAAGGTGAAGGTGAAGATGAAGGTGAAGGTGAAGGTTAGTGAATTTGAATGAATGTAAATATGAATGTGAATAATGTGTACCCTAGACTGTATACTATAGTGTACAGTCTAGAGTACACTCCAGTGTGCACTATAGTGTACAGTCTGAAGTACACTCTAGTGTTCACTATAGTGTACAGTCTAGAATACACTCTAGTGTACACTATAGTGTTCAGTCTAGAGTACACTGTAGTGTACACTATAGTGTAGAGTCTAGAGTACTCTCTAGTGTACACTAAAGTGTATAGTCTTGTGTACTTTGTGGTATACAGCCTAGTATACACTAGTTCACATTCTGGTGTACAGTCTGGTGTACACTATAGTGTACAGTCTAGTGCATACTCTAGTGTACAGTCTAGTGTACAGTCTAGTTTGCTCTAGAAAGACACATGACCAAATATTAGGACAAATAAAACATTTTGATCACTTCTAATATTCAGAGTCTGGTATAACATTCGTCCGGAAACAAGACAAGTGTATCCTGGCGCCGGTCTTAGTCATATGACGACCCGCAGCTGGAGCTTTTGTTTATGTGAACGAGGCCATCTGCTGGCTAACCGGTTATGAATAAGCATTTGCTGATGCTAACATACAGAGGTTAAAAACCCAGTATTTAGGTGGAGAGTGAGGTGTGAGTGACACATGGTAACCTGAAGAATGATATATTGAGTTGAGGACAGATAGAAAACGTGATCCTGTTGCTAGGTAGGTGGTGTTTTGTCTGGTTGAGTATCAGGTATGCTAATGTTTTTGAAATTCTGAGGTTTTCAGAATTATGTTATATGGTATTTGTGAGGGCGGTTAGCGAGGTTTCCAGACATCGTCGGCGTCAAAGATTTTGTTCTCTAAGGACCAGCTGTGCCTCATCCCAATTCATCGTCGTCTCTGATACTGGGGTTTCGATATTCGCTCAGGCGGACCGAAAAATTTCTGACAGTTGTCTCTAAATATTTCTTGGGACAGTATCCACAATGAATAGTGTAGACGCCCACTGTGGAAGTTAGAGGTGTGGGACTGTGTTCCATAGTGAAAACCTTGATAGACGGTCTGTTACAATCTATAACGAAGGTTCTTACCACAGTCTAGTGTTCAATCTAGTGTACATTCTAGTGTTCGATCTAGAGTTCAGTCTAGTGTACACTCTAGTGTACAGCCTAGTGTACAGTCAGTGTACAGTCTAGTGTACAGTCAGTGTATAATCTAATGTACAGTATAGTGTTCAGTCAGTGTACATTACAGAGTCTAGTTTACATTTTAGTATACAGTCTAGTGTACAGTGTTGTGTACATTCTAGTGTACTCTATGTGTACAGTCTAGCGTACAGTCAGTGTATAGACTAGTGTACAGTCTGGTGTACAGTCAGTGTACATTCTAGCATACAGTCTAGTTTACATTCTAGTGTACAGTCTAGTGTGATTGTACAGTGTTGTGTTACATTTGGTGTACATGTGTCAGTTAGTTCAGTCAGTGAAAAAGTCTGTTTTTGCTCGTGACTCAATGTACATTTTTATACGTCAGATACAGTCAGTTTTAGTCAGTGTTTTCAGAGGTCGTCAGGGGTTCGTTGCCGACCCCCCGGGAAAAAGGGGGCTGCCGTATTTAAAGAAATTATAATCTAATGAAAAATTAATTTGGAAACATGGGAAAGATGGGGGGGAGATGGTGGTGAAGGTGAGATGCTGGTCAGATGTTGGGGAGATGCTGGCAGTGACTGGTGAGAGGGCTGGTGAGTTGACGGTGGTGGCTGGGAGTGATGGTGGATTTGGGGAAGGGGGTCGAATTAGGAATTGAAGAGCGTATTTTCGGATTATCTCTCACACACATTTAAAGTTCTCACCACTTCAATAACGTCTCTCAACACTCAAAAGTCTTTTCACTACAATTTTTTGCTCCACCACTTTCGTTTCCCACACAATTTTAAATCCTAACAACTCAATAACTTTTTCAAATAAAAACAGCTCTAAACATCAAAAAAAGCCCCTCCCACTAAAATTTAAAAAAAAAGTCTCCCACTACAATTATAGTCTTCCCTACAATAAAGTCTCTCCCCACTACAAAAACAGTCTCTAAACCATTTTTTAATTCTCCCACCAAATAAAGTCCTCACCCTACAAAAAAAAGTAACCCCCCAAAAAATACAGTCTCTAAAAACTACATAAAAAACCCTTCACCACACAATAAAAGTTTCCCATTACAATAACAGCTTACCACTCAAACGTCTTCACATACAATACGTCTTCACCATAAAATTAAAGTCTTCCCCCTACATTTAATTTCCTACAATAAATAACGTTCTAACCACTACATAATATCCTCCATACAATACATCTTCCACTACAAAAAAGTCTTCACACTAAAATTTCGTTTCCCACTAAATAACAGCTTCACCCTACAATAAGGTTTCCCACTACAAAAACAGTCTCTCACCACTAAAAATGTTTTAAAACCTAAATAACAGTTTTTCACCATACAATAAAGCTTACACACAATAACAGTTCTCAACTTCAAAAACGTCTCTCCATTTAAATACTTTCTCCCACTAAAAAAATCTCTCAATACATTAAACATCTCTCCCATACAATACAGTTTCACCTACTTAAAAAGCTTCACCCTACATAAAGTTCTCACCCCACAATAACAGTCTCTCACCACTAAAAAATTTTTTAAAAAAACAGTTCCCCCAAAAAATACATTTTAAACCAATCTCTCACACTCATAAGTCTTCCCACTACAAAAAAACAGTTCTCCAAAACCAATAAAAGTCTTCCCCCACCAATACAGTTTAAACCCCTAAAATAACGGTCTTTCACCATTCTTTAACAGTTCTCATACAATAAAAGTTTTCCATCAATCAGTCTCTCACCCTTAAAATAAGTCTCTCCACTACAATAACGTCTTCCCACTACAAAAATGTCTCTCACCTCAATACGTCTCTCACCACAAAACAGTCTCTAAAATCACAATAACGGTTTCTCACCACTACAATAAACGTCTCCCATAATAAAACAGTCTCTAAAACTACAATAAAGTCTTCCCATACAATAAAGTCTTCACACTAAAAACGTCCCCAATAAAAAACGGTTCTCCATTTCAAAAACAGTTCTCAAAAAATAAAATTCCTCATACAAACAGTTTTTCCCATTAAAATAACAGTCTCTCCCACTACATTAAGTCTCCACACACAATAAACGTTTCTCACCCTACAATAACATCCTCACCATACAAAAAACAGTCTCTCCCCACTACATAACAGTCTTCACCATACAAAAGTCTTCCACTAAAAACATCTTCAAACCAAACTTTCCCCCCCAAAAACGCTCTCCCCACTAAAATTTAAGGTCTCTCCCCCTTTTTCAAAAACACTTCACACTAAAATTTACTCATTTCCTCCCCCTTTAAAAAAGTCTTCACATACAAAAACAGTCTTACCATACAAAAAACAGTCTCTCCCTTACAATAAAAGTTCTCACCATACAAAACAGTCTCTCACCCCCTTTTACAAAAAAAACCAGTCTCTCCCCACTCATAACAGTTTCTCATTCAAAAAGCCCACCATACAAAAACAGTCTCTCCCATTTTCAAAAACGTTTTTCCCTACAAAAAATTTCCCCAAAAAAAGTCCTACCCTACAAAAAGTCTCTCCCCCACTACAAACGTCTTCACCATTCAATAACAGTTTCCACTAAATTTTAGTCTTACACTATTATAGTCTTCCCCAAAACCAATAACGTTTTTCCACCTTTAATAACGTCTTCCCCTCAAAAAAAAGTCTCTCACCTAAAAAAATTTTCCTCACCAAAAAACAGTCTCTCACACTACAAAACGTCTTCCACTAAATATTGCTCTCACCCAAAAATAACAGTCTTCACAACAATAACAGTTTTTCACCACTAAAAAGTTCTCCCATACATAACAGCTCTCACCACTACAATAACGTCTTAAACCCAACATAAAGTTCTCACATAAAATACAGTCTTCACCACTTCAATACAGCTCTCACCTTCAATAAAGTTTCCCTACAAAAACGTCTTCACCACTACATAACAGTCTCTCACCAACAAACGCTTCACCACTAAAAAACAGTTTTTCCCCATACAAAAAACTTTCTTCACCACTAAAAATTTAAATAAACAGTTCTCAACTACAATTGTTTTCCCCCAAAAACTCAATATTAGTCTCTCACCAACCAATAAGTTCTCACCATTAAAGTCTCCACACTAAATTCCAGTCTCTCTTCCCTACATAAAGTCTCTCCCCCAATACAAAAACAGTCTCTCCCCATACAATAAAGTCTCTCACCACTAAAATAAATTTCTCCACAATACAATCGTCTTAACCCCCAAAAAAACTCTAAAAAAAAACGTCTTCACCACTACAAAAAAGTTTCACCACTACATAAAAGTCTCTCACATACAATAGTCTTCACCCACAATAAGTCTCTCCCCTACAAAAAGCTTCCCCAACAATAACAGCCCTTCCCTCTAAAATAACAGTTCTAAAAATAATCTAAAATAAAAAATTTAAAAATAACCCCCCCAGTCTCTAAAACTACATAAAGTTTTCCACCCTACAATAATGTCTCTCCCTAAAATAAATTCTTCCCCCAACACAATAACAGTCTTCCAATACAATAAAAGCCTTTCACCCTAAAATAAAGTTTCCCCAATACAAAAAACAGCTCTCCCAACAATAACGCTTCACCCTCAATTGTCTTAAACCAATACAGTTTCCCACTAAAATAAAGTTTTCCCCACTACAAAAGGTTTCACCACTACAAAAACAGTCTTCCCCCTACAAAAACAGTCTTCCCCACAAAATAAGCCTCTCAAAAATCAAAACAGTCTTCCACTAAAAAAAGTTTCACCCCTAAATAACAGTCTCTCAAAATTTCAATAACAGTCTTCACCACTAAATAAGTCTTACCCAAATTAAAGTCTCTACCAATACAATAAATTTCTCCCCCAATACAATAACAGTCTTCCCCTCAATTGCTTTCCCCAAACCCAATAAAAAGTTTTTCCCCACTCAAAAACGTCTCACCATACATAACGCTCTCACCATTTCAAAAACGTTTTCCCCCACCCCCATTCCCCAATAAGTTTTTCCCATACAATAATTTCCTCTCACTACAATACAGTCTCTCACCCTACAATAAAGTCTTCCCCATACAATAACAGTCTCCCCACTACAAAACGTCTTTACCATTTAAATAATGTCTCTCATACAATAAAGTCTCAAACTAAAATAACGTCTTCCCCCACTACAATTAAAGTCTCCAAAAAAATAAAAAAACTCTTACCACTAAAATAAGTCTTCACACTCAATTAAAGTCTTAACTACAATAACAGTTTTCACCATCAAAAAATTTTCTCAAAAACTGAAATAACGTCTTCAACTATTAACAGTCTCCCCCCTACAAAACGGTTTCCCATTAAAAACGGTTTTTTAAAAAAAAAAAAAAAGTCTCTCACTAAATTACATTCTCCCCTACAAAAAGTCTCTCACCTCAAACAGTCCTCCCCTAAAATAACGGTTTTCCCCACCAAAAAATTATTAAAATTTGTCTCCTTTTCCAAATAAAAGTTCTACCACTACAATAAAGTCTCTCACAATTCAATAACAGTCTTCCCATAAATAAATTTTTCTCTCCCCACCAAAAATAGTCTTTTCTAAAAAAATAAAAATCTCTCTACCTTAATAACAGTCTTCATACAAAAACATTTTCAAAAAACCCTTTTCCCAATAAAAAATCTTTCCCCACTACAAAAAGTTTCACCTTTACAAAACTTTTTCTCACCCAAAATAACGTCTCTCCCCACTACAATAACAGTCTTACCCTACAATAACAGTCTCTCTCTACAAAAAATTTCTCCCACTACAAATACAGTCCTCCCATTACTAACAGTTCTCACAAAAATAAACAGCTCTACCACTAAATAACGTTTTCCACACTAACTAGTCTCCCTTTAAAAACTCCAAAATAAACCAGTTTCACCTACAATAAAGTTTCCCCAAATCAATAAAAGTCTTCCCCCACTACAAAAAAACGTTTCTCACCACTAAAAACAGTCTCTCACCCCATTAAAGTCTCTAACTCAATACAGTTTAAACATTTCAAAACAGTCTCTACATCAATAACAGTCTCTCCCACTACAAAAGGGTCTCTCACACTAAAAAAACGTTTTCCCCACAAAATTTACCAAAACATTCGTCACATACATTAAGTTCTCCCCAAACTAATCGCTCTACAAAATAAGTCTCTAAACTAAATATTAGTCTCTCACACTACAATAAGGGTCTTCACATTTTAATAACATTTTCCTACAATTAAAAAGTCTGTCAAAACCCTTTCCCAGTTCCCCTTCACCTACAATACAGTCTCTCACCACAAATAAGCTCTCACACTAAAAATAACAGTTCTCAAAAACTACATAACGTCTTCACCCTAATATAATCTCTCCAAAAAAAAATTCCCAATAAAAAGTCTCCCCCACTCCCTAATGTCTCTCCCATACAATAAGTCTTCACACTACAATAACTTTTCCCCTTTTTTCAAAACTCAATAACGTCTCTCACCATTTCATAAATTTCTCCCCAAAATACGCTTAAAACCTACAAAACAGTCTCTCCCCCACTACAAAAAAGTTTTCCCCACAAAATAACGTCTTCAAAACTAAAATTAACAGTCTCTCCACTACAATAAGGGTCTTCACCCTACTTTAAAGCCCACCCTCAATAACGCTTCCACAATTTCAGCTTCACCTAAAAAATGTCTCTCAAAATAAAACAGTCTTCACCACTAAACATTAAACAAAGTTTTCCCCCAAATACAATACAGTCATCCATAAAATAAAGTCTTCCCCATAAAATGGTCTTCCCATACAAAAACAGTCTCTCCCAAAAAATAACATTTCTCACCCACAATAACCCTTCCCTACAATAACGGTTTTCCACCACAAAATAACGCTCCACCAAAAATAAAAAGCCCTTCAAAACACTAACAGTCTCCCCCTTTACAATAATGTCTTCACCATACAATAAAGTCTCTCACCAAAACAAAACAGTCTTCCCCCTAAAATTAACGGGTTCCTCTCACCATAACAAAAATAACGCTCCACATACAAAACAGCTTCCCACCAATAAAGTCTTCACCCTACAATAACGTTCCCCATAAATATAGTCTTTACCCTACAAACAGTCTCTAAACCCTAAATACGTCTCCCCCCTACAAAAACGTCTTCACCAAAAAAACGTCTCTCACCCATCAAAACGTTTTCAAACAAAAAATAGTTCCCCCAAACGCTTTAAAACCAAAATCTCTTCACCCACAAAACAGTCTTCACCCTAAAAAAACGTCTTACCATTTCAATACGTCCCCTCACCAATAAAGTTTTCCCATAAAAAAAACAGTTTTTCACCACTACAATAATAGTCTCCCTCAAAAACTTCCCCCATTAAGTTTCCCCATAAAATAAGGGTCTTTCACCCTTTCAAAAAGGTTTTCACTACTAAAAGTCTCTCTACAATAAAGTCTCTCCCTAAATAAATTTTTAAAACTACAATAACGTTTCCCCCATAAATAAGGTCTTCACCATTAATAAAGTCTTCTACAATAAAGTCTTCACTTCAATAACGCCCTTCACCATTTCAAAAAGTCCCCAAACTCAAAACAGTCTTCCCCCTACAATAATGTTCTCCCAACAAAAAGTCTTCCACTAAAATTTAACGTCTTCCCATTAAATAACGTTTACCTTTAAATAACAGTCTCTAACTAAAATAACGCTCCACACAATAACGTCTCTCTCTTAAATAAACAGTTTTTCACCCTACAATAACAGTCTCTCACCAACAAAAAACGTTTCTCCCTCAATAACGTCTCTCACCATCATAACAGTCTCTCACCAAAAATAAAGTTTCAACACAACAATGTTTCCATCAAAAACGTCTCTCCCATACAAAACAGTCTTCCCCATACAAAAAACAGTTCTAACCAACAAAAAAAGTTTCACCACTAAAATAATAGTCTCTCACCACATTAAAAAAGTTAATCAATTTTTAATCAATAACAGTCTTACCATAAATAACGTTCCCCACTCAATAAGCTTTTCAAAATTAAAGTCTCTCACCATAAAATAACAGTTTCATTTTACAAAAAGTTTTCCCCTCTTTTTTCCCCCCCCCCCACCCCCACTCCCCCCCCCCATATAAAAACGTTCTCCTACAATAACAGTTTCCCCACTACAAAAACAGTCTTCAACTTAATACTTTTCCTCTCTCAATAACTTTTCCCCTCCCCACTAAAATAACAGTCTCCACACTAAAATAAAACATCTCTCTCATCAATATCAGTCTTCACTACTACAATAACAATCCTCACCACTACAATAACGTCTCTCACACTACTAAACAGTCTCTCCCACTACAAAACAGTCCGCCCCTCAATAACAGTCTCCCCACTACAATAGCAGTTTTACCATACAATAACGTCTCCACTACAAAAAACGTTCTCCCCACACAATAGCAGTTTCACCATAAAATAACGTCTTCCCCACTACAAAAACAGTCTCCCCTAAAATAACAGGTCTACCCTACAATAACAGTTCCCCCATACAATAACGTCTTCCTAAAATAACAGTTCTCACCATAAAAAAACAGTTTTCCCTCAAACATTCTCTCCCCACTACAATAACAGCCCACCATACAAAACGGTCCTCATAAAACGTCTCTCACCACACAAAAAACGTCTCCCTCCAATAACAGTCTCCCACTCAATACGTCTTCACCATAAATAACAGTCTCTCCCCAAAAATAACGTCTCTCCCCTTAAAGAAACGTCTCTCCCCGCACAAAAACAGTCTCTCACTGCAATAAAGTCTCTCACCGTAAAATAACAGTCTTCACCACTCAATAACAGTTCTCCCCACTCAATACAGCTCTCCACACAAAAACGTCCCTCACTACAATAACAGTCTTCACTACAAAAACAGTTCTCCCCACTACAATAACGTCTCTCACTACAAAAACAGTCTCTCGCTCAATAACAGTCTTCCCACTAAAAATAACAGTCTCTCCCCACTACAATAACAGTTTTCTACAAAAAACGTCTCTCCACTACAAAAAAGCTTCCCAATACATAACGTCTCTCACTCAATAACAGTCCTCCCACTACAATAACGCTCTCACCATACAAAAAACGTCTTCACTCAATAACAACTCTCACCACTACAATAAGTCTCTGAAAAATTTTTTTTTCCAAATTTTTTTACAGCTAAATATCAAAAAAATTAAAAAAAATTTAAAGGAAAAAAAATGCAGAACACAATTTTTTTTAGGTTGTAGCCAATCGAGATCCCAGAATTCTACAAATAAAAACAAATTTTTCCCAACCCAAGTAACTTTCAATATTTCGATTTTTTTTTTTTTTGAGACGTATGTCGAGGATTCATGGTGTGGAAAAGTTTATTGTACCCCCAGTTTCCTTTCCCAAAAAAAATTACACCAGATGCACATAAGCAAAAGAAGGGAAAAGGAACCTGCAGCGGCCTTTTGGGGCCCAACTGGCAGGCCCTTTACAATTATCCCATAACAAAGCATTTCCCCAAACCCAAATTTTCAATGCTCCCCAAGAAATTAGTTGATGTGAAGTCCCATCAAATCCAACCCCCTCTCCTCATGTACTTACCCAACCTAATTTGAAACTCCCCAGATTTATAACCCCTCAAAAACCAATAGGTAGACTTTCCATCATCAACTCCCCTTTTTCCCAAAAACCCAAACTTCTATGTCCTTTCTAAATTAAACCCCGGAAGGAAATCCATGCCGGTTAAATGCTACTACTGTGGACATTCAAAGGAACTCAATTTTATCGAGAGTGCAACGAAAAACGCTACGTTTCCCTTTGTGGGGGGACACGATCGTAAAGGGGCTTTCCCTTCCCCCGGTGTTGTGCATAATTCCGACAAAAAACTCTTGCAGAACGCTAACCGAGTACCCCCGAACACTCGTTACGAACAAAGCTTAAATTTTAGTTTGCTCAAAGTGACTTCACTCAGGCCACTCAGGAATGGAGCGTTGAGGCGACCCAAGTACTCGGAATGTGTAGAGAATGTTCCGAGCGTTTCCGGTCAAGTATAATACAAGGTAGAGGTGAGTGATGGCAGTCCAGGTATGGAGTGCCAATCAGTGCCAAAGTATGTACACAGGTATAGTTTGATCTACACTTCCTCAGCAGGCACGACTGTAGTGGTGTGCACACTACAGCTTCTATAAATTATACACATGTGCAACACTTGGATATCTTATTGTAGAAGCGTTTCACCACAGTGTGACTTCATCAGTATAATGCAAAGAAGGATGGTGAAGATCGGAAGGAGTTTGAGGTAATTAGTCCCTCAGTTTCGAGTCCATGTAGTCAGTCTCTCCGCTTTGAGTCCGTGTAATCAATCTCTCAACTTTGAGTCCATGTATTCTACCTCTGACTCACACTGATACTCGAGTCAGTTTAAATTATCCAAGATAACTTTTTGCTGATGTATGTGAACAAATGCACTGAATTACTCCATATCCTTTCTCATAAAATAATTAATATTTCCACGAAGTATATAAAAGTCTAATATTAACACTGTAGACACAGATGATAATATCCAGGGTGATATATGTATTCCATCAAAACACACACACACACGTTCATATCAATAACAACACTGCAACTAGCCAAAGACTCGAACCCATGTCCTTTTGGCCCGCTTCATGGTGAGCGAAAAATCACATGATGCTCTAATCCACAGGACCACCAAATCCTACAAGAATCAAGCACCCAGCAGAGATAGGTGTTTTACCTTGATCCGAGGACATACGGTGGTGTGCGTGCCTCTGAGCTAATTTCATTCTACTCCCCGTTTGGGGTACTAGCCTCCACAAGCAGTATTTTGTATTACTGTAACCACGAACGATAGGTATTTAATCAATAACAACACCATCGTATGTCCTCTGATCAAGGTAAAACACCTAGCTCTACTGGGTGCTTGATTCTTGTAGGATTTGGTGGTTCTGTGGGTTAGAACGTCATGAGATTTTCCTTCACCATGAGGAGGGCCAAAATGACGTGGGTTCGAGTCCTTGGCTAGTTGCAGTGTTGTTATTGGTTAAATACCGCTCGTTCGTGGTTACAATATATATATATATATATATATATATATATATAATATATATATATATATATATAATATATATATATATATATATATATATATATAAAGGAGGGGTGTTAATGTTGCAGTTTAAAAACTGTAGTGTAAAGCACCCTTCTGGCAAGACAGTGATGGAGTGAATGATGGTTCAAGTTTTTCTTTTTCGGGCCACCCTGCCTTGGTGGGAATCGGCCAGTGTGCTAATAATATTAATATATATATATATATATATATATAATATATATATATATATATTATATATATATATATATATATATATATTATATATATATATATATATATATATATATATATATATATATATATATATAATATATTATTAAGAGTAATAATGAATTCAAATTTAAAATTTACAGAAAACCTACAAATAACTTTTCCTATGTCCACTATTATTCTTCACATCAAGATAGAGTCAAACTGTCTGTTTTCTCATCAGTGTTTTTGAGAGCTTTACGTATTTGTAGTCCTGAGTTCATAGATGAGGAAATATCCAAAATTTATGAAATAGGTAATGATTTAAAATACTTAAGAAATGTAATTGATAAATCTTTTAAAGTTGCTAGAAATATTTTTTACAATCCAAAAAAGGACAACCAACCTTATTCAACTAAAAATATGTTGGTTCTCCCTTACCATGAAAACTTGGTTGATATGCCTTCTCTTCTTAAGACTTTTAATATTAAAGTTGTATTCAAAAATCTTGATGCAGTAAAAAAACTTTTGATAAAGAATTCCCCCCAAAATGCTGATGGATGTGTCTATAAGATTCCTTGTAAAATTTGCGATGAAGTTTATTACGATCAAACTTGTAAAAATCTCGAACTAAGATTAAAACAACATAAATATAGCATTAGAACTGGACAAGATTCCAATGCTCTATTTATTCATGTAAGAGATTTTAACCATCCAATTGATTTTCAAAAAGTTGAGAAAGTAGTATCAAGCAAGTCCATGGTCGACAGGAATATATTTGAATCTTGTTTCATAAAAAGCAGTTTTGACAATAATATGAATATTTCCTTTGGTTTATATGAATTAGATCCATTTATAATTAATGGAATTTGGGAAGAATTTAATAATACACTGGACAAATAATAATTTTAAAAATTTTCTTGGGTAGAATAGTTTGTTGGTGGGTTGTGCAAAGGACCTGTCCAGTTAGGCTGGCGCGCGTCAGGTGTTTAACCGTTGTGGGATCTGATAGTGAGGTGTTGGCCAGACCCCTTATATACCTTCCTTGGATGCTTTACTTTCATAGTTCCTTGATAATGTGAGTAGTCACGAAAGCACTTTTAATTTCTCTATTCTTTCAGAGTGGTTGTTTTGCATATTCTGAAATCACATGTTTACTGTGATCTTATTGCATATATATATATATATATATATATATATATATATATATATATATATATATATATATATATATATATATATATATTATATATATATATATATATATATATATTAGCTGGAATGGGGACCCTCATCCTCAGAGAAGACAATAAACGTACCTCAGGGAAAACTCAAGGTTCTCCCCGGAGCTGTTTGAATATTTTCTTCTCCTACCACCCCCTATATTTATATTCTATGTGAACATTTATTAATAAACAAAATACATTTACAGAAAAAAACATAAACATGAATACAATGGCACAATGTATCAAAGATGATGAATTTCCTCCAGCTCCTCCGAGGCTGGACGTGAACCAAGTATGCAGCAAGCATTTCCCCTCTGGATGGCGACGCTGAGGCGCTGGAACATGAAAGTGGCTGCCCTTGGGTCCCTGGTGGTGTCGATGAGTCTGGAACCCAATTCTTTAAGGAAACGTGTGGCATTTTTTCCCCATGATCCCAAGGTCTCTGATCCCACTGGGACAAATTGATACTGTTGGCTAATGTCCCTGTACTTGCTGATCTTGTACTCCTCCCTGTGGTCAGCAGCTCCTCCCCGTCGCCCCACACTGTGATGGATATAGGTGTCAGCCAGTGTGGACACACAGGTATAGTCCCATGCTAAGAGCTTGCCATTCTTCCAAGGATAGATGGTGATCCCGTCGGGGCGGTTTGCTGGGTTGTGGGTATTGTTTGCTGCAAGTGATCGTGGCTCCCTCTCGGCAGGGCATCCAGCTGTATATATATAATATTATATATATATATATATATATATATTATATAATATATATATATATATATATATATATATATATATATATATATATATATATATATATATATATATATATATATATATATATATATATATATATATATATAACAATTGTATAAATGTTTACGGCAGATATATGGCCTTTAAATTGGCATCACGTACAAAACCCGGAATGGAAATTGGAGGCAATGTTTTCCCATAACCTGGCTGGAAAATAACAGTTCAATGCTGTTACTTTTAACGCTAAGAGCACTAGACGTTTCTCTGTGATATACAATAGTATAGACCTGCTTAGTGCCTGAGCTTTAACACTAGACTGAAGCTTACTACTAACAGAATAGTCTGCAGTAGAGGTGAAGATGGTTGGGAATGTAAGGATACTACTACCACTGCTACTACTAGTAATTTTACTAGTAGTAGTGCTACTACTTGTGGTACAAGTACCGCTACTACTACTAATGCTACTAATACTACTTCTACTTCTACTACTACTACTACTATTACTGCTACTACCACTACAACTACTGCAACTACTACTACTACTACTACTTCTGTTACTGTTATTATTTTTACTGCTATTACTACAAATACTACTACTATGACTACTACTACTACTACTACTACTGCTGCTGCTGCTACTACTACAACTACTGCTACTACCATTACTTCAAGTACTAGTACTACTATCATGGCTACTACTGCTGCTACTACTTCTACAAGTACTACGACTATTAACACTGCTAGTACAGTAGTGTGCACGTTAATTGGAACAGTGATGAAGCAAGACATTTATTCAAAGTAAAAGGACACAAGTGCAACTAATGTGACATTTTATTGTGGCAACGTTTCGCTCTCCAGGAGCTTTGTCAAGCCGTTACAAACAGTACATGGACACAGAGGGTATATATAGGCTATGTACACCCTCTGTGTCCATGTATTGTTTATAACGATTTGACAAAGCTCCTGGAGAGCGAAACGTTGCCACAATAAAATGTGTGATGAATGGTTTGAAAAACCGACAAGTTGAAAAACCGACAAGTTGAAAAGCCGACAAGTTGAAAAACCGACAAGTTGAAAAACCGACAAGTTACACTTGTGACCTTTTACTTTACATATTATCGGTAATTTTACTAACACATATACATGATATTTATTTAAAAAATACACGGCAATGATGTGACAAATAACTCTTTTAATAAGCGATATGATTATCCTATGCTTTTATAACCATTGTACATATATTGGCATATAATCGACGAATGTTGAACACATTTTGACAAGTTCTTCGTCGTGGTATCAGGTCCTGGTAACACCAGCAATTAGCTTCTCTACTGTTGAACAATCCTGTTTCGCGATCCTGCGCTTGGTTATTGCCCATAGATTCTCAACTGGAGTGATGTCAACAGAGTTTCCAGGACAATTTAAACAGCCCAGTCTCTTCGAAGATTGTCAGCATTTTTCTGGAAGTGTGGCATGGAGCAAGATCCTGCTGGAAAATACCTTCTGCATCAGGAAAGTTATTATCCACAGTTGGAAGTAAATGAGTTGCAAGGATTGCCTTGTAATTGTCACTGTTCATCGTTCCTTTAACAACAACAAGCCGTCCAGGGCCTTTAGCAGTAAAACTTTCCCAAAGCATCTACTTAGGTGGGTGTTTTGGTGCTTGTTGAATCAGTCGATTCCAAAGAGATTCGCCTTTACACCGTCTCACTGCCATATAAGTTTTCTCTATTCATCTGTCGTCCATCCCTTATCATCGAATGCCCACCGCAGCCGTCGTTTCTTCACAGGAGCAGTCAATAATTGTTTACTTACTGACTTTCTGGTAGTTCTGCAAACTTTCTGGTAGTTCTGCAAACTTTCTGGTACTTCTGCAAACTTTAAGAAGCTTTCGTCGAACAGTTGAAGAATCAACATTTACGACAACTGAAGCCAAATCTCTCGGTAGATCTTTCCTGGTTTTCTTGGGATCTTTCACATTATTTCTTATGATAACCTTGTCATCGTGAGGTATTGTCTTCCGTATTCTTCCATATTTTCCTCGACGCTGCGCTTCAGAATCACCAGTGTCCTCAGCTCTCTTCAGGAATAGCCTGACAGAACGACAGCTGTTGTAGCACTGACGAGAGTCGCAGGGTAACACCACAGCTGAATGGTTGCCAGAAGTCGGTAGCAAACTACTCTGAAAAGAAAAGAACCCAAACTATATTAAGCAGGAGATTAAGACATGAGAAATTCAAACAATATACTCTTGTCCCAATTAATTTATACACTACTATACTGTTACTGCTACTACTACTACTGCTAATATTACTACTACTGCTAGTACTATTACTACTACTAGCACTATTACTACTATTACTTCTACTATCACTACTGCTTTTTACTATTACTACTACTTCTACTGCTACTAGTACAACTACTACCACTGCTTCTTCTACTACTAATATTATTATTATTATTATTATTATTATTATTATTAACATCATTAATATTATTAACATTATTATTACTATTATTTTTAGATAACATTCTAAACTTAACAACACATCACTACACAAAATATCTCTGAGCGCTACTAATAATGTATGAAAAATGTCGCTGATATTTACACTGCTACAAAGGAACCGACGCACCGCCGAAACATGTACCGACGCACCGCCGAAACATGTACCGACGCAGCGCCGAAACATGTACCGACGCACCGCCGAGACATGAACCGACGCACTGCCGAAATTGCTCGCAGCAGAGTTACCACAGCTAATGCTCAACAGAATATCGAATTTACTAGGAAACTCCAATCTCTCTGCATAACAGTCAATGGAAAAGTTTAGGAAGACCTGAAATTATTCAGAATCTTTCACCTCATCCACTGTTAAGCACAAAAACCGAAGCTCTCAGCATAGGCCTCAAATTTGCCACAGGACTCACGAAACCAAAACAAGACCTTAATTTCATCGCTAAAACTACAGACACAATGACTCAGAGGTCATTTCAACACACCGGTCCTACCTCGACGTTACATCACTGCCTTAAAATTTTAGGAGAAGACACGATCATCAAGGTCACCACCGCTGATTAAGGAGGTGGTGTCGTAATCTTGAACATTGAGGACAGCAGGAACAAGATACTCAATCTACTTAATGACCAAGATGCCTATAAACCTCTCACAACAAACCAAGTGGACAACCTAACCAAAACATTTCTTCAAAGGACTCGCCTCATTCTGAGGGACTCAGTACAAGGGAAGAAACCTCCAGATCTGCCAGAATGTACGGCCTACCAAAATTTCTCAAGCCAGGCATTCCACTGAGGCCGATCTCCTCGGGAATAGGCAGTGTTCCCTACCAACTCTCAAGGATTCTCACTCAACACCTTTCTAAACTCTTGACGAGAGTGTTAACAATGGTCTGGGTTGAGACCACACTGTAGTCAACACACACATCAGGGCTCAGACCACTTCATCGGGGACACATGGCTTGCACTAGCAAATGATGCTTTTCTGTACAAAAATTGACACCAAGGCATTCACGAACATGTGAGAGCACTAGTAAAGGAACAGTGACTGAGAGGAATTAACACATGACATATATCTTATCTCTGTCATTCTGGACAATACTGAATGCAAATTGCTTACTATAAAACTATAATGCTGTCGATGGGACATTATGGGGTGATGTCAGGTGTGACGTCGTGAGCAGATGTGGTGATGAGGTGACGTCAGGTAGACGTCCAGGTTGACGTCGGATGACGTCAGGCAGACGTCCTGGGTGTCGTCAGGCTGATGTGGGTGATGTCGCGAGGTAGCATCAGGCAGCATGGTGACGTTAGGCAACAGTGACCTCGGGTGACATCGCGAGGTGTCTTCGCAAGGTGGAGTCTTGGAGTGATATCAGGCAGCATTTTGACGTCAGGGGTAATGTCGCAAGGTAGTATCAGGCAGCATGGTGACGTTGCAAGGTGATTTCGGGGTGACGTCAGGCAGCAGTGACGTCAGGGGGTGACATCACAAGGTAGCATTAGGCAGCAAACAATACGTGGCTTTGGAAACCTGGCTTGGTAACCCAGCTGGCTCGCTCCAAACGGCTAGTAGATCAACGTTGCTTGTAGATCCACGTGGCCTTATCCACACTTGGCTTCGTGATCAACATGGCTTCGAGTGACCTTGGGCACTCGGATACACAGCTCTGGCAATGAATTCACATAGAATTCACAGAGAAAACAACGGAGAGGGAGTGAGCAACATTGACTGGTGGTGGAGAGTAGTGTTACAGTAGGGGTGTGGTGGCGTAATGTGAGGCAAGGAACTCCAGTTGCTTCCTACCTACCCACACACACGGAAGATAGTGCAGATTCTACCACACTGGGCGCAGAAAATACTGAAAGCTCACTTCTGACTTACTGAAATAGCCGTGCTGAGCTGGAACAACAGCAATAACAAACAGGTGATGCTGAGCATGTGACTGAGAACAGCGTGGGAGGCTGTGGATTGGAGTCGCAGGGGACACAACTAAGATTTCTCGATGAAATTCGTCAAATTTTGGCCTGGATCCTGCTGATTCTGTGTCTGAATGATGAGACTTACAGACACGACATCAGGACAACTCGTAGAGAGATGGATGCTGCTTGTACTGGGCGACGAAGTAGACAACATCTTCAGATTCTTTCCTTCCTCTCCCCAGGCAAACAGCTTCTGCGACCACCGCAAGCCACTAATATTATCGTCTTTTTGTATGTTTCTCCAAGCAGGGATCAATGATAAGACTTCAGAATCATTCTGCAGTTTTATTGGTTTTTGGTACACAGTGTGTTCAAGTCCCCTGGGGCTGCGAGGGAGAGGAGTGGGCTTGTTGTCTCTAGGCTGGCAGGTGGCCATACATCTCGTGAGCTGAGCTTGGTAGGCCTATTTCTCGCTAGATGTCAGCACTGGTGACACGAAATATAAAGGAAGGACTGATTTGAAATATAAACCCCAACTGGGTATACAGTTTCGCCTACATAGTAGGCTTCTTCAGTCAAATACAGAGGGAGCAGTGGTAATGAAATAAAGATGTTGTAATCAGTCCATCAGCCTTGGAGAAAAAGTATTTGAGGTGGTCAGTCCCTCAGCCTGGAGAAGAGTTCAGCTCCATGATCTGGAACGATATGAAGCTGAAGCATGAGAATGGAGTCTTAATACTGTTGAAGGTGAGGTGGAAGACCTCGAAAGACGTTGTAGGGGACGGGAATCATTATTGCAAGTAAGAAGGCAGATGTTCTCTGTACCAAGATACTGTTGTGTTGCAGTGTCTGACAGTTATGTTGAAAATGGTATAAAATACTGACAAGTTGAAGACTGAGACACAAAGGCAACATTTGCACATATCCAACTGTTACACATGTATCTTAATCGCATACTTGTTGGTATTTTATTCCATTTTCAATAACAAAAAGAACAGGTAGCTAGGGAGAAAAAGAAACACGATAATATGGAAAAAAGAAGGAACAGTTAGCTCATGAAGCAATGTAGAAAAACGATTAGCTGGGAGAAAATTAACTACTGGAGATATATGAGAGAGAGAAGCTATGGAAGGTGTCAAAGATGACAAATTACCTTCAGAAAAACACAACTCGTCATTAAAGAGAACCTTTTAGAGAACGATAAATTAATCATCAAAAACTCGTAAACTTTAAAATTGATCCAGCACAAAAAAAAAAAAAAAAACTGAGATAGAACTTAAGAAATCAGAGCTATGCCAAAAAACATCGAGTTTTATAAACATACCCAAGAAAGTTTATGAAACACCTTCTCTTGTGATAATTAATAAGGCTAACTTTCCCTTGTTTACAGAATACGAAGATATTACCTTCAGTAAGGTGTGACCAAATACCTCCCTGAATGACCATCCGAGACTTGGCCTTCTTACTGGTTTGGGATCATTATTCTCGCGCACAGCCCCGGTATTTGCCTGGTTATCAACAGAGTCTGTGACAATCATCATTCAGAGAGTGCAGTTATAATGGATGTGATGAAAACTTCGAACTCACAGTAATAAAACAAATTATTTGCAGAATTTCTTGTAATTTCAAATGACTTTTTTTCAACTTTTTGATTATTGAATTAATAATACAGGAAATAAAGCATTGGTAATACAGATATTACTGAATTTATAACACAGGTATTATTATTATGTATGGTGAAGAGATTTTAATGTCAGTCAACAACTTCTATCTTCAGTGTATAAGACAAAAGAGAACTGGACACAAATTTAATGCTAAAAAAAAATTCCAGCCTTTATTGTAAAATAATACATCAATTGGGAAAAAAATCCACATATTGATCTAACGTATGTATTGATAATGATGGAAAACAAAACACTGTTAATAGTATTAATATCTCTGGTTGTTCCTATGATTAGCAAATTGTTCCCTAATCTTGTGTTTTCCCAGTGTGTCATGGGAAGTTATATGACTAACTGGGAGAAATTGACTATTTGGGATCATTTTTCTTCGAAGTCCCTAATATTTATATCTGTTTATCAGAATAGTAGTTTGTGACAATGATAATTTAAAAAACAATTCTTAAGAATTTTAAGAAAACTTCAAGTTCGTTGGAAAGCTTAGTTACTTGTATCACAGCTTTGTATTGACTGGAAATGTTAAAGAGGGACATTCCCAGCTGGTAATGATTGGTCTCTGTTTGGGAGGCAGATTAGAGCTTCCTCCTTAATACTGTCTCCAATGGTTCTTCTTGTATTGGTTCGCATGATCACAATGGAATTAATGTCACCTCTATTCTGGATTTTTTTTTAGCTAAAACGGAAAGATGTAGCAAGAATTCAGATAAAATAGGTATCTTAATGTATATGGTTTTTCTCATGTGTTAAAGAAGGTTGGAAAAAGTTGAAAGTGTTGCGAAAAAACAGAGACTTGACATTTTGCAGGTAATTCCAGTGGTGAGAAATACGTACAAATGGTAATAATGGTAGAATTGCCAACAAATATATTTAGTTGCAGTTGTGTTCTTTTGTTTAGCAATACCTACAGTACTTATTGCCGATTTAAGCTGATTATGCGGGAAAAGGCGTTGATTGTTCAGTAAAAGGCTGTCAAACGCAATATGAAATAAGAGCACAATGAATGGTAATGACAGAGATTATTTGAGATTGCCGAGACGGGTTAAAGAAGTGAATGAGATCAACGGTAGTACGAGAACCATCTGAAGAGGCGAGTGAAGGACCAGAACCCGGAAAATGATATTGAGAAAGTTAGTTGAAAAATATAAAGTAATCAATAAGAGATAATTAGGTTCCACGGATGCTTGAGATAAGACGGAGTTCTTAATTGCTGAGTAAAATATATAAAATATATAAAATATATACTGTCAAAGACAGTATCAAAGAGTGTCAAAACAGTGTCAAAGAGTGTCAAAGACAGTGTCAATGGCATTGTCGAAGACAGCGTCAAAGAGTGTCAAAGACAGTGTCGAAGACAGTGTCAAAGAGTGTCAAAGACAGTGTCAAAGACAAAAACAGTGTCAAAGACGGAAGCTTGCAGGGATCATGACAAGAGAAGAGACAGAATGTTGACGCTGACGACTGGTGAAGCAGCCAACTTCCACCCGGGACACAGCAGGAGGTACATTATGAAGCAGCAAAGCAAGACCAGGTCGTCTTCAGGAGAGGAAAAGTTCAACAAGACTCTCACTGAAAATGTTGCTGGTTCTAATACCGTCTAAACGTAACTGAAATTTACATTAACTAGTGAAGTGTGTGTGTGTGTGTTTATTATTATTATTATTATATATATATATATATATATATTATATATATATATATATATATATGTATATATAAACACTGATCTCTGGCTGAAGGAGACTCGAACCTACGAACCTTGGAACAAGGTACGCAGTGCTTTACCAATCTACCCACACTGGACCAATACTTCGGAGTCCAGCTTGCGCTAGACTTTGATCCAAGGCAGCCAGCTTTCAGGGAGAAGGCTTACAGCTTTTCATCTCATCCCCTGCATGCATCAGCCTTACTAGAGATATTAACAATGCAATATATATTATATATATATATATATATATATATATATATATATATATATATTAGTGTGTGTGTGTGTGTGTGTGTGTGTGTGTGTGTGTGTGTGTGTGTGTGTGTGTGTGTGTGTGTGTGTGTGTGTGTGTGTGTGTGTGTGTGCGTGTGTGTGTGTGTGTGTGTGTGTGTGTGTGTGTGTGTGTGCGTGTGTGGGGGGGTAAACGACTGTAATATAACTTGCTTTCTTTTCACAAACTCTGCAGTAACTGTGAGGGCAGCAGAGTAAATCACATTACACTCTGGGTGGCTGCTTCCCTGGTCTAGTATATAGCTCTCCACTGTCCACCTTCAACACTGTCTTTCTGGTCCCTCACAATAGCTCGGGTGCCACTACACGAGTAATCTTATGGACAGACGTCAGTCAGGGTTTGTTGAAAATGGTATACAATAAAAGTTGAAGAGTAAGAGACATATTCAACAGCTGAGTATCGTTATTGTTATAACATTTCGCCTACACAGAGGCTGCTCCATGGAGCTGAACTCTTCTCCAGGCTGAGGGACTGACCACCTCAGATACAATTTCTTCATGGTTGATAGACTGATTACATCAACTGTCACACATGAGTCTTATTCAACGAGTCAAGTTTTGTTTCCTCACGTCCAAACTTACAACAAATCAGTAAACTTACTCGCTGAGAACATTTGATCTTTACTCCTTTTACGTTTTCTTAACTTCCTTTCCCCTTAAGGGAGGTTCTTTGACGCTGATGAGGGGCTCTTGATCTAGGGAACTGGATCTAAGCTCCAGTTCCCTGAATTAAGAGTGAATAACTTCCATTACGACGAGTTTAGCGCTCCCCCATGATTATAATAATCAACTTCCTTCACAAGTGCAACACATTCAGTGACTGCATTTTTTTTTATCATACAGTATACATCTGGCTACATAAAAATTCAACTACATCGAGTCCATAAGGGTAAGAGGGTGGAAGGAAGGAAAGATAAACGAAGGTAGAAGATAGAACGATACAGATAATGAAGATGAAATGGCAATAGGTAATAGGTGAAGACGAGGCAGATGTATACACTATTGTTTTTTTTTATTATTATTAAGAAAGAACACAGACAGGGAAGATGGAGCAGGGAAGAGAAGAGGAAGACGGGCTGATGAGAGGAGGGAGGAGGGAAGGAGAAAAGAAAGGAAGACAGGGAAGAAGGTAAAGAAAAAGTGAGTGTAAATGGAATTAAGAAAACTAAAGGAGCGAGAGGGGGAAAGGTTAAGACGGGAAGGAAGAAGAGTAGCAAGTGAAGGGAAGGTAAGATGAGAGCACGAGGTGCGAGAAGGGAGAGACAAGCTCAGTACAATCTAACTCATCTTTTGACCAAACACCACAACTCATTGCGTCAGTCTACACCGACAGACATAAGTGTTTTATTTGTTCTCGTTTTCTTCCTTCTTCCAGTTTTTATTCATCAAATAACTTTTAAAAATTCCAATAATTGTAAGCACCTACTACTTCCCTTTTCTAATATAATTCTTATGATCAACCACGTGTGTTTACTGAGATACACTCACCTAACTGCACTCACCTAATTCACCTAATACAATACAATATCTGTGTAATGCAATACCTGTGTAATATAATATCCGTGTTAGGAATGAGGTAAAAATGTTAGCAACTTCGTACTAACCAGTGTAAGCTTTCTTCCATAATCTCCACCTCCCGTGTCAAAATTTCGGATGGACACTTAAAAATTATTATTGTTTGGAATAATTAGCACAGTTCTGATACACTCCTTCATCTCTCACGCTAGCATCTTCAATGAACTTCGAGGTAGAACTATTACACAGTGAGGCGTAACCAGTGTTCCTGTTGTGAAATTACCTCCAAAACTGTGGACGAATCTTGGAACTGAGCAGTGTAGTGTAATCAGTCCTGAGTGGAGGGCAATGCAACATTCCTCGAAACACTTCGGCTTCAGTCAAGACACCTATACCGGGGTCCTATTTTCCTTACACAAGCCAGGGGAAATTTTGGGTCAGCTACAGATACCCAGGTAAGTCTAGACATTCCCACTCCCAGTTAGGTTGGCTGTAATTGATAGTTGCGGGTGAGCCTTGCTAGATTTACCAATATACCCCATCACAGGAGGGTCATTGAGCCCGAACAAGTGAGTACAACTACATTTAACATTACGTTTCAAGTGTTAAATGTTGAAATATACGCTCATTTGGGTCAAAGACCTACTTATTACTTATTCTTGTCTATCTTCAGTGTTGTGGCCAGCTGGCCCAGTGGCTAACGCGTCGGTCTGGAGTTTTAAGAACATAAGAACATAAGAACGAAGGAACACTGCAGAAGGCCCACTGGCCCATGCGAGGCAGGTCCAAGTCTCCTACCGGCTTAAGCCAATGCACCCAACCTAGTCAGGTCAGGTCACATTGACTTAAGGGAGGAACACGGCAACCGACCTGGTAGCACAAGCTATCACGTCTAACTCACACCCACCCACATCTACTCATGTATTTATCCAACCTATTTTTAAAGCTACACAACGTTCTAGCCTCTATAACGGTACTTGGGAGTTTGTTCCACTCATCCACAACTCTATTACCAACCAGTACTTTCCTATATCCTTCCTGAATCTGAATTTTTCCAACTTAAAACCATTGCTGCGAGTCCTGTCTAGGCTAGTATTTTCAGCACACTATTTACATCCCTTATTTATTCCTGTCTTCCATTATACCCTCAATCATATCCCCCTAATCTACGTCTTTCTAGAGAGTGCAGTTTCAGGGCCCTTAGTCTATCCTCATAGGAAGGTTTCTGATACATGGGATCAACTTTGTCATCCTCCTTTGTACATTTTCCAGAGAATTTATATCCATTCTGTAATACGGTGACCAAAACTGTGCAGCATAATCTAAATGAGGCCTAACCAAGGATGTATAGAGTTGAAGAAAAACCCTGAGGACTCCTATTATTTATGCTTCTTGATATGAAGCCAAGGATCTATTAGCTTTATTGCGAACACTTATGCACTGTTGTCTTGGTTTCAGATTACTGTAACCAGAACTCCAAAATTTTTTTCGCAATCCGTAATATTAAGATCTACATTATTTTAGTTTATGTGGGCATGGTTATTGCCTGTCCAACATTTAGAACTTTGCTTTGTCTATATTAAACTGCATCTCCCACTTCTCCGACCACTGCATCAGTCTATTCAAATTTTCCCGGGAAAGTGCTCTAATGTCCTCGTCAGAATGAATTCGACGGCCTATTTTGGTGTCATTGGCAAAACTTGCCGATGTCGCCCCTTTATGCCCTCATCTATGTCGTTCATTGTAGATTGTGAACAGCAGGGGGCCCAACATGACCCCTGTGGAACACCGCTCGTGACACTTCCCCACTCTGATTTCTCCCCATTTATGCAAACTCTCTGCTGCCTTTTTGGGTAAACCCTTTGCCTCTATCCGGGAAAAAAAATTTCTCCTCCTATTCCATGTGCTTTAATTTTCCTCAACAGTCTCTGATGTGGGACCCTGTCAAAAGCCTTCTGAAGTCCATATACACAATATCATATTCATTACCATGATCTACCTCCTCAAATACCTTAGTGAAAAAAGTTAATAAATTGGTTTAAAGGGAGGAACGCCCCTTTGTAAAACCATGCTGAGATTCGTTGATTAATTTATGCTTTTCCAAGGTGGCTAACGAACTGCCTCGGCAATTATTGATTCCATAAATTTTCCCACTAGGAGTCAGGCTTATTGGTCTTTTAGTTTGAAGCTAAGGACCTGTCACCTGTTTTGAAATAGGTATCACATTTGCCATTTTCCACTTATCTGGCACCATGCCGTTTTGTAGTGATTGTTGAAAAGATTAGCCAAAGGTGTGCTAAGTCCTCTTACATTCCTTTAGAACCCTTGCATACGTTTCATCAGGGCCTGGGGATTTGTTAGGTTTTAATTTATCTATTTGCCTAAGGCCATGTCACTTGTGACCCTAATAGTGCACAGTTTATTATCGCCTGTTCTACAAAATTTTTTTCATTACTGGAATATCGCTGGTATCCTCCTGTGTAAAAACTGAGAGGAGTATGTGTTAAAAATTCTACACATTTCCTTATCACTGTCAGTGAGCTGACCCGAGGAACTTTGAGGGGCCTATCTTGTCCCTGATCTTACTTTGTATACCTGAAAGAATCCTTTTGGGTTAGTCTTCGATTCTCTTGCAATTTTAACCTCATAATCTCTTTTTTGCTTTTCTAATTCCCTTTTTTTTTTCTCTCTTTAACTGAATATATCGTTTTCTCAATTGCCCCTCTCCTCTTTTGATTTGCCTATATATGCCTCTCTTTTGACCAATCAGATATTTTAATCTATTGTTCATCCATTTAGGATCATTTTTGTTGATCTGTTTTTCCCTATTTGGAACATAATTTGACTGAGCAGCTAAAAAACTATGCCCTGGAAAGCATCATATCGGCAACCGTCACCACTACCTGACCCTTGTCGTCATTCAGTTCAGCCCACCTAAGTAATTTTTCATCCTATGAAATCAGCCAAGCGAAAGTCAGGGACGGAGACTTGATTGCCATTATTAGGGGAATTCCATGATTATTAAAACTGATGATTTGTGATCACTTTCCCAAGCTCATCATTAACCTCAAGATTATTTAATTAGTGTTTCCCTACTGGCAAGAACCAAGTCAAGGAGGTTATTTCCCCTAGTTGGCTCTGTCACAAACTGTTTTAAAAAACAATCCTGGATCGTATCAAGAAAGTCACCTGACTCTAAATTTCCTGTCAAATTGCTCCATCAATCGTCTATAGTTGAAATCTCCCATTAGCACACATTTTCGTATGTAGATGCCTTACGAATTTCGTCCCATAGAAGTTACTGCACTCCCTATCAAGATTTGGGCCCTGTAAATCACACCCAAAATTAGTTTTTTTCGGCCCTCGAGAAGCTGTAACCAAACAGATTCAGTGGTGACGCTTCTAATTTAATATCTTGTCTAACACAACAATTTAAATTGTCTCTGACATACATCGCTACTCACCACCTTTCCTGTTGACCCTGTCAGTGTGGAATAATTTATAGCCTTGTATGACATTCAGAGGGCATCTCTCTATCTTTCAGATTGAGCCAGGTCTCTGTTATAGCAATAATATCTATGTTTCCTGCACTTGCAATTAATCTTAGCTCATCTATCTTATTTCTTACACTCCTGCTATTAGTATAGTAAACCTTAAGGGAGCTAGTCCCTTGCTGCCCTCTGCTGTCTCCCTTTGTTTGCTGACCTGATCTATTGTCTTTATTTATAACTTCATGCTGAATGCCTTTTATACATTTACTGTTTCCAACCCAAGTGTTGCAACCTGCTTGTTTCCCATACACACCCATACCTCTATCTTCCATCAGTTTAAAATCATAGGCATTTCACCAATGGCCTTCTCAATCGAGTCTGCAAGTGCTACCACCCAGCCCCAGAGAGATGTACCCCATCCCTTGCATACACATCAGTGTTTGCCATAAAAGTTGTTCCAGTTGTCAATGAATGGGATTGCAAGTTCCTTGCAGTATCTGTCTAGCCAGCAATTTACACCAATTGCCCTAGACAACCATTCATTTCCTACTCCCCTTCTAGGCAAGATGCTACATATGATTGGGATCCCTCCCTTAGACTTAATGAAATCTATAGCTGACCTGTACTTATCTAGCAGCTCTTCTCTCCTACCCTTCCCAATATCATTTCACCAGCATGAGACAGATAATGGGCTTGTTCCCATTACCTGACATGATATTATCCAGCCTGTTGACAATGTCCCCAACACCAGCTCCAGGGAAGCACACTCTATCTCTCATCTTCTTATTCCTATTACAAAAGGACGGTCAATATATCTTACCTGAGAGTCACCAACCACAAGAATGCGCTTACCTCCATTAGCAGGGGCAGTAGTACCCTTACCTTCACTGGCCACTGAAGTACATTCATCCTGAAGAACAGAGAAGCGATTTCCTACCTTCAGATCTTCACTCTTAACTTTCCTTACTCTGATGCGCCTTCCATTACGTGAACCACTCGCCACTTGTAGCAGGTGCTGGACTGCACCTCACTGCTGGTAGCCGTTGCTACCTCCCCAACTACAGCCTCCTCACAGCGAGAGACAGACTGCACCTCACTTGAAGCCTCATTCCCCACAACTCCAGCCACCTCACACTCTCTCCCAGACCCATTGAAGTGGTCCTTCAGCCTCCTAATCTCCTCCTGGAGAAGCAAGACCTCCTCCTTCAACTCTCCAACCTCAATTTTTAAAACACTGCAGAAGCAAGCCATGCTTTGTAACCGTCCACACTAATCCCCAAAGCAGCTCAGGGTCTATGACCTCACGTGACGACTGACCACTGACGACTGTAACGACTGACCACTGACGACTGACGACTGACCACTGACGACTGACGACTGACCACTGAGACTCTCTGATCGTGAGTTCTAACCCTGCCCGTGGTATGGTTTTGTTAGGTTCAGTGTTGATTCGGCCGTCTTGTAACTGCATGCAAAACGGCCCCTTCGATGTGAATCGTAGACGCATATGATTCCAATCAAACTGTTTATGATGAAGCAAAACTCCAATAGCCCCTTCCGGGAGGGTTTAATCCTTCAAATCCCTCAGTGGGCTGAAGAGGGCTAAGAGGGCTGATATCCCCTTCGTGGAGAATTTTCTTGACACCTTTCGTGTTGCAATCAACATATCATCAGGAGCTTGCAATGTTGCAGAAAAGAGGAGGAGGTCCAAGCAACTATGATCACAAGGAGTGCCTTTGCTGGAGTGAGGCAGAGAGGCGGAAGGCAGGAGGTAGGAAGTGCCCCCAGGCATACCAATACTCATTGCCAGAAAGACTGAATATTATGGCATGAGAAAAAATGTCACCCCACAAACACTGATATTATAATACTAACCTGACGAACGTGATATGGCAGTTATCAAAAATTCTGCCAGACTTCGTTATAATATAAATAACCTTACATACCAAATATAGATAACATTGACATATTATCTTCCATAATATAATATGTTTGATGGTATAACATATCGAAATGTTGATGATTAAGACGTATTTGCAATACGTGGTTATCTTCCTGAAATTGTTCTCTACCATCGAGGGCAATGAACAAATTATATCAATACTATTTGTGTTGTTTTGGCTGTATCAAACCTGTATC